>WWET01000476.1:330107-342191 GCA_011038615.1 Limnodynastes dumerilii
AAGCGCTCTCTCTTTTTATATGATATATATATATATATATATATATATATATATATATATATATATATATATACACACCGTCTAACTTATTTGGTCACTGTTTCTATGAGCCTGAAAGCTAAAAAGCAAAATAAAAAACACATCCCCCTTGCTTCAAAAAAAACTATACAAAAAAACAACAACCTCCAAACAAAACACAAAAAACAGCATGAAAGGGTTTCTAATGAGCAATATGGTTATGTTGCACCCCCCAATCCTCTCAGAGTTGATTATTAAGAAATGAAAATAAATTCATCAAAAATATATTGGAAATTTTAGTCCCTATAGAAGCGTATTAGGTAGCAATCATATTAAAACTGAACCAGTAATTGAAAAGCAACCTCTCACACTCACAAGAACCAGAGCCCATCTGGAAGACACACACACACACACAGAAGTGTGAAACAAAAGTGTATACAAGCCCTCTGTTCTTGAAAGACAAAGGAGAATGCAGCAGTGCTCGACAAATACTGGGGACCTGGCTACTGGAGTGTTTCAAAGGAGAAACCACCAGTTCATGCATGTGATGACCCTTCAGCCGCTTCCTCTCCTTCTCGTCCATTGAAATGACTAGGACAAACGCGCTATGCTGGCAAGCTCCCCTGTGCAGAAGCTATGTTGAGCCCTGGTATATGGCATAATATATATCTTTCTAATGAAGAAAAGTGTCCACAGAAGATGAACTAACTGTGTTAAAGTGTCCTTTTTTATATAGGTCGTGTACCATACAGCAGAAATTATTAGTACTGGCTTTGACAGGAAGAGCCACAAAATAAACATAAAGAACTGGTAAGCTGGTCTTTTGAGAGAACGCGGCCACCATCCAAGGTATTAGATTTCCTTTTTTAGCACAGACTCAAACCCACAACACATAAAAAGGCAAGATATTCCACAGGGCTGTTTATCAACCATGGAGCAAAGCTTGGTACACACTGGAGATTTTTGTTTTTAAGTCATGCACATCACATGATAACCGTCAGCTTGCTGCGTCATATTACCCGTGTGTACGCTGCGAAAAAGGAAGTAGAATGGTTAGAAAAACTGTTTTTGCAAACTCTTGATTGTTTAGATCAACAAGGTCAGGTTGGTGTCACAGCCTTCAGTGTAACGATTCCACTTCCTCTTCTGGCATAGGGCCTCCTTTGCCGGTGTGCATAACATTACAACACAGGGTTAAGGGAATCTCTGCATCATTAGAAAAAACACTTGTAGTGTGTACCCAGCTTTAGACTCATGGCAAACAAAAGATATGTAATGCAAAAAAATAAAAGAAATTAAAAACAAAAAGAGAAGTACACACATGCACTACCCGCAACCAAATACTGTATAAATATAGAAACAGATCACTTGCTTATTAATGCACCTTTATGGGCCTAATTCAATTTGAAATACGCGCCGCAATAGACAGAAAAAATTGGCGTTGCGCATTTTGCTGTCTATTACGGTAGCTGAATTTTATGTGCACCTCTGAGGCGCGCACAAAACTCTTTGCCGAAAAATACGCAGCATTATCTTCACACCTGAGTTATTTGCGGGTGCGACGCTAATTGAATTAGGCCCTATATGTATATATATTTACGAGTCTTGGGCAAAACAAAAACAACTTAATAAATAAAACTACTGCATGCATTTCTTTCTAATAGGGAAAACCTCTTTTCTACCAAATCAAGTCGTAAAATCTATGAAGAGGTGGAGTCCATTAAGGAGAAATACAACCTAATATTCAAGAAAAAGCTGCATTTTCTCGTGGGTGCTCTCTCTTACAGCAATAGAGAGAGGTGTTTTTTTTTGAAACCTTTGCTTTCTCGTTTTTATTTTCAAAAGCCAACATCAAAATTCCAAGGGCCTGATTCAATTTCCGGCGAAGACGGGAAAAAGGACGCGCTGCGCTTTTTCCCATCATACACGGTATGAAAAATTCGGGCAAAAAAAATGTGAAAAATACGCTTGTGCGAAGCGGATTGAATCAGGCCCAAGTGTGAACTAGCAACTTTGGACAAACCCTCAATAGGTCCATAAGGTTCTAGAAGCATATTTATCGCCAACAGGGAATCGACATCTGCTCTTCTTTATGGAAAATAAAAACAGAAGAGTAAAAATGCAGAAAACATACAACCACCGCAAAAAAATAAATAAAAACACAGCGCTCTGAAGGCAAAGTTTTTAATTTCATTAATATCATCAGCTGCAAAAGAATCCTTACCTATTCTATAACCTTTATAACGACGACCCTTTTCACCCTCTACAGCAGCATCCGCGTCCTCTTGACATTCGTATTGTACGAACCCATAGCCACGGAACAGGGTGAGAGCTGGAAAATTAATAGCAGTTACACCCAGAAAACAGCAATGTGCTGGTGCTCTAGTCTGAGATGCAGTCAAAAGTAAAGATATCTAAGCATTTGTAGAGATGAGTAAGGAAACCCAGCCAGATCAAAGTTTAATAAGACCCAACTCAGTATTAGGGCAATTTTATTTTCTGCAATTACTACAATACAAGTGATCTTGTGATTGAAACATTAAATCAGGACTCAACAAACACCGGTCACCAGGGCAACTAGAAACTGGAACCGGATTCAGGTGAACGAGCAACTGCGTTGTTACCCCGTGGCCTGTCTTCCTTGCTTGCCCGCTAAAACTACTGGGACAAAATTTGTTGAGCCCCGTGTTAAATATGGGTATATTCACATAAATCTTTCAAAGTGATGGCCAGGTGAAATAATGGTCCTCTTAGGTCAGAAGATATTTTAGAAAATGATATGTAGAAATCAAGAAAGCAGTCTTCAAATTTTCTTAAAAAAATACAGCCCTTCCAGAAACTTATACCAGTACAAAACTCAAGGAGGCTTGTAAAAATGACAGAACATATTAATCTGTATCATTTATTAACACTAATGCTGCATTTCAAAATAGAAAATGTTCTACATCTGATAAAAGTATAACATTTATTACAAAACAAGGTTACACAAAAATAAGTGAAAGCAGTTATTCTGGTAAGTAGCTATAGAGTGTAAGAAACAGTACTAACCACTAATCTTTCCATATTTGGAAAATATTTCTTCCATATCTTCACGACTCATGTGGCTTGTGGGTAAATTCCCGACAAAAATTCTGCGGTCTAAATCGTTGGGATCATTGCTGTCTGTTCGATTCTTGCTGTTGTTCCTTCGCCGAGACATGGTTGTCAAATCCCACGGAAACTTCGCAAAAGAAAAAAAATGGCCATGCATATAATTCTGAAAACAGGATACAGCTAACACAATACAAGAGCTTTCCAAAATGCGCATTCAGTAGTTTAGTCACGGTACGTCCTCAGTTCAAAAACATGTTTTTTGTGGAGTGTGTTGTGGTTTGTTTACATGTTAATATTTGTCAACTGGAGGAGTTCTGTGATAGAATAGAACTGGTTTACAAACCTTCACATGGACTATAGGAAAGAGTCCCTGTAATATAGTTTATTGGTGACCAATCACTAAGGACTTCAGTCTTAAAATGTTCAAGAAATTATTTAGTCAGGAAGTCATTAAATTCTTTCAGAAAACAAAAAGAATGGAAAAAAATTAAATAGTTTAGAGTATGGCTTTGGTTCATTAGCAATTTCTTATAGTAGAATAATCATGTTTTTCAATTAAAATACAAAAAGTGTCAACATATTGATGTACTGTAAATTGTTTAAATCTGCGTATCAAGTACAGAAAGTTTTACTTTTACATAATAACAGGACCACAAGATGCCAAGACTTGCATAAGCAGAAAAAGTTGGACAGTATCAAATGTGTGTTCAGTGGATCTCAATTCTGATCACATAACAGTAGAGTTGTCTTGTATTTTAAAATTTGCAAGGTCAAATACAAGACACTTAAAAGTATGGTATCTCCCAAAATGATACAATTAACTAAAGCAAGGTATCCAAAAAGCCATGCACCCAACTGAATTACATGGTGAACATTCATCTAAAGTAGTTACATAAGCAAAAAAAATTTATGAAAAATTTGTTTACTTGTATTTCCAGTCAGGGGATAGAAATGAAGTCTAATCTATTGCACTCCTCAATACATTGTATGTACAAAGACAGACAAAAGCCTTGGATTATTAACTTGCTATGTACATGTTCTTTTGAAAATTATACTATCTCTCCATTTCTTTTGATGGATGAACATCGGTACAATCACAGAGCAACACTCTAATTCTGGGTACACACTACACTTTGTTGTACAAATTTTTTTTTAACAGGATCCCACAATTTTTCTGCCGGTGCATCGCTCATCGGGCAAATTAAGCAGTATATAAAATCAGTTCAAACGATGCCATTAGCGATTACACGATATCGTTTGATCGTGCATATACACTTAAACGATATTGTGTGAATCGGTTGTTTCCTCGTTTAATTGGAACAATTATTGGGTGAAAAAAGTGTAATGTGTACCCAGCTTTAGTCTAACAAATAGATTTATGAATATTTTGACCCCAAAACAGGTTAACATCAATAAAAAACATTCTAACACCACGAAGCAGTTTTTAAACAGATCTGTGTACTTTTGGCCATTTTCTATTTTAAAACTCACTCAGAGACTTGTTGTGTCCCAAAATCGACCATAAAAGTGGCTGGAACGAATGACCTGTTTAGCCCTTGGGCTAAAAAACTGGCTCACAATGGGCCTGGTTTTGCACAAAGGATAATTAAACAACTACTAAAGGAAAAGTAGGAATTGCAGGATATAAGCACTGGAAGAAAAACCACGATATCTGCACATTTGAGGACGTAAGACCTACGCAGCTCTACAATTTTATAACTTGGAACCGTATATAGCAGTGGTTCCCAAACTTTCTCAGTTCGAGGCACCCTTAGGTTCTCCACATTTTTTTCAAGGCACCCCTAAGACAAAAATACAATAGAATAAAATAGAATATAGAATCATTCCACGGCACCCTGGTGAGAGCGTCGCGGCACTCCAGGGAGCCGCGGCACACAGTTTGGGAACCACTGGTATATAGACTTCTATTATAAATGCACACAAACTGCTGTTATCGAATGTATTTGATATGCAATCGCTGCATCCAGACATCCATGGAAGTGTTCTGCGTGCTTACACAATCTACGTACAGAAATGGTACGTAGATAGTGTAAATAAGCTAGTACACATGCATAGTAGCTCAATTCTTAAAACAACGCACGTAAGACGAAAAGTACGTAACTGTGACTGCGGACCCTCTTGTGTTTTGCTTCTGAAAGGGTGACTAAATATTTGGGATACTGACCCTACTTTTTACAAAATGTTCTTACCTTTTAATGCTCCATATCTAAACTTTATCCTTCAGTTACATGTGTACGAGGTAGTGAAAAGGAATTTTTGCATGTCAGAAATAGAAATTGTTTCATGCAATCGCAAACACTCAACACCGTTTGACACCAATTCTACGTTAATCTGTGCATAGCACAGAGTCTGGTCAGAAATCAGACGTTAGGAAAAATATAATGAATGAAGTGTAATTAAACAACACCATAACTTCAAAACAATGACCTAACTGGTTAATGTGAACAAACAAAATAGCTTTTACCGAATTTGTAAAGCAATATAAAATGTGGGTAGTTTTTTTTCCATGGCTCTCAAATAACTTCTTTAACTGGACTTTTGACTAGCTGGGGTGCAAGTACTTGAAAACATTCCATAGAGCAGCCTTTGCCTGCTGGACACATGTGCAGAGGTTGGACATTTGTGGGGAACCATTGGAGATTATGTGCAGTATCTCTGCCAATGTCAGAGGTACAACCCCCTTATGGAAATAAACTACCTGGATTTCAGCTCAAGAGGTTGCCTGAAGCCTGTAGTGTTGTGACCCTGATTAATCACAGATTGGGTTGGAGAGCACTGCTTGCACACTGGCGGTCACTTGACATCTATAGAACTTATTTTGTTGGCCTTTAGACAAGATACGTTTATTTGCATCCAGCTGTCATGCCTTAGGCCTCAATACTGGCATATAAGTACACCTTCACTTGGTGATAACAGCAATTTATTAAATCTAAAATGGCTTTGCACAGGTGGCAACAAAATTAAAAGATGGACCTGAAAACAAAGCAATTCAGTTATGATCATGTAAAAAGACCCATGTGGGGGAAAAAAATAACAGTGGCGGTTGGCAGTGCAGTGTATGACCCAATTCTTTTAATAGCACTAGTGCAGAGGTGACTAAAGGACAAATCAACACACAGACAAATCACATGACAGACACTTTTTTTTTTAAACGTGATATTGGTTGCTTTAGTAATTAGAAGTCCTGTTAGATCATTGACCATCTGACCTGTTTGAAAGAATATCTTTTCATTGCACGCCTTAAATTGCATCCCATCTATAACAAATTAATATTGAAAATAAAATGTTTCAGATCCCAGTTAATTATTAGATGTGATAGCACATACCCATACATGAACGGTGTGCATTAAGCATGTAAATACAAAGTAAATATTTGGGGGAGCTCTCATTACCTACCTAAGCCACGACAGGATTTGAGAAGGGATAATAACACACACCTAGAGTTGGCTCTTATGTAATGTTATGGAGGATGAGCAGTGCAAGAGCAAAGTCACATGGTTAAAGCGAATACACTTAATTAACAGAAATAAAAGTGAGAGGAAACACTGTGTAGGGGGGAAAGTCAACACACAAAACAAAGGTGGCGATAATAGGAATAATACAGGTCATGTAACTGAGTGGTAATGTGGTAAACACAGAAAGTCATGTACTGCAGTGAAAGTCCAGATCACCAAATGCATAATAACTGAATTGCATCAATAAATGTGACAGGAAATATATACAAACTTCTCTGTGCCATGCTGCAATGGAGACATGCCAGATGTAGGGAGCAGGGGTCACCTAGGTCAGGGGGTTAAACTGGATCTACAAGGCACGCAACAGTACATACATTGCAGGTCTCCACACAGATTCACAAACAACAACATTAAGGCTGATCTTGCACCTGTTGCCCTTATTTTCATTCTATGGATCAGCCCTATTACCTGCAGATCATTTAGTGTACCAGCCATCTGCATTCCAGACCTGGAACACATGCTCTGTCAAAGGTCCCTTGAGAACATTTTGGGAACCACTGACTTAGAGCCTGATCCGGAGTAATATAGGAAAAGCAAAACCATGTTGAATTGCAGTGAGTGGCAAATTGAAACTGGATGAACAGTTTTAGAGTTGTTAGATGGCGTTTCCTAGCTCAATGGTAGACTACAGTTTAATATTAAAGCTGTTCAGTAATTAAGTTCAATATTGATTTTTTAAAGCCATCCTTCCACACTGGGGATTGTCATATGCAGACTGGCACTAAAAATCTATTAACCTCTTCAAGGATACTGAAACATACATGTACATTTACCGTTATAACAGTTGTTTTTAATAGCAAACTTTTTGAAGTTTGGCTATAAAACTAAATCATTTAATATAATTAATATTAAAAATCCATTTACAGACAACAGATTTATTATGAATCCATTTAATTTTTTTTTATAAATCAATCAATGCCAATATATTGCTTGGGTAAGCCAGTCAGCTTTCTATTCTGAGGTAAAAAAAAAGATGGCACTTATAGCTATTTAGCCCTTTAATTAATTTTTGTGCCTTAATTTGCATCATTTTACCTCAGAATATATTGGGAAATGGATAGATTCCGCAGAGACAACTTTGCAACAAAATTGTTGTCTTGTTATTTTTGCCTTCATTCCTGAAAAATATTGGATTGCATAAGAGCAATTATGTCTTTTCACCATTCATTAGACATTGTCTTAGAGAAAAAAAAAATCATTTTATATTTATACTATTACACTACTTTCTTTTGTCATTTTCCCTCCCTTTTTCTGCTTACATATTATCCTGTATCCCGCACAGAGTTGTGTGCAGAATATTTAACTTGGGGTCCAGGGCACAGATTCACTATCCACTCGTAGAAGAGCAGGGCGAGTTAACCTTTGTTCTGGAGGCTATGTATGGAATTTCATTTTAAACATGGAATCAGGCTCATTGAGTTTATAGTAGACACAAAAAATAAAAAACAAAGAAAATGTAAAACAATTTTGTGACAAAGGTATAACATTGCAGAATCTACCATGTCTATGCATTTCCTAATATATTCTAAGGTACCATTTTGCTAATTAGGACACCCAAAAATGTATTGAAGGGGGTTAAAAAAAAACCAAAACAATATATTCTGATGGACACACAGAGTTGGATTTGACATACTGTTTATAAGATTGAGCAGTGCCAGGGAAATGCCATGTGGATAAAATACACTGAAATAACAGAAACAAAGTGAAAGGAAGCATAGACGGTGAAAGGGGGAGGGAGGATAGTAGGGGTGCAAAATTTTCTGTAAAGCGCTATATAATCTTATAGTGCTATATAAAAACCGGTTTACAAAATAATAAATACAAGTGTTAAAGTGATGTATGTGGTCAGCATAGATGGTGTATAGGGCAGGGGGGGCAATACGTAAGTAACATTGATGTAAGTGGTCAGCATAGATGATGCATACCCTCCAACATGACCCCCTCCATTCGGTACAAAATACTCTGCTCTTGCTCTTCTTTCCTAATCTCTGATTACAGTCACCTGTGTTACACACCTTTCTATTCAAATAACTAGTATAACACAGGTGACTGCAATCATTTTAAGAAGGAAGAGCAGGAGCAGAGTATTATGTACCGAATGGAAGGGGTCATGTTGGAGGGTCTGGATGATGCATAGGGTAACTGGGGTAAATAAGGTTATGTAAATGTTAGTGATGTATGTGGTCAGCATAGATGGTGTTTAGGGGAGGGGGGTAATTGGAGTAAATCAGGTTATGGAAGTGTAACATTGATGTATGTAGTCGGCATAGAAAGTCATGTGCAGTGCAATGCCATATTGCACACTGTGACAGTAAAGTATGATACACCCACACAGCGCGCTGCACCATGCTGCACTGTGCCGGAGCCGCTGCGTGCAATTTCGTCCATTAAACATATTTCTATCGGTATATTACGACACCCGCAGCTTTAATGCAGAAAGTGTGAACAGAACACGGCGCTCACCTATATTCTGCGTTTCCTCTTATACGGCCGAGGTCGAATCTTCCTCCCCTACACTTCGGCTGCCGTCCCGAACAAAAAGCAACAAACACACGTTCCAATAGCCTCCAGTTTACATCGCGTTGCTTTACGAAAATTGCCACCTCCCTGCTGGCTCCCCCTGATCTGCAGCCGCTGATTGGCGCGCTCGGCCAACGTGACGCAGTCTAAACGACAAGCCTCTCTGCCGCCATCTTGCCTGCGGACGCTCACGCTCAGCTAATGGCCGCTGATGACGTAAAGAATAGTGACACAAATGTCATAACATAAACACTCATTTCAGGCGCGAAACTAATCACAGCTATTAATGGATTTCATGAATGCAACAGGGACAGCAGACGCAATTGTCTTCTTAGTGATAAATCTGACTTTAGAACCAACAGGGCAGTCACTTCCATGTAACCTGCTTACACTGAATGCAATAAGGTGGTAAAGCTGGCACAGATACCATCTTTAGGGCTAGATTTACAAAGCTGCAGGTTTGGAAAAATGGCGATGTTGCCTATAGCAACCAATCAGATTCTAGCTCTCACTTTGTATTTACATACTAGAGAATGTCAGCTAAAATCTGATTGGTTGCCATGGGCAACATCTCCACTTTTCCAAAACCACAGCTTAGATAATCTTTGTGCTTTCAGTAAGTGGCTGTAGTTATGCAAATGGTTTACTAAATTTGGTCTACATATTCATCATATAAACTCATTCATTCATTCAAAACGTTTGAAGGGTCAAATTGCCACTGCCCCATTCTCCTTAGTGCAAAAAAATTAGAAATCCTATTCCATAATTTTTCAGAACAGAGCATTTTTTTAAAACAATAAGTTATTAATAATTTTTTATCATTTCTGGCTGGGTTATTTTCTAACAAATCAATGCTCACACCAAACGCTTTGCATTTTGTGTTTTTTCGGTGGCTTTATAAAAACAAGGCTTAGTAAATCCGTCAATTTGAATGTTCAGAATTCTTAAAATTGCCATGGCGATCCTAACAGCTGCGTTTTTGAAAAGTCAGCATTTTTCGGTTATTTCATAGTGATATTACTATAGCAAATCCTGCGGTTTCAAAATCGCCTCTTAGTAAATCCGGACCTTGAAATCAATAGAGGGTGACCACTTTAATAAATGCCAATTCTATTTTCTGTTATTTAGTCCTTTGGGACCAACAGCTATTTATTCAAATCACTAAATCGGGCACCTCTGCCTGCTTTACCACCTTATTTTAAGCCAAAACCTTATTGGACAAGACAAAATGCCAGTGGGTCATATGTAAGTCTGGCAAAACACACAACTCTGTATAGGAAGTAGTGAATAAGGGCTAGCACAGACGGAGCCATATGTGCAAAGCATTGGTGTATCTATAATGGGTGAAGAGTATGCAATGCACGCAGGCCCCTCAGAAAAGAGGGCCCTGTGGCACACACTTTGCAGCCATTATGTCTCTCTTTTTTTTTCCATTTTCTGTGGGGGCAGGAGAGGGGTTTCTTGCACCCCTGGCACTGAGGCAGCGGTTTGTACTGAAACAGCCTCTACCACTTTGCTATGTTTTGAATTGGTTTTATTTTATTTTATTTCATTCTGGCATTAAAAACAATAATTAGACTTCCGGTGGGCGGCACATCCTATATGGCCGCGTTTTAGTTTAGCTCCGCTACAGAGACGATTATCGAGGCTTATCCCCTGAACATTCTATAGCCCATCGCATCTGAGAGTTGCACTTTGATAACCAAAAGCGGGGGAGACCTCTTTGAAACAGCGGGGCACAGTTATTTCCCCGGAGTGTGGCCCAAAATCGAGGCCCATGAGGTGCCTGTCTGCCCAACAGCCTGCAAGTTGAGGAGGGGTACTGACAAACCTGTGAAAACCTGGTGGTCGTATTGGAAAACCCTAGAGACCAGCCTAGAGAGCGATCTATCAGCGGGACATATGTGCAGTGGAGCACCACATAGCATAGAAATACAGCTCTGGTGGTAGAGGTCTAGCGGCTACAACACGCTGTGAACTCGGAGGACAGTCTGAAGCAGAGGCGACACCAGGAGCCTACAAGGTCAAAGACAGAAGTCGGGAAAGGAGGCCATTTTGTAAACCTGGGAATAAGGTAGCGGCCAGTGAACTGGGAAACGGCGCGAAATTTAGCCAGCGGATTGGCATTCTAGTTCCCTTATAACTATTGGCCCTGTGGATGTGGGACACTACTGGGACACTTAGCATTTGAGTGGAACGTTACACTATATATCCTTTATGCAACTCTGCGGTGCAAAACCATACGAGTGTGCATTGATCTTGTAGATGGACAATGGCTGCCAGTACATGTCACAGGGAAGCACTGTGAAGAGAAAGACGCCATTTTACTATCCTGCCTTGTTAGCTCCTTGTCAGGGAGAGAAATTGGAGGTAGTCGTGTTCCCTGAGAGCAACAAACACAGGAATCTTATAAAATACCTGGAAAGCTATACCTGTCAACTTGGATAATACAACCTGCTTCCAGCTTTTGTACTAGTAGTAGGAGACAAACCTGGAAACTTCTACAAATCAAGTTTATTCATCAGACATCAGCGTGGTTGCTTCTCATATTGTTATGACACCCAAGTCTGGACACTCCGGGTTTACCTGGTGAGTACTCGAGTGGTCTAGAGAGTGTATTGTGGGTACTCTGGGATTACCCGTGTGGAACCGGAGTGACACCAGAAAGTACCAAAAGGGTGTGCGGGCAAGCTTCCTGGGGTCGGAGTCTTTACCAATCAGGGGGTCTTCACCAGAGCCCCTGATGGTGGGGATGGGCTGGGTAACCCCTGACGGCCTGGTCGTCCCCTGTTGAACTTGGACCCACGGAACCGGAAATAGAGAACACCCTACCATGAACAATAGAGACAGATGACAACTAAAGCGGGTGGCGAGACTGGGCAGAAGGGACTGCCCAGGACAAGCGACGAGGAACAAA
>WWET01000476.1:377230-391920 GCA_011038615.1 Limnodynastes dumerilii
TACACTGCTTCCTCTATACCTCTCTCATTACACTGCTTCCTCTATACCTCTCTCATTACACTGCTTCCTCTATACCTCTCTCATTACACTGCTTCCTCTATACCTCTCTCATTACACTGCTTCCTCTATACCTCTCTCATTACACTGCTTCCTCTATACCTCTCTCATTACACTGCTTCCTCTATACCCCTCTCATTACACTGCTTCCTCTATACCTCTCTCATTACACTGCTTCCTCTATACCTCTCTCATTACACTGCTTCCTCTATGCCCCTCTCATTACACTGCTAATTCTAAACTCTGTTATGACACTCCGGTTTTACCTGATAAGTACCGGAGTAGTCAAAGAGAGAGTAAGCGTGGTACCCCGGGTTTACCTTGTGAGAACCGAGGTGACCACAAGAGAGATGGGAGTAGTAGGTAACTAGGAGGAGTAGTAGTCCGGAAGCGACCGGACTGCGACAGACGACAAGCAACACTGAACTCAGTACGTAGGACAGAAGAATGTTCACGGGACAATACAAGATGCACTAGGGCTAGCGCACACTCAATCACACAGCGGTGCCTCCGAAGAGGTAACATAAACATACACGCAAGGTAAAGGTAGGTACTGCAGGGAAGGTAGGTACAAAATAGGGATAAGAACCAGGGCTGGATACACAAGGTAACAAAGGTAGGTAAGTGGTCGATTCACTAGGCTAGAAGCAGTAGGCACACACGGTAAGTAGCAGGTCACAGAACTGAGCATCAGACTCTATACCTGGCAGAGAAGAGAGGAAGAGGAAGGCTAAATATAGAGACAGCTAGCCTCTAATAGGCTGAGCTGTCTAAGAAAAACCCTGCAATGACACAAGCGGCCACTAAGTAAAAAACAGAGAAGACGCGCGCCCGCAGCACGTGGACGGACCAGGAGCTGGGAGAGAGAGAAGACGCCGGCGGTAGAGGAACGCAAGCAGTGAGCGGTGCCCGGAGGATAGAGGAAGCCAGCAGCGGGGAAAGATGGTAAGTGACAGTGGGAAGCAAGGTAAGGGTGCGCACGGGAGCAGGCTGGATGCGGGCAGAACTAACAGTACCCCCCCCCTCTGATGGGGGTCAAGGACCCCTCAGGTCCTGGTTTCCCTGGAAACTTGGTGTGAAATTCTTGGATGAGCTTGCTGGCATGAATATTACGTGCAGGAACCCATTGACGTTCCTCTGGACCATACCCTCTGCAATGAATAAGGTAATGAATTTGGCCTTGCACTTCTTTAGAATTTAAGATGGTCTCTACTTGAATTCTTCTTGACCATCCCGGAGGAGAGGAGAAAGTACCCCAGACTGAAATCTTCTGGAAGGATGAAAAGGTTTAAGGAGGGAGACATGAAATGTGTTGGGCATCTTCATATTCCGAGAAAGCTTTAACTTGAAGGCCATCGGATTGATCTTTCTGGAGATAATAAAAGGGCCAATAAAACGTGGACCAAGTTTCCTGGAAGGTTGCCGAATGCGAATAATTTTAGTAGGCAACCAAACTTTGTCGCCAACTTTGAAAGAAACCCTCCATCTATGCTTGTCCATTCTGGTCTTAGTACTGAGAGCCGCAGATTGAAGGGACTTGTTAACTTTCGTCCAGATATTTTTGATCCTTTTGCCCATGAGTCTAGAATCAGAAGAATCATCAATATCAGGCTGAAGAAAGGAATTGGAGCGAGGATGATGACCCATGACATAGAAAAATGGAGACAACTTGGTGGCAGAATGAGTGGCATTATTATAAGCAAACTCAGCCCATGCCAAATTATAAGACCAATTATCTTGCAGCTTGGATGTGTAACACTTCAGATATTGTTCGAGATTTTGGTTGATGCGCTCCGTTTGGCCATTAGATTGCGGATGATATCCAGAGGAAAGACTTACTGAGATTTGAATTAATTTACAGAAAGACTTCCAAAAACGAGCAACAAATTGTGAACCTCTGTCAGACACAATGTCAGTAGGAAGGCCATGAAGTCTGACGATATTCTGAACAAACAAATCATCCAAATCCTGAGCGGAAGGAAGCCCTTTCAAGGGTACAAAGTGAGCCATCTTACTGAAACGATCAACAATCACCCAGATGGTAGTGTTGTCCAAAGATTTGGGAAGATCTGTAACGAAATCCATCGAAATGTGTGTCCAAGGGTGTTTGGGAATAGGCAGAGGATGAAGAAGGCCTCCTGGTAATGAGCGTAGCGTTTTATTCTGAGCGCAGACAAGACAGACTCCCACAAACTCCTTCACATCTCTTGACATAGCAGGCCACCAGACCAAACAAGAAATGAGTTCCAAAGTCTTCCTTATTCCAAGATGTCCAGCAGTCCTTGACGAATGCAGCGCCAACATGACCGATTATCTGAGTCTCTCAGGAACAAAGAGACAATTCCGAGGCTTCTGGGAAGGAGCCTGGTCTTGGGCATTCGCAATCATGGTATGCAGATCCTGAGTGAGACCTACCACAATGGTAGAAGAGGGTAGGATGGGTAGAGGAGGGGAGGAGGGTGGATGTTCTGGCACGAAAGATCGTGAAAGGGCATCAGCTCGCTTATTAAGAGAACCCGAACAGTAAGTGATCACAAAGTTGAAACGGGTGAAAAACATAGCCCATCTGGCTTGTCTGGGATTCAACCTTTTGGCGGATTCAATGTAGGCCAGGTTCTTGTGGTTCGTAAGGATGACAATGGTGTGAGTGGCCCCTTCCAGCCAATGTCTCCATTTCACCAGAGCCAGATTGATGGCCAGTAATTCTCTGTTACCTACGTCATAATTGCGTTGTGCGCTGGAGAACTTCCTAGAGAACTAGGCACATGGGTACATCTTTTTGTCAGCAGGGTCTTGTTGAGAGAGGACCGCTCCAGCTCCGATATCAGAGGTATCCACCTTGAGAATGAATTGAAGATCTGGATTGAGATGACGAAGAATAGGTGCTGAGATGAAGGCTTGTTTGAGAGTAAGGAAAGCATTAGCCGCCTTAGGAGGCCAATGAGCCGGATCACCTCCTTTCTTGGTGAGATCGGAGATGGGCGTCACCAGGATGGACATGTTACGAATAAAACACCTGTAATAGTTTGAGAAACCCAAGAATCTCTGAGTGGCTTTAAGGTTGGTGGGTTGTACCCACTCCAAAATGGCCTTAACTTTAGCTGGGTCCATGGCAAAACCCTGTGGGGAAATAACATATCCCAGGAATGTGACCTTGTCCACCTCGAAGTCGCACTTTTCTGGCTTGGCGAAGAGATGATTTTCTCGAAAGCGAGTCAGGACCTGACGAACATGACAGCGATGCGACTCCGGACTCGAAGAGAAAATAAGTATATCGTCCAAATACACTACAATAAAGTCTTCCAAGAAGTCTTGTAGAATTTCATTAATGAGGTCCTGAAACACCGCTGGGGCATTGCCAAGTCCAAAAGCCATCACAAGGTATTCATAATGGCCCGATAGCGTATTAAATGCCGTCTTCCACTCGTCTCCTTTTTGGATTCTGACTAGATTATATGCCCCACGGAGGTCAATCTTGGAGAAGATGGTAGCACCTCTGAGTTGATCGAACAAGTCAGAAATACGAGGAATGGGGTAGGTGTTCTTGATAGTAATTTTATTTAAGGCCCAATAGTCGATGCAAGGCCTGAGGGATCCCTCTTTTTTAGCCACAAAGAAGAAACCGGCACCGACTGGAGACTTGGAAGGGCGGATAAAACCTTTGCAAAGGTTCTCCTGAATATATTGATCCATGGCTTCTGTCTCAGGGCGAGAGAGGGAGAACAACCTACCCTTAGGAAGCTTTGCTTCGGGAAACAGATCAATGGCACAGTCAGAGTTCCGATGAGGAGGGAGTACCTCCGAGGCTTGGTCCGAGAACACATCCGCAAAGTCGGCATATTGAGGAGGAATTTTCTGGACGGAGGTCTGGAAAACTTGAATAGGTCGTGATAAACAGCCTATGGCGCAGAACTCACTCCACTTGATGATCTCCCCTTTGGCCCAATCTATGACTGTGTTGTGGGCCAGAAGCCACGGATGTCTTAGTACGAGGTGTGCCGAGGGGCTGTGGATGAGGAGTAATTCTATGAGTTCCGAGTGGCAACAGCCGATGGAGAGGCGCAGAGGTGATGTGCTGGTACTGATGTTAGGTTCAGAGAGAGGTCTACCATCCAATCCACAAGCGGTCAAGGGAGAAGGAATGGACTTGACTTCCAGGCCGAGACGACGGGCTACTTCAGCATCGATGAAGTTCCTGCTGCCCCCCTATCAATTAAGACCTGTAGGCTGAAGACTTGTTCATTCACCTGCAGTTGAACTGGAATAAAGAGGGAATTTTTAGGGGAGATTAAATATGTACCCAGCCGGAAACCCTCTTCTTCCGTCTGGGTTAGGCGTTTCCTGCTGGCAAAGGTTTGTTAGGGCAATTGTCCGCCCTATGGAATTTACCCCCACAGTACAGGCAGAGATCTAACTGCCGACGACGGGCCTTCTCTTGTCTGGATAGACGTTAGACACCAATATGCATGGGCTCTTCTACAAACAGGACCTCCGATGGGCACTGAATTGCGGGAAGAAAAGAAGGTGCAGACGAGTTTTTCTCCAATCGTCGTTCTTTAAACCGAAGATCAATCTTTATTGCCAGGCGCATGAGATCATCCAGAGTTTGGGCAACAGGGAGTTGGACCAGAGCGTCCTTGACTTGTTCTGAAAGCCCGACTCGAAACTGACTTCTCAAAGCTGGATCATTCCACCCACACTCGTTAGACCAACGTCGGAACTCTGCACAGTATTCCTCTGCAGATCTTCTCCCTTGTTTCAGGGTTTGTAGTTTGGATTCGGCCGTGGCCACGCGATCTGGGTCGTCATATAGTAATCCCAATGCCTCGAAGAATCCATCTACAGTCTGCTTTGCGGGGGATTCGGGCGGAAGACCGAATGCCCATGCCTGTGGATCTCCCTGGAGAAGCCGTTGAGTTTCCGAGCCGGAGGAGTGGGGTCTAAGCTGGAAGTAGAGCTTGCAACTTTCCTTGAAGATCCGGAATTGTGAACGATCCCCAGTGAAGTGGTCCGGAAGGTTAGCCTTCACATCCGGGGATGCCAGGAGCGGAGCTGGAGAGGGGGCGGCAACGGGTTCTGGTGGAGAACGAAGGGAAACGATGGCCGCATATTGAGACCGGACCTGAACGGTAAGACTTTGAACCATTTGACCCAGGTTGGAGACCTGGGCAATAAGGGTGTTTATGGCCTCAGTAGTCGGGTCCATGTTACCAAGAGCGGTAACCTGTGTGTGGCCGGTTATAATGTTATGACACTCCGGCTTTACCTGATAAGTACCGGAGTAGTCAAAGAGAGAGTAAGCGTGGTACCCCGGGTTTACCTTGTGAGAACCGAGGTGACCACAAAAGAGATAGGCAGAATGGACGGTTTGGTTACTGGAGCCCGGAGACTTTACTATTCGGGGGGTGTTCACCAGGGCCCCTGATGGTGGGGATGGAATTGGCAGCGGTCCAATAGCTTGGACGGTCCCCGGTAGGTAAGTAGGAGGAGTAGTAGTCCGGAAGCGACCGGACTGCGACAGACGACAAGCAACACTGAACTCAGTACGTAGGACAGAAGAATGTTCACGGGATAATACAAGACGCACTAGGGCTCGCACACACTCAATCACACAGCGGTGCCTCCAAAGAGGTAACACAAACATACACACAAGGTATAGGTAGGTACTGCAGGGAAGGTAGGTACAAAATAGGGATAAGAACCAGGGCTGGATACAAAAGGTAACAAAGGCAGGAGTCAAGGCAGGTAAGTGGGTCAAAAAACGGTCGATTCACTAGGCTAGAGGCACTAGGCACACATGGTAAGTAGCAGGTCACAGAACTGAGGATCAGACTCTATAACCGGCAGAGAAGAGAGGAAGAGGAAGGCTAAATATAGAGACAGCTAGCCTCTAATAGGCTGAGCTGTCTAAGAAAAACCCTGCAATGACGCAAGCGGCCACAAGAGGGAGCTCTAAGTAAAAAAACATTGAAGACGCGCGCCCGCAGCATGTGGCGGACCAGGAGCTGGGAGAGAGAGAGAAGACGGCGGCGGCAAAGGAACGCAAGCGGTGAGCGGTGCCCGGAGGATAGAGGAAGCCAGCAGCAGGGAAAGATGGTAAGTGACAGTGGGAAGCAAGGTAAGGGTGCGCACAGGAGCAGGCTGGATGCAGGCAGACCTAACACCCACGGAGAGGTTGTGGGATTTAAATGCCTCGGAGGTGGGGGGAGGCATTTAAATCCTACAGTATGGGTGTCCTTAGCCACTTACTTATGTGAAGTAGTTACGCTTTGAAAAAACATGGTGGCTTGGGAACTGGTGAGGTTTATTGCAGAATGACATAGATGGAATAAAAATACAACACAGGAGTATGCAGGTAATGCAGGAATAAGCACAGATTACAGGTAGAAAACACAAGAATACAGGGAATGCAAAGAGTCCAAATGAGTCCACAGTTAGTATGCCAGAAAGTCCAAATCAAGTCCACAGAGTGTGCAGCGTAGCAATATAAAGCAGGGATCCAAGATAACGGAGGTAAGAAGAATCAGGTAACAGGACCACGGATGAGAGAAGCAAACAAACAAACATGCAGCACAGGGAGCAGAACATAATGACCCACACCTTGCTTTGGAATATGGGATATTTATAGCCAGAGCTATATCAGGTGCATTATAACAGGCAATTATACAAATTAGTTCTAGCGAGATTGTTCAACAGCAGCCTCTACGGGCAGCTAGTAGAAATGTCCACATCATGAATCATCAGTCCAGAACTGCCCCTAGAGGCATAAGCAGAAATGACAGTCCAGGGTGTAACACAGCTCTCCTATACACTAAACAAATACTCTGATTTCTGATTGCAGGACTTCTCCCGAGCTGCACCCACTCTCTGGAATAAAATTCTTTGCCAATTAAGAATTTCCTCTGCTCTCCAAACTTTCAAGCGCTCTCTTAAATCTCATCTGTTCAGACAAGCTTATCATATTCCTCAACCTACTTCTTAACATTTGTCTACCCTATACAACTATGCTATCCAGTGTTTTTTTCTGTTACATGGTTAACACAAACTTAGAAAATTTCATACAGGGCACTGAGCACTTTTACAATACAAGCTGACTGGTCCATTGTGTGGTATATATCACTTGCCTTATATCCTATAGAGTGTAAGCTTGCGCCCTGTAACCCAGTCTATCTGTTACAACGGAAACATTTTTATAATGATTGTTAAAATTGTAAGGTGCTACGTAATCTGATGGCGCTATATAAAAACCTGTTAATAAATAAATAAAAATCTGTGGAATCAGGGGCATTCAAACATTTTTTTGTGGGGAGGGGAACAAATATCATTTTGCTCTGGAGTCTCACCAGAACCTAACAGGTGCACTTCTCGCAGGGCACATCTAGCTGGTGGTCGATGATACTTGACTTTGCAAGTCCATTACACAGAAAATTTTGTACAGTATCACCAGCACTTTAGTCATGCAGGGCCATATGCAGAGTTTTCCGATTTGCTTTCTATTTGCCTTTAAGACCGCGTATACGCCATCTACGATGCATAAAGAAACATGGATGGCGTTACAAAATTACTGCACGTGCAGTTTAAGGGGTAGCAAATTGCCCTTTTGCCCCATTTCTTAAGCCCTTGGGTGGAATATATAGAAGCAGTGTAAGGGGGAGTCATGGTTAGTCATTCTACAAATCTGAAGTCCGCTTTTGAGACCCATCACTGTTTATAACTGGACAGTCATCCTCTGCTGGTTTTGTGGAGAAGGCCTTTTGCTGTCTAGCTGCATGGTCACTGTTGGAGTTATCCACCTGCCCAGATTAACTGTAAAACAATGTACAATTTTTAGCAACATTCTTGCTTTTGTGCTGGCCAAACAGATTGGACCAATTATTGTACAGCTTGTGGTCAGCTTAACTAAATTCCAGAGAATAGGGATTAGCCTATTCTCTATACGGTTTAATAATTTATAGTGTCATTTATAAAGATTTTAATATGGCGACTGGCACGCTGAAAAGGGTCCTAAAAAGTTTGATAATAATCTGAGCCTTCAGAATTTCCATAGGAAAATGAGTATCTTTAGTAGCAGTATAATATAGGTTGATCAAATGGAAGAAAATTTCCCCAAAAATGTTTAACAATTTGGGTTACTTATTCATTCTATAAGTTGTAAAACTGTATATAATATGTGATTGAGCACCTTTATAGTTATTCAAGCACTTTTATTACCCTATAGGGGGGTAGATCCTGAGCTACGTACGGTAGCGTATTTATGCTAGCCGGAGATGTAAAAACGCTGTTTTCTATGTACTGTGCATACGTGCGGCAGATGTTACGCCATGTAACTGTGAACGTATACGTACCAGCCTACTATTAGCAGCGTAACTACGAACAAAAGGGGCCATACAACACCCGAAATTACGCTTCGGAGGTGGGGGAGGCATTTAAATTCTATAGTATGGGCGTGCTTAGCCACTTACGTACGTGAAGTAGTTACGCTTTGAAAAGTTAAGGTAGGTTTTGGCAAGCGTAAAATGACAAAAGTACGTACGGCCGAGGGGCGTGTCTAGGGGAGTGCATAATAATTACGCTAGCGTAAATACGCTAAGTGTTGTAACGTAATGGAAACGTAGCTCAGGATCTGGCCCTAGGCTCTTAACGATGTTTAGACTTAGACTCCTGTTAGCTGAGGAAGAGATGAAGGGAGAAGGGCCAACTTGAGACATAGCTTCGTAGGGAACTTATGGGAGAGACTGCTTTGTTTCAAAATTAATTGATTTAGGGGAAATGGTAATTCTGTCAAGACGTTATTGGTTACTATATATATTTCAGTTTAATCTTACAGAAGATGTTGTAGCATATAAGAGTGCATGTGTGGCAGACACATGCCCAATATAAGATGCTAAAAAGCATGACTGAGACACAAGCACTCTTCTGTAGAGATTTTATGTAGACACCAGGTGGCAGTGTTGCTACACCTCTTACTTTCCTTTATAAAGTACAATGTGAATGAGGCTTTCTCTAAGCTTGAGAAGCTGTGTAGATGAGGAGCAGAAATTCAGTCAAAAAAAGAGTTAGGATTCTGATGCCTTCAGTGTCTAAAGCAAATATCCTGTTTGGGAGTCAGGAGATTTGGTAGTGTTTATAGGCTTTACAGGTCAGGTTCTAATCTCTGCAATTGTGTTCCTTTATTTAGAGGGTCTTCCTAGGTGTAGTGCAGGTAACACTGGGCAGAACTTTCCAGGCCTTAAAGAGTTGTATGTTCTGGGTCAGAATGGAACTTAGCTCTGTGGCTCATACTAGCAAAGGGGTCTTACTTCAGTGTTGCAGGTTCTTTTGAAAGGGTAACTAAGACCAGTGCTAGTTGAAGTGTACTTTAATGGAAACCCACCAGATCTTTAACAAGGGTCTCAAGCTGAATTGGACCACATGGTAAAATGCCCTCTTCTGCCTTTGAGGTCACGTTGGTTACATGGGACTGGATCTAGACCTTCTATATGTGCGAAGGTCTGGTAGTCCGCACAGAAGAGGTGATTAAACTCCCCTGTCACTCCCCTCTCTTGTGCGTACGTTTTCTCAGTTACGCTGCCATAAGGACTTGGGTGGGAGGGTCCAACAGTAGTTATACCATTGCCAATAACAATAACTGTGGTGTCTGCAAGAGCATCTCTGAATACACTCCATGTCCAGTTTCTATGTGGGAGGGTTTAAGTAGCAGAAGACCACAATTGGTCACACTCCAGTCACCTGACAACGGGAAAGGTTACTGTGAGCTCACCTAAGCCGGACATTTTAGGATTGGAAAAAACCTGGTTTCATGATGTAACTATTCGCTGCAGAAAACAATGGATCAATTCCTCATACAGCACATAGTGAAAAAAATGATGTTCTTCTTTTCAGACCTGTCGTAGTTACAATCCTTCTAAATGTCTCACTAATTTTTTCCTATCTTCGCTTTTCCTTAGAGCTGGGACGTGTAGAAGGGGAACGCATTTCAAGTCTTTCATTGTATTGTTTAATAAAGAATGTTTTACTAGTTAGAGTGTCAGTGAAGTTATCTCCTAAGAGTAAATATGAACAGTTTGCATACACACTACATCTGAATACTCCTTTCTTCTTCATTAACCAATGCTGATTTACAGCTGGTATAACATTAACCTGTTCAAGAGTACTTTGCAAGTTGGAGCTACGTTTATAGCTCATTAGAGGTGAATGTTGGGCACTGGGACCCAATCTTGAGTCAGTTGACAAAATGGGGTAGATCCAGAACAACGTCCGCGAGTGAATTTACGCTAGCCGCTATCGTAAATTCACACATTAGTACTTACGGTGCATGGCAGATGTTACACCATGTAAGGCATAGCGTAAGGGGCAGTCACGTTTCAGGAGCGTATCAACTTATAAAGGGGCGTGCCAGCCATACGCCACCAGTATTTACGCTTCAAAGGCGGGGTGAGGCTTAGCTGGGTAGCTACGTGTGGGAAGTACGTCCGATAGTGGTTACGCAGCGGAAAGTTAAGGTAGGGTATGGAAAGGGTAAGGTGCCTAGGATATGTACATGAGAAGGGTGTGCCAAGGGGAGGGCATAGAAGGTACGCTAGGGTAAGAACGCAGTGTAGTAAAAGTGTAGCTCTGGATCTGGCCCAACGTGCCAATGTTTATGTTTCATCTTCTTGAGGGCCTTAGTTAAAGCGTCCCTTTCTGAGACGATTCTGACCATCTGAGAAAATGGCAAACCAGTTTTTAGTGGATTAGGATGGAAACTATTTGCTTCAAGCAGGGTGTTTCTATCTGTAGTTTTCCTAAACAGAGACATTTGGAAACCTTGGTCAGTCTGTCTAATCATGACATCAAGGAAGATAATAGACTTTGCATCAAAATTAAGGGATGGTTGATTCCATCCTAAGTTTATCCACAAAGGTAACAAGTCATAGGCAGAGCCTGCCCACAGCAGAAATAAACTATCGATAAACCTAATATAAAATAAAATAAATCTGGAAAAAATTGGGTCATTAAGAATGAATGTTTTGTGGTAAGTATACACAGATTCACATATAATTGGGCTATATTTGACCCCATCGCTGTCCTCCATGACTGTAAATAAAAATTGTCCTGAAAAAGAAAATAGTTTTTAGTAAGAATAAATTGTATCAGAGCCAACAAAAAAATTGCTAGATGGACAATCATAAATTTCAGAAGCAATTACATTCTTCACAGCCTCTATTCCTTCCGCATGAACTATATTGGTATAGAGACTGGACACATCCATTGCAGCAGACAAGGGTGTGGAGTCTAACTAGGAATCTGGTCTTCACTAGAGCCACTGATGGTGGGGATAGGCTGGGCTGCAGAACCCAAGCAAGTCGTGGCCCCTGTCCGCTGCTTCTGTCTAACACTAAATCACCAACACCCAGAGATAGAATAGATAGAATAAGGGGTAAAATAATCAACCCTGAAAGCACGGTAGGCATAAAAGAGGAAATCCACAATGATAGTGAAATAACACTGGGTAGGCAAGATAGGGAATGTCTGGAAGAGACAAACAACACTAAACAGGACACTCACTCTCAGACTCAGAGCTCAAGCACACTGGGAGTGGGAGAGAGAGAGAGAGAGGGAGAGATACACAAGGAGAGACTAGGAGCAGGGCTGGAACAGAGGCAAGGATTAAGGAGGCAAGATAAACAGAGAGGCAAAGCAGGGCTGGAACAGAGGCAAGGATTAAGGAGGCAAGATAAACAGAGAGGCAAGGCAAGGGAATTGAATTGAATAGGGTACTCAGAAATCGCAGACAAAATCACTAGCAGCAAGAGCAGGAAAGCACGGGAGACCTAGGGGTCTATTTACAAAGATCATTTTCCTACGATAATGCCTGTTCTCATGTGAAATTGGTCATTATTGCAGGAAAACTAAGTATAACATATTTACAAATCATGCAAAGCCATGGAAAACAACAATTTCCATGGTGATGCATGCACATAACCCATCACCCCGCTGGTCCGTTCGTTATATTTACAAAGCCTGGGAGTGGTGTTTTACACTGTGCTCCCGGCGTAAAACTAACATCATCTCAGGCTGGCATTAGGGGTAAGGATTCCAGCGATCTCCCCACATACCCCTGTTTTCCTGCTCCTAATAGCTGTTATTAGGGTGAGGAAAAGGGGGGGGGGCATGTATGGGGAGCCCGCTAGAATAAACTATAAAAACTGTTTAAAGGTAAAATAAAAAATACATTTTTTTTGTTTTTTGTTTTAATTTTTCCCATAAAAATAAAAAAATATTTTTGAAATATTAATAAACATTAAATAAAAAAGGAAAAAAGAAAAACTTACCTGCCCGTGAGACGCGTTTTACTCTGAAGATTTCAGAGTCCCGATATGAAGACAATGTGCATGCACAGTCCTTCATTTATACGAAGTATGAATGAAATGTCCTGCGATGAGCCCAGAGATCATCGCGGGACCTCACAGGGTAGGTAAGTTCTTGTAAATTGTATGAACGAAGCTGCCAGACTCGCTGCGAGCTGAAGCGATCCTGGAACATATTCGTTCATTAAAAAAGGAAAGCCTAAGCAAATAGACTCCCTAATTCTATGACCTACAGTGAATTAGTATAGTACTGCCATTGCCAGTACTATAAAGGGGCTGCTGGCCAGTGATTAGCTGGCATATCACCGCCTATGTCTCCGATTGGCTGGGAGACCTGTCTATAACACAGCAGCCAGGAGGTCATAAAAAGGCAGAGGGAGGAGCAGCACCTGTTTGTAACAGACATGTGCAGTGCAACGGCCTGCAGGAAATTATTTCTCCAGTGGCAATGAAAAGTGAGTGTCAGTTGCAGGGAAGGTAAACATTAGCGTGGCGGCATGTAACAACATTGGGCCTGATCCAGACCTACGCTCGGATACGTTTTTACGATGGTCGTAAGTGTAAAAACGGCCATTTGTAGTTACTGCGCATGCTCGGGGCAGATGTTACGCTCATGTTGCGCTACGAAATTCTGAGTTTATGGCCCTTGAGCGTGCCAGCTTCATAACAACGCTCGAGGGGGCGTGCCTGCCATACGAAACCCGTAAATACGCACCGAGGGCGGGGTGAGGCATTTAAATTTTACAGTATGGGCGGTGCTAAGCGTCGTAACTACGCAGTGAGCTTACGGATGCCCGTGGTTAAGAACAGAAAAGTTAGGGTAGGGTTTGCTGGGCGTAAGGAGGCAAAACTAAGTACGACCAAGTGGAGTTCCTATGGGGGTGCATCGGAGGTACGCCGGCGTAAATACGCTACGCACATGAGCGTTTCATGAGCGTAGGTCTGGATCAGGCCCATCGAGTGTAACCAGCAGCACCGTTCCTGCCAGATAATTACCAGATCTTAAGGGAGTCAAAAAATGTGTGATATCCTTTACATAACTACATGGAGCTTGGACTAGAGGCTGGAAATAAAAATCTACAAGCTGTGAAAGAGGCTGACACAGGGAGCCCCTGGAGGAGAAAATAGGATTTACCAGATTTTTTTGTGTATCTTAGGCAACATGTGAATCATTGCTGTTATTGGATGGTCCTGCCTAAGAAATCTTCAAGTTTCATTGTTGGTGACACTTTATTGTACAGAAAAAAGCATCATTTTCAGATTTATAGGTGCTAGTTGGATCATAAGTTAATCTCTTATAGCATGGTGTGTCCGCTAACTGCCTCCGATCCTCATTCACATAGTCCTCTTATGTAAGAATGACCACTGCTCCTCCTCTGTCCGCTGGAAATATGGAGATGTTCCTATTCTCTTGTAGGTTCTTCAATGCAGATTTTTCATCAGTAGACAAATTTTAATATTTAATACATCCTTGTGACCATTTAGAAAAAGACTTTTTGCCTAACAAGGCGAATAAAGTTCTCTATAGATGGGCTGGAGACCGACGGATCAAAAATTGACCATGTTTTAAAAGGTTCAGGTTGAGAAAGTTCAGATGCCTTAGTACAGAAAATATATATGTACAACAATAGAAAAAACAGGGAGCAAAAATGGTCCATTAAAAGCCTTTAATGAGGCAATCCCCATTCACAATAACGTATTGTGTCAGAAATTGTAGAAGGACAAGTCAAATGAATATCAATGGCTTGCTTAGCTTAGAGTATCACCGCAGTTTAGAAGAGTCCAGCATTCTGGCTTACTCTTAACGCATGGTTCATCGGTAAATCCCTACACTTCAGAATAGACAACGTAACGCAGCTCCGCGCATTTCATCACTATGGGCTTCGCCAGCAGGTTGTGGAGTTTTAACCATGTGAAAATATTTATAGGCTGTACAATTAAGAACATTCAATAATAGCTAATACGAGAAGAAGGTGAACTGGAAAAGGGGAAGCTTAACCATTCACTCCCCAATCACCATAAATAAATAGCCCCAGTACATTTCTGACCTTTCATATCCAAACTTCTCTTTCCTCTCATTTACATTCAAAAGGAAAGAGTTTATAATAATTGCACAGATTTCAGTAAATAGGCTGAATCCAAAGAGTGAAAATATAAATATAATAAGGAATAAAAACACCAAAAATTTAAAGATAAATGTAGATAGATAGATAGATAGATATATAGATAGATAGATAGATAGATAGATAGATAGATAGATAGATAGATAGATAGATAGATAGA
>WWET01000476.1:413475-429069 GCA_011038615.1 Limnodynastes dumerilii
ATTTCAGGGGAGTCATATTTCATCTGTTGCAAACAGTATTATAGTTTAGAGGTGATGTTTCCTATCCCAAGTCTAAATAACAGTGTGATATGGTCAGTATCTGTGTGCAGTAAGCAATTCAAAGATATATCCCTGCATGCAAAGAATACAATTAACTGGACTCCCCCTAAAATCAACATGGTTTTGCTCAAATGTACCGTAACTTTCCTTTCTTAGGACTGTATTCAAAGATCCGGAACATATCCGCACATAACTCACCCATCCTGCCCCCCTGTTTTTAGGTACCTTATGGCACTTATGAGTACCATAGGGCTACCTAATCTATCCGTGCAATGTTCTCACAGACATTGCCCCTCCCCATCCCCAGCTAATATAAATCACCCCTCCCACTTCTGTCTAAAGCTATATAGCGCTGTATAGCCAGACAGAGGGAGAGAGGACAGAGCGCTGCAGCCTGTCAGTGTGAAAGCTGGGTCTCCTGTTAAGATTGACAGGAGACCCAGCCAATCAGGAGAGACTGCAGCCAGCCAATAGGCTGGCTGCAGGCTCTCCAGCAGAGATTATCGCTCCCAGCCTGTGGCAGTGTGTGGTGCCGATATCGGGACCTTTCCCCAAGGGGAAATCGTCCCGTTTATCGGCAGCCACATGCTGGGAGCGATAATCGCTCTAGTGTGTGGCCAGCTTTAGTACACACTGAAGTTTTCTGAGGACATCAGGACATTGCCGATCAGAAAAAAATAGGAGCTCACAAAAATTAAATCCACCGACTACTGCAGAAAGATAAATGGGGATTGATGAAAAGATTGTTACGCTGAAAATCCGGCCAATGTACACACTGAAGACTTCACCACACATGGAGACATGGTTGATTGAAGAAATTAGTAACACTAGGGATTGCTGTAATGAGAGGCAGTGGGGCGGGACTTAAGGGAGATTTGCCGGCTCTCCATGGATACTGGGAGAAATACCCAAATTGCGAGAGTCTCTAGAAAATTGCGGAGAGTCAGTAACCCTGAGCTTAAGCCTCTTTCTGTAATTGTTGTAACAGCATGTAATCGTGTTTTGTTTCTGACAGCTACTGGATCCATGTTATTTTACTTGCACGTCTGTTTTAATCACTTGCCTTAAGAAACTTTTATAAAATGTAAAGAAACAAAAAGGGCAGGAAATCACCGCAACGACCACTAGGTGGCGCGGATTTTAAATCTCTCTCACAGAACAAGTCAAACTTTAATCATAAACAAATACAAGAAAAAGAAAAAAAAGCTGATGGTAATGAGTGCAGGATGGGGAGCTCTCCGGCCCTCTCTCGTGTGGACTTCATGGCAGATTTACTGCCTTATCTTATTAGTGGGAATCAGCGGTCCCTACGTCCACTGATACACGCGTCGGTAACTAACTCCGCCCATACCGTGTTATTTACATCTCCCCCGTCCACTTTATGTACTTTTTGCAGACGGAGAGGAAGAACCTCCCCGTCATACGGAACTCCTATCGGACGAAACGGAGTTCCGTACGACAGAAGATCAGACCCACCAACTTGACCCATTCCATTAGGCACAATATACTCTGCTTCTCAGTTTCCAACCGTTCGTTACTATGGTAACCACCTCTGTTGAAGAGAGAAATTGTTTTTTTTAAATATCAGTTAATTCAGTGTTCCCCAGTCCTCAGGGACCCCTAACAGTCCATATTTTCTAGGTTTCCTTAAAGAATCACAAGTGATATAATGAGCAGCACCTGCGGAGCTTTTAAAATGTGTCAGTTAGTAATGAACACACCTGTGCTCCAGCAGTGACACCTGGAAAACATGCACTGTTAGTGGTCCTTGAGGACCGAGGTTGGGGAACACTGCTTTAAGCCAGGGGTGGCCAAGCTCAGGCCTTGTGAGCTACCAACGGTTCATGTTTTCCAGGTCTCCTCAGATAGTCAGAGTTGAGATAATCACTACCAACTGTAGATTTTTTTGAATGTGTCAGTCAGTAATGAACACTCCAACAAGGAGACCTGGAAGACATGGACCGTTGGTAGCTCACGAGGCCCGAGCTTGGCCACCCATGCTTTAAGCCATACGTAGGTGTCAGGAAAGTGTTTGAGCAGCGTCTGATTGCGTTCACAAAGCCGAGACCCCCTATCCACACGGTGCATCGCTGCACAGCAAGTCTGACAGTTGCCAATCACTCTGTGTCTGTTACACTGCACAACCTGCATGGTGGACTAATGTCATTAAGTAGAAACACTCCAGTAATTTCATGTATTCAGCTCAGTGATACACAGCTGCATTCCCCCTTTGATCATGTCTTTCTACTATGTCTCCAGGGATTGTTTTGAGTATCCAGAAGGGTAGTGTGAAATAGCAGTCATCTTGCCACTCACCATGGACAGCTGCTGTGCATTTTGAAGACTTGTTACTCTATTAGCTCTAATAAGGCTTGTTCGTTTGTTCTACGTCTGCTATATGTAGGTGCAGTGATCTTCAATGTACAGTCTCACCTCTGGTATTGACCTTATCCTGAACTCAGCCTGACCTGACCTTTGCTTGGAATTTGCCTGCTGAAGTTTGCAGCCTGCTGTGACTCACTTCCTGGATATGCTTTACCTGTACTTGCTATGCCTACTGACCCCTCTACAAGCTGTGCAGCACAGAGACCTACGTCAGTCTCTAGTGCTCTCCTGGTTACACACAATCAGCAAGGGATATTTATCGTGCAATGTTTAGCAAGGACCATAGTTGCCGTGTTTCTCGGAATGTCCGGGAGACTCCTGACATTCAGGCAGTGCTCCGGTATCCCGGGAGAGCAGGCAAATCTCTGGCAATGGGCTAGAGCAGTGCTCCTCAATCAGTGTGCCATGGGATGTTGTCAAATGTACCGCGTTGCAATGCCTCCAACAAGAGATAAAGCATTGGAAGACCTTGCAGATACATGAATGTGGAATACTGGAGAACTAAAGACACACGATTGGTTATACTGGAGAGGCTGCAGACACATGAATGGGAACTACTAGGGAGGCTGGAGACAAATGAATGGGAACTACTAGGGAGGCTGGAGACACATGAATGGGGACTACTGGGGAGGCTGCAGACGCATGATGGGGGCATAGTTAAATTAGTTATAAGAAAAAAGTTATTAGCTGCGATTTTTAAATTTATAAAATAAAAAATAACAATTAAATGTAATATCTGTTTATGCACATTGCAATTCCTGCTCTTTTTGTATATTCTGCTTTTGGTTTTCCCGCGAATTCTGGGAAGGGCTTAGGTGTGCCGCGGAATTCTGGGAAGGGTTTAGGTGTGCCGCGGAATTCTGGGAAGGGCTTAGGTGTGGCGAGGATGAGAAAAGGTTGAGGAGCACTGACATGCGCTAAAGCTGGCCACAAACAATACAATAATTGGTTGATTGGTCTAATTAACAGCTACAATTATCATGGACTGTTCTCTTGGAATGCTGACAAAATGGTTCTTTAATGCACTGAGCTGACCTGGGGCCATATTCAGATCCGTTTTTTTTTTATGTACGCAATTATATGCACGGCCGGAGCAAGGAAACACCCACCAATGACCCCGACACTCCGCTCTCCCGGACTTACGATAACTGCGCCTCCATGCGTTCATTTAAATGCCTCCCCACCCAATTTTATGTACATTTTTCCGTGCGTCGGATTTCCGCGCGTATGTCCCCAATTGCAATTCACATGTAGGCACTTATGTGTGCATAGTCTACGTAAAGTACGTAAATAAAGTTACTACGCATGCGCAGTTGATCCGATCCTAAAAATGCGCATGCATCTCCCCTCAAAAACGGATCTCTGAATACGGCCCCTGATCTTTAGGATGGGCGCAGGCTGGTGGGAAAGGGATGCAGTTGCAGTTTGGTCGGCTGTATTTTGACAATGATACAGCTACCAGCTGAATGGTGCAAAAACGGCGCATATACGTAAGAGCTGGCGTACGTAACATACTTTACATACGTTACGTACGCTGACACGGCACTGTGAGAAGGTTGTGCGCGTGCGCACTATCTTCTAGACAGGGGAATTACGTATGCGCTGTATGTAATTCCCCTGACGGCCTGTAGGGCAGGATCGAGCTGTGTATCACAAAATAAAATTGAAGTTTATAAAAAGAATCTATTAATGAGAGCAAACAAATCAAGGAAATTAGACAAAAGACCATTTAATCTTCTTTTGCAATGTATCAGTGTTATTTCTGGGCATATCCTCACTTTTATGTTATGCTTTCATTTTATTCTTCAAATGGAAAATTATATTTAGTACGAGAATGATAAATGTGTCGTTTCTATTACTTTGATTAATACATTTTATAGCTGTAGGGAATGTGAACTTGGAAGAACTTCATCGAGATAGTTCTTTAATTGCAAAGTGTTGTGTAAACAGCCATTTGATATAAATGTGTTTTTTTTTATTTTTTATTAAGACAAACCTTCATCAACCTGCACCATAATTCCTTTTGAGAAAACATTTGAAGCAAATTACCGTAAATGCATTTAATGAAAATTGCTTCTCTGTTTATTTGCATTGGTTATTAAACTATCAGCTGGTTCAGTGCCATACTCTGTATTCCATCATAAGCCTTTCCATTCAGTAGACAATGCTCCAGTCCTGTAATGGGTGTAGTATGTTAGCACGACGTTCAAAGCGCTGACAGATAGCCTGTCGGCAGTAAAACGCTGACAGGGTAAACATGTTGCTATTTTCTGGAGGAGGGAGCGGGCAGCAGCAAAAGTGAGCAAGGACAAGATAAGGAAATAATGGGGAAGATCCAGACCTATGCGCCTAATACGTTCCATAGCGCAGCGTACCTTCTAACCACTCCCCTAGGCACTCCTCTCAATGTATGTACTTTGGCCGATTTATGCTTCCCAGACCCTACCTTAACTTTTCAAAGCGTAACCGCTGATGTATGTATAGCCCTCGCGTACTTATGCGTCTGAGCACACCCATACTGTACATTTTAAATGCCTCTGAAGCATAAGTATGGGTGGCGTATGGCTGGCACGCCCCTTAGTACGTTGTTACGCTGTTGATACATGACTGGGCCATACGTTATGAGTTACGTGCGTAACATCTGCTGCTAATGAGCAATTTTACGCTAGCGACAAGCGTAAAATCACTCACGTACGTTGTTCTAGATCTGGGCCAATGTTTTTTTTTTCCTATCATTTACCTTATCCTTGTACATGTTCAGCTTGAAGACTTGATTAAAAAGCATGTATATTTTTTATGTAAAGTTTTTATTGCCAAGATCACTACTTACCACACCACGGACTTGCTCTTTCTCACTGCCGCTGTCGGCCAGCACTTCATCTGTGTCTAACAGTTGCCTGGCTATCACAGCTACTTGTTGCAGTGCTCCAGTGCTCAGAAGCAGATGGCATGAACTTTCTATTTAAACTGTACCCTAGCAGTCTCTCACTGCCAGAGGATAAGCTCACTTGCTTCCCTTGTGTTCTAGTGTTGTACTGTTCCAGTGTTTCCTTGCTTCCAGCAAACCTCTTGTGACTTCCCTATGGGTCCCTGTTACCATCTCTCAGTGGAGATTTCTGCACTTCATCTTGTGTGAGAGCCTGTGTTTATCCTACTCACCATTCTCACCTACTCATTTCTGCTCAGCAATCCATGTGACTATTCTGCTCAGCAATGCAGGAGATTCTTTTTTAGCATTCTCTGTGAGCTCAGTATTCCAGACCATTTCCCTTCAGCTTCCTGGTCATAGCTGATGGTGCCCTGGTCGGGCTCCCATTGCAATCCATTCAAGTCCAGTCAGAGAAACCATATCCTGTGCATATGCCAACTCTCTGAGAGAGCAGAGGAACAGGAAGCCAATGGAAACTCATTTGCTGCATTCAAGAGTTGACTACTCATGTCAAAGTTGGAGTGTGGGAGGAAACTGGAGTACCCAGACATAGAAGAAACATACAATGGAACATAGAACATGGAAATCAAATTAATGACTTTAGCACTGGGAACTAAGTGGCATTGGCCCTTCTCTCTGGACAGGCGCTGGCCTTATGGAAGAGGGATGATCTGCTACTTCTAAATTGCAATTCCTTTATTGACATTTTTGAAACTGTCTCCCTTGTGGGTTAATACACCGTCCAATTCCGCACTTCTGGCTTTAAGACTAAGTGGAAAAGTTAGGCCCTGATAGCCACCTTCTGGTGAGTGCTGTCCAATCATATTAGGAATGGTTTGGCATCTTGGGACCTTCCCACTCTGGATGACCTAATCTCATTGTGCATTAAGGTGGACATCCTCTTCATACAACTACAAGGGGGAACAGGTGAAAAGAACTACCACTACCCGTTGTCTCAAATGGATGGTAGATAGAGATTTTCGAAATTGGCATTTTCTAACCGGGGACTGCATACCTTCACCACCCACGTCAACTCGATACATCCAATTACTTCTTCAACTACTGTGGAAACAATCTAGAAATTGGATTTCTAGAAGAACGTGAGAGATGCCACAGGGAGCATCTATGCCTGTACTTTGAAGAAGCAGCCCACAAATTGTCTGCTTGTACTAAGAAAAAACTCCAGACGCTAACTTATACTGGAGAGAAGTAGTTAGGGAAGGGAAATTTCTCCCCATCTGATTCTTTTCCTTCATTCTAAATCCAGGATACATCCATCTTCAGCTTGTCAAGTTGCTAGACGCTCCCTATGAGCCTGTGTTACAGCTGCTATCCATCACAGTTTTAGATGCCTCCTGGCCTCCTCAAGGAAAACTTCTATGTGCTCTATAGGTCGAAGTTCTCCATTGTGAGGAAAAATTTTTGTGCTACCACAGACCATCCACCCATTAATCCTGGGCTTGCCATAGCTACGTAAGCAATCTCCCATTCTGAATTGGCATAATACACAAGTGACTTCCTGTGGGTCTACTTTTCACCAGTCATGTCCCCGGGTGGAAACCAAGCCACCTTACATTTCTATCAATGACTACACAAGAGCGATCATTCCTTTTGTGATTTTTCTTCAAGAAGGCACTGAAAATATTGCGTCTCCACTGCACATGGTTTATCCCCTCTCTCAGTTCCGGAGACTCAAGTTATGTTAGAATACATCACCAACATTCTTGCTTTTGGCTTCAACCATCCATACTCTTCTGCTGGAGTCATATTCTTTTTATTAAAGAAGAAAGATGACTCGCTTCATCCTTGCATAGACTATTGTTAATTGAAGGACATCACAGTAAAAGCAAGTACCATCCCTGAGATATTTGATCCTTCATGCACTACATTAGAAACTACTGAGGCGGAAAGGGATCTAGGAGTCATTATTTTATGTGACTTAAAGGTAGCCAAGCAATGTAACAAAGCAATGAGAAAGGCAAGTCAAATGCTTGGTTGCATAGGGAGAGGAATTAGTAGCAGAAAGAGAGAAGTAGTGATGCCCCTTTATAAATCATTGGTACGCCCTCACCTAGAATACTGTGTTCAGTTCTGGAGGCCATATCTCCAGAAAGACATAAATACATTAGAGACTGTGCAAAGAAGAGCAACTAAAATGGTCCATGGCCGTTGTAACAAATCATACCAAGAAAGGCTAGAAGAACTAAACATGTATAGCTTGGAGCAAAGAAGGGAGAGGGGGGACATGATAGCAGCTTTCAAATACATCAAGGGTTGTGACCAGCTAGAGGAGGGGGCATTTTTCAAAAGAAAAGGTGTAATAGAACACAAGGGCATGAATATAAACTGGAGGGTGGTAGATTCAAAGGAAAGGTGCGGAAAAATTACTTCACTGAAAGGATGATAGATAAATGGAATAGCCTCCCATTAATAGCACACGAGGGCATGAATATAAACTGGAGGGTGGTAGATTTAGAGGAAATGTGTGGAAAAATTACTTCACTGAAAGGGTGATAGATAAGTGGAATAACCTCCCATCTGAGGTAGTTGAGGTTAACACAGTAGAACAGTTTAACTATGTCTGGAATAAATATAAGTATATACTAAATCTCAAACTATAAGGTAAATAGAGTCTAGGGTCAGTATAGATTTAAATAAACAACTGGGCAGACTAGATGGGCCATGTGGCTCTTATCTGCCGTCACTTTCTATGTTTGTATGTATCCAGGGGCATTTTCAAAATTTGATCTTTGGGCATCCTAAAATTTCATCTGAATTAAAGCTATAAATGAATTGAAGAAAGTGTTTAACACTCACGTTGGGTGTTATGAGTCTCTGGTTATGCTCCAACAGTGCTCCAAGGCTTGATGAGGTCTTCAGTATAAGTGTATGGTCTTCTTACTCAAAGATATTTTAATTATCCTTTCAAATTATCAGCTCAGAGTGAGAATGTTTGTCTGGTTCTTGATAGCCTACGAGAGAGCGCCCTGTACTGCAAACTCCAGCAGTTCCTTGCTTTCATCAAACCTCTTTTGCCTTCCCTGTGTGTTCCTGCGTTTATTTCCCAGTGGATTTCTGCATTTATTTATGTTGTGCAAGCTGCTGTGTTTATCCTGATTAGCATTCCTGGTCATCTCTGCTCAGCTTTCCCTGGGGATAGTCTGCTATGCATTCCAGGTCATTCCAGCATTCTATGTGAAGACAATGCTCAACATTCAATGTGAAGACAATGCAATTTGAAGACATTTCTCAGCATTCTATGTAAAGACACCCATCCTCAAGTACCAGTAATGGTCCATGTTTTTCAAATCTCCTTGCTGGCGGTGCGTTCATCACTGACAGTAACTTTTTAAAAGCTCCATGGGTTTTGCAGGGAGACTAATTCACAAACAAATTGGTATTGTGTGGCGCTCCACTTTAACCAGCCGCCTGGAAAAGAAGTATAGGGGTATACACCCAATAAACCCCATATTCAGTGTCCCTCCAAAGATAAACCTTTGGGGACTTAACAGTCCAAAAGATATTACAACTCAACACAGGCGCTAGAAATGTAATGAATGGAATACTGTTCTTTATAACGTAGTAACTTAAAATACTGTCCTACAATGTTCCTTGTCATTCAAATACGTTCTTCCTCCTGAAATCTTTAGTACAGTCTTATCAATTACAGCTGGTCCAATCCGTTATCCAATCCAATCTTTCTCCTTAGGTGTCTCCTCCCCTTCAAAATCCAATTGTGCCCTTGTCAAGCTCCCTGTGCTACCTGTGACATTTATGTGTCCAGAAATGGGTAGAAACACAGGGCCGTATTCACAGATCCGTTTTCACGTGGCGTTGCGTGCGTATTTTTAGGTACAATTTAGCTGCGCGTGCGTAGTAACTTTATTTCCATAAGTTACGTTGAATATACGCACGTAGGTGCTTTTGGCACGGACATGTGAATCACACGGGGATATATGTACGGATGGGCGGCGTAGAAATACGTACTTGAAAATTTACATGAAAGTGGGTGGGGGGGGGCATTTAAATGAGCGCATGAGTGCGCGGCTATACTGACTCACACGCACGGAAGACATATACGCACGTAAGTATACACTTAGAGATCAGGGTGGTCTATGGAGGTGTAAGTCTACGATTGCACGACCAGGAGAGGGGAGTGTGGTGAGTGTGGCCTTGCTATGAGCGTGCGTATAATTGCGTACTTTTAAAAAACAGATCTCTGAATACGGCCCACAGTTTACATTTTGTGCAAACAGTTGTGTACACTGACTTAAAGCACCTACTGGGAGGTTAACCTACAAAAGCTTTTTTATTTTTTAATGACAAATAAAAATGACTATAATCTTTGTTTATGGACAAATAATGACACTTTTTTTCCATCTTACTGTCATTTTTAGATGTGACGAAACACAGCAGGAAATACATCAAGGAAGTTCTACCAGCGATGTAATATGTGGTGAGTTATCCTCTAACTCTCAAGCTATTTAATGGTTAGCTGCATGATACCATTTAATCACAGTACAGATGTTGGAGAGTTTATTCCCGTGGGAGTGCTCATTCCAGTATATCCTGCGACATGCATCCCATTAATGAAGAACACAAAAGATGACTCCTTCACCTAAATTTACACTGTTCACGCTTTTAAACTACTGGAAATATAGCAATACACAGTGGATTATATATTATATTCACATTCTACATTGAACATTTCTTTTTGAAACTTCAGTTGGGACATAACAAGGGAATAATGTATAATAGGGTATATAATCTATATAATCTATATGCCCCATGCTAAATCTTTATTTTTTATTAACTGTTCTCCAATTATCCTCATATGAGGTCTCCATCTAGAGCAATATTATTGAACATAATGGACCTAATCCAGTTGTCTGTCCGACACTTGACTTCCACAAGCTGTTTTCGGAAGTCGGGTGTCTGATACAGACTATGCACGCCCTGGGCAGAAGTTACGCAACAGATCTCCTAGTGAATGGTGCTAAGTAGGTGTTAAGTACTAAGGGGCAGATCCAGACCTACGGCCGCCCGTGATTTTACGCTTGTCCAGAGCGCAAAAGCACCCATAAGTACTTACTACGCATGTGCGCTGCAGATGTTACGCAAAATAACTGTGAGCGTATGGGCCTTGAGCGTATAAGCTTCGTAACAACGCACGAAGGGGTGTGCCAGCCATACAACAACCGTAATTACGGTTAATTATGGCCGCGCTTAGCGTCGTAACTGCGCATGGAGACTATGGACGTCAGCAGTTACGCTCTGCAAAGTTAGGGTAGGGTTTGGTGGACGTAAAACGGCGAAAGTAAGTACGAGCAAGGGGAATGCCTTAGGGCATGCTTCGTAGGTACGCTGGTGTAAATACGCTATGCACAAGGGCGTATTATTTGCGTGGGTCTGGATCAGGCCCTAAGCTACGGATGTTAGGAGTTCCTCAAAATGTGCATGCCTAATCCCCCGAAAGGGGGTGGAGATAGGAAAGCAGATGAGGGTGAGGAGGGGGGCAGCGGCAGGCACTTCCACATGCATCTGCATTCGGCTGGACACAGATCTGTTGTTCCCCCCTAGAGCCCTCTGCCCTAGACTGCAGCCTTAATAGCCTATTGGTCAGTACCTGCTGATCATCCTAGCATTCTGAGCCCCTCACTCTGGAGTGAATTCTTCTCCTCTTTCCGTCAGTGTAAACATTGCCAAGTTCTAAATGACCCTGACCATAGAGATTAAGGGTTACGGGAGGCCATCACGCCACTCACAAACAGAGGTTATCTATCGGTCATTATTTATACATCTTTTCCTGGATTATAGGCTGGATCTAGACCTCTCATCAATTTACAGCATTAAGTATTTTCTTTTTCTGTGTGGCCCTCCATTAATTTCCATGCCCAAGAATCAGAGAACATTTGGTAGTCACTGTCCTTTGGAAGTCTGTCTAGTCGATTTGGCATATACGGACTAGCAATTGCGGATTCTTATTAATCTGATAATTGGATTTGCATTAAAAGTGGAAATCTGAGGCAATCCCTATATGTGTTGGACCACGACTGGTCTTGTTTACTCTCTTAGTTTGCTTTGCAGTCATCTGTTGAAATAATGTGTAACTTTATAATGTTGCAGAGAATTTTGCTTGTTTGTGTATCATGTAATATACAGAGTCTGTGATGTGTGCGTTTTTTTGGTGATGGTTTGTCATATTGTTCATATTTCAGGAACCAGATCAGCGGACAACAGCTGGTGGGTTTATCTTGTGGTCATCCTGATAATCGTCCTTGTTGTGGGTTTCATATTTTTGGGTAAGTGCTTCATAAAGTAAGTATATAGTAAGTATAGTCAGTCTATCTATCTATCTATCTATCTATCTATCTATCTATCTATCTATCTATCTATCTATCTCATATCTATCTATCTATCTCATATCTATCTATCTATCTATCTATCTATCTCATATCTATATCCTATCAAATAGTTATAAATAGTCTTTAGACCGCGCTTATGCAATCTACGTACAGAAATGGTATGTAGATAGAGTAAATAAGGTACTACGCATGCGTAGGAGCTCAATTCTTAACACAATATACGTACCATACTCACAACATTTAAATTTGGCCTCCACCCCATATACGCTCAATTCAGACAAATCGGCTTTTAACACCCCCAACTTTAGCTTTCTTTCTTATCTGTGCATTAGGAAGTCCAATCAAAATCAGAAGATGCAGGAGTTAAGGAGTTAAGACTAGGACACTTACCTTCGTATCAGTTTGCACTTGTGTGTTACACTAAAATATTGTCGACTGTTGATTAATAAGTGTAGGACATTTATAGGGAGATTGTGAATTAGTTTTAACGTTAAAAATAAGTCAGACCGAGTATCTATTTAACAACAGCATCAAGTAATCAAGGCTAATTAATAAACATTAACACTTTTTTTTATTTTATTTAGTGATGTGGAAACAGAAGAATAAGAAGAAAGAGGTATGTTTTTATTTAACAACTAAAATATAGGTGATATAACAATACAACAGAAATAAATGCTCTGTGTCTTGTATTCTAGGAGAATCCACCTAAGGCTTTACAGCCACTATTTCCAATCCCAAAGAAGGAAGCCAACCTTCCTGAGGAGAAGGAAGCCAACCTTCCTGAGGAGAAGGAAGCCAACCTTCCTGAGGAGAAGGAAGCCAACCTTCCTGAGGAGAAGGAAGCCAACCTTCCTGAGGAGGATCAGGACATCACAATGCAAGGGTTCCCTGTGGCTCAGGAGCAGGGAAAAGACTATCGAATGCCACAGCAAGAAGTTAGAGTGCACCTTTTGAACGTATGAATTTGTCAATGAGAGGACAGGCACAACATTATTGATCTATCATAATTCCGTGCAGCGTGCAGATCACAGAGGATCCATGAAGGAACTTAGAGTTATGAGTCCCGGTGCTAGGCTCTCTCTGGGAACTTCTGTGAACCAGGCACACTAAAATCCCTCAGTAGGTCAGTCTCCATTGTCACTCCCCAGTACGTTGTGTGCCTAATAGGAATCTGCCTCTGGCCAGAATACTGTACACATGTAAATCCTCCACTTGTCTCGCCCTGTTGCTGTATTCCAATACTTCAGTGTTATTACTAGTTCCCTGTACAATCATAGGTTGTATTGGCTTAAATTTTGGTTTAAGCAACAAAATGGTTTCCGGGGCAATAAGGGTACGAATATTTATATTATGTTAATTTTTGTAACAGTGTGATAGTAAAGCTGGTCAGTATCTGTGTGCAGTAAGCGATTCAAATTAACTTGACTCCCCCTGCAATCAACATGGTTTAGTCCAACTAATTTCAAGCACTTACTTAAGTCTGGATCCAGCCCCAAGCCTTGTTCCAGAAGCACTGATTGTGCAGGAAGGGGAGAGGTTCTTTCTTTCATGCTCTCCAACAGGTTTTGCTAAGATGTTCAGTTATAATATTTAAAGCAAAGATGGTGTTATTTTGGTAGCACGCAGCCATTTCCATGCTAAAAACAAGAACTTTACATCCCGTGAGATCCACTTAACACTTCATGACGTCTCACCAAGCAGTATTTTAGGAGCATTGAACTAAAGTGGAAGGATGCTGAACTATAACGTGACAATCACACTTTTGCACTTGAAAGATCGAGAGACCTGTCATATGGAAACACATTCTTCCCAGACAATATGGTGAAACAACATCCATTCATGTTCATAGTATCTGTCTTAGTATTCAACCAGAACTTCCCTGACCAATTTAGATCCCCAGTCAAGATTTTAGTTGGTGTCCCTTAAATTGTAACCAGTCCACACAATGGGGTAGATCCAGAACTAAGTACTTTAGCGTATTTACGCTAGCCGTTGACATAAAAACGCTATTTTGTATGTACTGCACATGCACGTGTGAGATGTTATTCCATGTAACTCTGAACGTACGTACCCGCCACATATCAACAGTGTAACTATGAACGAAGGGGCATGACAGTCATACTACACCCGTAATTACGCTTCGGAGGTGGGGTAAGAAAATACGCTACGCAATGTAACATAATGGAAATGTAAGTCTGAATCTGGTCCAATTTCTTTTGCTGGGTGCTCTCCGAGAACTGCGGCATTTTCCTGTATGATCTAAATATAAAATAACGTTCCATTACATTTCCTCTAAATCTACCCTTCAGTAAGTTTCAACTAGGCTGTAAATGTCTCTCCCCAGGAAATAAAGGCATTAAATAGCAAACAGGGAAACTGGTAGAGGACTTAAATACACACATAGGAGGAAATGGCTATTACAGATGATTCTTCTTTCTAGTTACCACATATTGATTGATTGTTAGCTATTTAATTAAAGACACAGATGATTAAACACTGCCTTCCCCAAGACAGAAACAGGCTGTCTATAAGTTCTATTTATGGCTGAGCATTTCTATGTAAATATATGCTAGCGAACAAGCAGATGTCAACGACGTAGTGATTTGCTTCACTTTCACCCATGGAATTGTGGGAAAATACCCACAATTCCTTGTGTGAAAGTTAGGCCTTTTTTATGTTTCATTTTGTGTGACAATGTTGGTTGCCCCTGAAATAATTGTTAGTATGTGCAGATCTTCTGTTATAAGAAGGTGCTATTGGATTGGACTTTATTGGATTGGACTGCAATAAAAATAGGAATAGGTTTCAAGAGACTCTGTTGTAATAAGACAGTCAGTGAAATGCAGCCTTATGAAAGACATTTATTCATCTTGTCCTTTGCTTCTTTCCATCTCCCTTCTCTCACTCTCCCTCCCTCTCCGACTCAAGCATCACTGGCTTGCTTGTCTCTGAGGCCTCCTCTGATTAAATGATTTCTTCCTTTTCAGCACAAAAACTAATAAGAGCCTCAAAGGATTTTTCTTTTGACTTTAAAAAAAAAGAACAAATATCTTAATTTGCATCCACCCTGCAAACTAATTGGTGGAAAATTAAACTGGTGAAGCCGCTTAATTAAATGAGGACAGAGTGAAATCCGACCAGACCCTGATTAGCTGGCGCATTAATTCAGTTTGTGTGAGTTTAGATGAGGAGGAAGCAGAGGAGATGCGGCCTACAGGGGTGACAGAAGGCAGAAAGGAATGATACATTACCATATGGGTAAAATGACACAGACACAACAGGGATGGGGGGCGACTATAGCTGAATGGAAACCAGCCCCGACAGACGAGAGCCACAATCCCTTGAGCAATAACGAGGGAGGTGGAAGGCAGTGGGTGAGTAACTCAGCTCTCTCTGCCTTATATGGCTCCTTGCTCTACATCTCCTCAAACAGAACAGCTGTAGTGTTCAGAAATCAATTTCTATTATTGATCTACTTGTCCTCTGTTGAGCACAGTCTGGAGACAGGGATTGTTAGCGGAGAGAGCCAGTTCGGCCAACCATTGTCTTGGTGCATCAAGCACCACTAATTGAAATGTAAACGGAGTAATACATCTATTAACAGGATTGTATATTAGACAAGATAAACAGGTCCCTAGAGCCAAACAGAACTAGTGTTCAGAAATCAATTTCTATTATTGATCTACTTGTCCTCTGTTGAGCACAGTCTGGAGACAGGGATTGTTAGCGGAGAGAGCCAGTTCGGCCAACCATTGTCTTGGTGCATCAAGCACCACTAATTTAATTGTAATGTGAGTAATACATCTATTAACAGGATTGTATATTAGACAAGATAAACAGGTCCCTAGAGCAGAA
>WWET01000476.1:431244-448689 GCA_011038615.1 Limnodynastes dumerilii
TCTTCCCTCACTTCTTACCCTCTTGTCCCCCTCTGCTACCCTTTTAACCCATCCTCACCTGGTGGCTCCCTCTTAACCTCTCACTGTGCTCTATCCCCTCCACCCTGATCTGCCAAGCTTGACACCTCGCATTTCGCCTTGCGTTCTGTGTTTGCTTCACTTTATTGTATTTTTGTGATAGTTTTATATTGTATTTTATTATGTACTATGCTGTCTATCCCTACCCTGTATGTCTGTACTGTATATTATTATGTACTATGCTGTCCATCCCTGCCCTGTATGTCTGTACTGTTTTTGTATGGTGCTGTGGACAACTTGTAGCGCCTTATAAATAAACGATAATAGTAATAATAATGGGCCTGATCCAGAACTACGCCTCGGAGCGAATTTACGTGTGTCAGAGACGTAAAATCGCTGTTTTGTACGCACTGCGCATGCGAACCATAGAAAATACACACATTAACGTATCGGAATTATGAACGTATGGGCCATTCACGTATGTGTCACGTAAATACTTACGTGTGGGCGTGCAAATTTTACGTTTCAACAAAATACGTGTGAAATACGTGAAGTAGGCGGGGGTTGTATTTAAAGTGTACAGTATGGGCGTGCTTAGCTGCGTAAATTCGTCTAGGCCATATGTACGTGTGCATATGACAGCGGTTACATTGGAAAAAGTTAAGGTAGGGTTTGGAAAGCGTATCTTAACAAAATACGTCCATGCAAGGGGTGTGCTGAGGGGAGTGTAACGAATTTAAGCGCACGAAAATACGCTCCGCGAATAAACGTACTGCAAACGTAGTTCTGGATCTACCCCAGTGTTAGTAGGGATTGGGTGGGACATAATTTGCATCATGGTGATCTTTAGTAACACTATGAACAGTACCATTGATGGACAGCAGATGGGGCTTCAGAACACACACTACCACTACCCTGTATACTAATAATGTACCTGATTCACGCTGAAGAAATAGCTAGACTTGGGATAGGAATTATCACCTCTCAACTGTAAAACTGTTTGCAACAGCTTGAAATTAAGGGCCGGATTCATAACACCGGACTTATTGTACATACATCCTTAAATTACCGATAATAGCTACTACACATGCGTAGTAACTATTTTACGTAATCTACGTATTGTTTTGTTACGTAGATTGTGTATTGCAATACGTCCGGGGCTGTGAATCCAGCCCTAACAGAGGAAAGTTACTCCTGGACTAAGCCATGTTGATTGCAGGGGAGTCATATTTCATCTATTGCAAACAGTATTAGAGTTGAGAGGTGATGTTTCCCAGCCCAAGTCTAAATAACAGTGTGATAGTAAAGCTGGTCAGTATCTGTGTGCAGTAAGCAATTCAAAGATATATCCCTGCATGCAAAGAATACAATTAACTTGACTCCCCCTGCAATCAACATGGTTTAGCCCAGGAGTAACTTTCCTCTCTATATTTAAGAAGGGATATACTGCACATGCATAGTAACTTAATATACGCAATTTACGTAGGACTTAAGAACGGGGAGGCTCTCAATCACCCTTTTGAAACTCTTATTTATAGGTTCGCAGTGACTTAAGAAGGAAGGGGTGTGTTTGGTAAACTTAAGAACGAAGTTAAGAAGATTGGGTGGAGGGAGGCATTTAAATGAGGAAATCTGGGCACGGTTAGGCAGAAACGTTCTTAATTATCCGCACTATGCACACAACTAAGAACCTAAAATTAAGGTAGCCCTATAGCACTCGTAAGTCCGTTAAGAAGCTGAAAACCGGGGGCGTCAGGGGAGTCACCTTTCTTAAGCATGAATCAGGTCCAATATTACTTTTTGGCTGGGCACCATAGAAATTACTTTTAGAGACAAGTTACTTTTCGTCTGTCTCTATTTCGAATAGGGGGCAATTTAAATTTTTTTTTTAATGAATGGGTGAGTGTGCCAAGCAGCATACTCGCCCATTCATTTTAGCAGACCCGCTGGATGGCAGCTACAGAGAGGTGAGTAACCTCTCCGGGGCATTTTAGTATTAGGGGGGGGTTAGAGTTAGGCGCTTAAGAAAGGAGGGTTAGGGTCAGGCTACGGGGAAAGGAGGGTCAAGGTCAGGCTGCGTAGAAGGGAGGGTTAGGGTAATGGAAGGGGAGGGTTAGAGTTAGTATTAGAGGAAGGGTTGGAGTTAGTTTCGCCACTCACCTTTTGGAGCACCGTGTTTGGTGCTCCGGGGATCGATTGCTATGCCTCTTTGAGGCATAAGCAATAGATATCCCAGATAGTTTTGAACTCGAGCCGATCCAGCTAGTTTTGAAATAGAGCCGTTCTTTGCGGGGACCCACACCCAAGTTTTTCATGATGCTGGTATAAAGGTGTTATCCAGTCATACTATAACAGTAGCATAAGGAGGCAATAAAGCTCCTGAGGTACTGCTTTAGACAGTGCATTTGTCAAAGCAAGTGATCCGCTGGATTACAGCAAGACTTATAGCTCACCACAACCAAATCACACTCAGATAAGTGCCCTAATATTAACCTTTTAGAGAATTTTACAAGCAAACAATTTTTCAATATCTGGAATTTCTGCAAGAAGCAGCAACATCTCTTACCTTTTACCATTGATTTACGGCTGTAATAGAAAATACTTCATGCAGGGACAGCTGAGGTTAGGATGCAGGAGAAGAGAGAGATGCTGCAATTGTCTGGAGGGGTGGAAGGAATAATTATATAATTAAACTGGGGGGGTTACGGTGACGAGGAACCATGGGCCGTGTCTAAACCTAATAATGTAAGGGGGATTACGGAAGCCTCTCACGCAAATCCCCTTGAAAGTTACATCTTCCAGATGTTACACATGGAGATCCATACCTGAGGGTGGACCCTGCATACAATCCCGCAACAGGAGAAGGATTTGCAGAGCAGGAAAAACGGGCGCCGTTTACTTACGGATCTGTGTACGTGGAGATGCAGCAGTTACGTACGTAACACTTAAGGGTGGTTTATGGATGCATGAGTCCAAAATCCGAGAGGAGAGTGACAGCAGAGATAACTCCCCACTTCCGTACGCAATTCCAGACCTCCGCACGTACGTATCACGTCAAAAGGTCTGGATACGGCCCCATCTATAGCTTTAACGAGTGATATGAGTGACAAACAACTGTATACCATGGACAGGATCCAGAGTTTGAAAATAAGATTTAAACATGTAGAAATGAACACCTGGGTAAAACCATTTTGATTTTCAGGGGGGAGGTAAATTAATTCTATTCTTTTATACTTTGCATTTTGCACACAGATACTGCTCAACTTAACGTTATTTAGACTTGAGCTAGGAAGCATCACCTCTCAACTCTAATACAGATTGCAACAGTCTAAAGCTCAGGACCTGGTCCAGAGATATTAATGTGGAATAACTCCTCACACAGCAGTTGCTGAATAATAATATACAGTACCGTATGTGTAATAATAATGGGCTAGATCCAGACTCAAGTAAGTGCTTGAAATAAGTTACTCCTGGGCTAAACCATGTTGATTGCAGGGGGAGTCAAGTTAATTGTATTTTTTGCATGCAGGGATATGTCTTTGAATTGCTTACTGCACACAGACACTGACCAGTGTTACTATTACACTGTTATTTAGACTTGGGATAGGAAACATCACCTCTCAACTCTAATACTGTTTGGAACAGATGAAGTATGCAATCAACATGGTTTAGCCCAGGAGTAACTAAGTTCAAACACTTACTTGAGTCTGGATCTAGCCCAATGTAGTTTTCATATTGGTATAAAACTGATTTTTAAAATAACAGTTATTGAGGTTACTGGAAGTTTTTGGCAATTAAATTGCTGTGAGGGACCGTGTCACCTCTCTTGTTTCTGATAAAACTCACACACGTGCTAGTAAATTAGTACAAGAATCTTTTATTTTGTCCTCTGAGGAATCATGATAGATTCATTTAAGTCCCTCAAAGAGCTGTTGTAGAGCATTGTGGGAGACTGGGTCATTATAACTGCTCTGTGTAGATGGATGGGAGATAACAGGTCCAAGAATCCTTTATAAAGTCTTTCAGGTCTTTCATTGTACAGGTCAGATGCCAATCCTTTGAGGTTACCCTGTTTAATTCCGCTGTTTTGGGTGTCTGAATACAGTGCCCTGGTGTAAAATCCTAGATTGTGTTAATGGAAGAAAAGATCCTCAACAGTAGGCCACTAAATAAATGGATTAAGGAAGATATTTGGGATTTGATGGGTTTAGGTCAGTTAGGGTACAGTTTTAGTAATGGTGAAAGTTTATCTTCTAAATCTGCAGGTATTGTTGCCATAACTTGGCCCAAAAGAGTTTATTCTCCTACAAGAGGAGGATTAAATAATTAAATATATGCATTGTACATTTTCATGTCATTATTAAACAGGAACCTCTTTTGTGTGGTGAAAAAGTATGTGCGCCATTCAACTGAGGAACCCTGCCACAAAATTGTCTGTCCCTTTAAATCAGTGTCACACATCGGCTTGAAACTACTTTGCCTCATAACTTGTTATAGAATTGCTTCAACTGATTGGTATTTTCTGCTGTCTTGCTGTAACTGCTTGCCTCAAATCACTTTGAAGATCAATTTAAAATCATTTGGGCAATCACAGCATTTCAACTGGGTAAAGGTCAAGATTTTGGAATGAATCCAGTACTGTGATATGGTTGTGATTCGGAGGAATGTGCAATCGTTGGACTGCACGATCCAAACATACAGTATCATCCACATTTCATACCAGGACCCTGCATTTGCAGTTTAACACCTCCCACTTGAATGGATATACTTTGTTAGGCAAAATCTACCTTAAGTTTTCTGTCTCAAGTGTATAAATATAGAAGTCTGAATGGTTACACGGTAAGAGGGAACACCTATGCTGTGCACTGACTAAGAGGGAACACCCATTTTTAAATTCAACTTCTGTCATTAGGCCTGATTCAGACTTAAGAAGGAGCTTGAAATTAAGGGCCGGATTCATAACCCCGGACGTATTGTACATACATCCTTAAATTACCGATAATTGCTACCACACATGCGTAGTAACTATTTTACGGAATCTACGTATTGTTTTGTTACGTAGATTGCGTATTGCAATATGTCCGGGGCTGTGAATCCGGCCCTAACAGAGGAAAGTTACTCCTGGACTAAGCCATGGTGATTGCAGGGGAGCCATATTTCATCTGTTGCAAACAGTATTAGAGTTGAGAAGTGATGTTTCCCAGCCCAAGTCTAAATAACAGTGTGATAGTAAAGCTGGTCAGTATCTGTGTGCAGTAAGCAATTCAAAGATATATCCCTGCATGCAAAGAATACAATTAACTTGACTCCCCCTGAAATCAGCATGGTTTAGCCCAGGTGTAACTTTCCTTTCTTAATTTTAAGCTCCTTCAGTCTGAATCAGGTCCATTATTATTAAGTCTGTATGGGTCAGAATGCATTCTGATTGGTTAGCCTGGGTGTCTTTTTCTGGTATATTTGCTGGGCTGTAATCACACAATATTAAACCTTACCCCTTGACTGCATAGAATGAGGGATTTCCGAAATAGGGACATCCGGCGCTACCGCAGGACCCGGACTGTGTTCGGTGCTCCGTGGATCGATTGCTATGCCTCATTCAGGCATAAGCAATCGAAATCGAAATAGGGCCTTTCTTTCCAGGGACTCCCTCCACCTTGACAATCTCCTAATTGTTCATTCTTCATTTAGGACACCCCACCAGCCATGATTAAGTATGTAAGTCAAGTTTACTTCCTTCCGCAAAGCAATATCATTAAAGGTAGCGTTAGAGAGTGGCAATTATTTTCCATCATGAAAATCCTGACTGTGTTTCTCATTAGCCATTAATTAGTAAGCACTTAACACGAGGACCCTCCCTTTGGCTTTATTGAGCTTGTCTACTATGTATATCCCTGTAATTTGACTGTCCTCTTTTCACCACTCATTGATTGGTACAGTTGAGTCATGTGACCACACTTAAATATTCCCAGAGGTTCACATACTTTTCCCACTTAATTCCAGTGCCTACTGGATTAACATGTTCGATGAAGACATGAAAAAAAATACAATATGTGAGTTATTTTTTAATTACCGTTGGGACTTTAGGTCACTTTAGGTCAAATTACTGGAAGGATATGAATAATTGTAAACAATTCGATTACCTCTATACATAAGAGTATTTAGAAAAGTAAATGTATTATGCTGAAAGATGGGGAGGGCTGAAAATGGTGTCGATAATCCCCATTCTGTGTAATAAAAATGTGTGGACATTTGTGGTAACTGTTGGTGTAAGGGTTTCCCAAAAAAAAGTTGAGGAACGTTTGATAGTAGAGCTATGTAATAAAGTGTTTACATATTGATATGTAATAAATATGAGGCAATCTGCCCCTGTAATTAGCATAAGGTACCCTGAAAATTGAGGGAATGATTAGGGCTAGGACCCTAGGCTTTCTTCCTGCCCCCTGTGTCCAGCATATAGAGCAGCCAGTTGACGAAATCTTGGACCCCATGAGCCTAACTGAGAAAAGTCTTGCTCTGAACTTGTAGACCAGCTGCTAATTGAACTAAGAGAAGCAGCACTAGAGCCCGAGCCCTCAAAGGCATAAGTCTGGAAAGAGTCGTAAGGAGGTACTGAGGAGTCCTGGTCCGCCAGCCTCACTTTACGGCTGATGTAGTCTCTGAAGAGTGAGAAGTCCAGTTCGGCTCCTGGGAACCACTGAGGTAAAGGGTGACGTTGAGAAGCAAGTGTACTGTCCCCTCCGACCTCACTCCCCTCGCTGAAATTGTACAAGCTGCGCAAGGCGGACATGTCATATGCCTCCGTGTCCTGCTCCCCACCTCCCTCGTCATTGTACTTGATGACATTATCTCTCATGTCTTCATCTTCATCTGATGTCAGATGACCCTGATGGTGTCGCTTCAGAGCCAAAATAAGAAGAATCAGTACTGTGGAAAACAAAAGAGATACAATGTTAGGCGTATTTTACATATAAAATATAATATAATATAATACTATAATCAAAATATACAGTGGTTCATTTAATTTTTTCAGGTTTGGCATCATGATGATACAATCAAAGAGTTAGCTAAGAAACACAAGTCCGGATTCACAACGACATAACTGTGGATCCGGACCACAGTGAGAGCATACTATGCCGAGTAAAAGCCATTATCAAAACCAAGGCCTAACCAAGTACTAGCAGAGGTATATGCTAACCTAATGCATGCAAAATCTGTTAAATAAAATATAAGTGTATATTAAGTATCACCATTGTTTTATCAAAATGTTATAAGAACGAAAAAATTCCTAATTCATTGTCCAGCCACTGTCTATATCTAAGAAAATAAAGACGCCTGCTACAACTTTTGAATTTAAAATTCCTGGTCCTTTGGGCATAAATATTGGGGCCCGGGACGCAGCCGAGATGCTCCAGCCCCATGTGAAGTCACCAGCAATGTCACATATAGGTGGAGCGCGACGGACCTGCATTAACGGCGGGCCAATGTGCAGGGAAGTCCTTTCGTGTGCATTGGCACGCTAATGCACTGGATTGCTAAGGCATGTATCGGCGGGCCTGATGGGAAAGACAGTGTGCAACTGGAGGTCTTCAGTTCCCTCTTAAACAAATCTAACACAGTATACTTTACCAGAACTATCATAAAACCATAATGGTCTTTCCTGTTATCACTAAGTAGCGTTTAATAACCAAGCCGGTCTGACACATGAATCTGTAGAACATAGAGACTTGAACTTATTAATTGATATTTAATATAAAAGGTATCACAATCCTTATTTACAAAAATGTTAACAAAACGACATACAATATGCAAAAGTTTCTTATAAATAAATAAAAAGGTGAAAAAACATAAAGACTTATGCAAAGATTCTTCCTGATCTGGGACTAGCTACAAAATATTTTACACATTTCTCTCACGTTTCAGAGATCCCCAAGAAATGCCAATTTCCATATCTGAAAATACAAATTTTAAAGCCAACTAGCAGAAGTGCCCGGCGTTGCCCGGGTTTATATCTTCACTATCTACTATCATTAATTCAATGAGTTGGACCCCTTCTAGAAGATTCTACAGAGTTCTACTCATTTCCACAACCTTCTAGAAGGTTCTACAAAGTTCTATTCGTTCTATTCGACTAAACTTGGGCTAAAATGTCATTGGGACTGTCACTAATCAGCTTAGCGACCCTGACAGCAATGTCGGTCATTTTGGACATTTTATTTTTCACCCCTTCTCACCCTCCATGCTGACAGGGGCTGAAGTTAGACTTAAACAGCATCGGGAGTGTCACTATTCATCTCAGCGACCCCGAAAAATATGGATTCGACACTAATATCGGTCGTTTTCCATTATTTTTACATGTCACCCATTCCCACCCCCAACCCTAGGGGTGCTGTGTCTTACCCCCCACAGTATTTTTTTCCAGATTGTAAGTCATATGTGTACCAAGTTTGGTGTAAATTGCTCCAGGCATTCCAGAGTTATGCTGGAACATTCAGACATAAACATACATACATCCATTTTTATATATATATATAAGCCACTCAGCACCCCCTAGTCCTTAACCCCTAATTTGGAAAGTGTCACTTGACACTTGTGCATTGACAAGGCTGAGGTTATCACCTTGTGTCCCAGACAGGTCCGGCCTTTATGACTACATCCTGATTACCATTTACGACACATAAAGAATTCACTGCCAGAGTACATGAATTTATTCAAGAATAGCTCCAGACCAGGGCCATAAAACAGACAACAGAGCCAGGCCAAATAAAGGTCACTTCATATTTATACGCAAGCTATAGACTCATATCATTGACAAGACGAATGTTTGCAAAAATATATTTTTTATAGTGTAACCGTGTCCCCATAGTAGCATTATGCATGGCATTGGAACAGTACTGTACTGAGGCTGGGAAAGGCTTAGGACTAACTTACGTCTTGACCATTCTGTATTTAGTCTGGCAGTTTAAGCACTGACATTGTAGATTTACATTGGCAGCTGCATCCATGCAAAAAGACCGGTTGCAGTCCCCCCCCCTCCCTCCCCCCCAGTAACCTCTCTGGGGACTTTTAGTGTTGGGTTGGAGGGGGTTAGGGTTAGGCTTTTAGGAAGGGAGGGTTAGGACCATAGAAGGGGAGGGTTAGGGTCAGGCTGTGGGGAGGGAGGTCTTAGGGTTAGGCTATAGAGAAGGGAGGGTTAGGGTCAGACTGTGGGGAAGGGAGGGTTAGGGTAATGGAAGGGGAGGGTAAGGGTGAGAATTAGGGGAAGGGTTTAGGTTAGTTTTTTTGGCTTACCTATTGGACCACCGTGACCGGGGCTCTGGGGATCGATTGCTATGCCTCATCGAGGCATAAGCAATCAATATGGGAGAGAACGGTCCTATTGAAATAGGGGACCCACACCCCTGAAAGACTGACCATTTGTGCAATTATTTATTAGGATTGTTCCTCTACATTAGCCAATCTGTCTCACTGATGGTAAAACAAAACTGTCAAGAGATCATAAAGGATTAGGAAAGAATTTACAACTCACCCACAAGGATCAGAACGCAAACCAATAAGGCAATAAGCGCTCCTGGGCTTAGGCTTCCAGCCATCACATAGGCTGTGGTGTTACATGACTGTACGGTTCCAGCACTGTCACAACCACACACTCTTATGGTAAGTGTCCCGGTGCTACTTAAAGCTGGCGTACCTCCATCCACAACCAGAATCGGTAAGATAAACATATCCTGCTCCCTCCTGTCAAATGGCGTCCGATGAGTATGGACTGAAGCAGTATTATCTACAGTGGGTAACACAAATACATTTTAGTTGACAGTAAAGAGGAACTGGCACATGTTGACTTTTAATCTTTGGCCCTGGTAATACAAGTTTGCAGTTTATATCCAATGTGTGAGCAAGATATGAATATGAATTCTGGAGATAGGTATGGAAGTAAACGGTGTCCAGAGATATAAGCATGGAAGTGGAATGCGTAGCAATAGCTATAATGTAATGTACAGATGTTCTATTAAATAGGTAAGAACTAAGGAGGTGCCATAGAACACTTACCATAGTTATATATCTATCAATCAAATAACTGAGGACCTGGTTCACACCTAAGAAGCTTCTGTGCCGTATTCAGAGATCCGTTGTGAGAAGTTCCATGTGTATTTGTAGGATCGGATGAACTGCGCATGCGTAGTAACTAAATTGACGCTATCTACGTTGATTTTACGCACGGAAGTCCATTAGGCACCGACTTGTGAATCGCACGTGAGAAAATACATACAGAGGGGTGTGGTTATAATCCGTACGGAGACAGATACGTGAAAGTGGGTGGGGGGAAGGCATTTAAATGACTGTTTGAGGGTGCAGTGTGGGCGCGGTTAGTTAGATACGCACGTACGGAAGTTTTATACGCACGGAAATGCATATTTAAAGATACGGGTGGGTCGAGGCACTCGTAAGTCACCGTCAATCCATCCGTGTGAGGGGAGTGTCATGGGTGTTGCCTTGCAACGTCCGTGCGTATAATTGCGTACTTTTAACAAATGGATCTCTGAATACGGCCCTCTGCTTCGTAAGTTCGGAGATTTGAGAAGTCACCTACTACACATGCATAGTAGCTCATTTACACAATCTACGGCCCGTATTCAGAGTACCGGACTTATAACATATACGTCCGGTGTTTAGCGATTTTTACTATTGCGCATGCGTAGTCATATTTTTTATGTAATCTACGTATATCTTTTTCTTACGTAGATTGCGTAAATTCAGACCGCATTTAGGCAATCTACATAAGAAAAAGATACTTAGATTACGTAAAAATATGACCACGCATGCGCAGTAGTAAAAATCGCTAAACACCGGATGTATATGTTATACGTCCGGTACTCTGAAGACGGAGCTACGTACCATTAAGGTATATAGATTTCTTCCGTGTGGTCTATAAAGACCGCACAGAGTAGTTTAGGAAGAAAGAGGCGGAGTAATGCCTTGGGGAGCGTTTAGGTAAAAGTGGGATGGGGGAGGGATTTAGATTAGCTGGAGAGGGTGGGGGGGAGGGGGAGAAAGGCATTGGGCTTGATCCAGACCTATGGCCGCTCGCGTGGTTACGCCGGCTGTAAGCGTATAATCGGCAGTTAGAACGTTCTGCGCATGCGTGTGGCAGATGTTTTCCTTTGTAACTTCTTTAGCGTTCAGGCACACATCAGCTAACGTGCGCAAGAGCAGTGCACTGTGCTGTGTAGGGGGAGGTGGAGAAAGGCATTGGGCTTGATCCAGACCTATGGCCGCTCGCGTGGTTACGCCGGCCGTAAGCGTATAATCGGCAGTTAGAACGCTCTGCACATGCGTGTGGCAGATGTTTTCCTTCGTAACTTCTTTAGCGTGAATCAGGCGTCCGTTCCATTTGCGTATAAGCGCACAAAGGGGCGTGCCAAAAAAACGAATCCCGGAAATACGCTGGAGTTAGTGAATGTAGGCGGGGGAGGTATTTAAATCATACTGTATGGGCTGCGTTACATTGTTACGTCGCGTTAGTAGGAACGGGCAGGCGTCATAGCGCAGGGAAAAGTTAGGGTAGGGTTTAGCTGGCGTAATGAAAAGAAAGTAAGGGGAGTGTCCGGGGAGTGCAATACGCGATAATACGCTCGGCGCTCATTCGTAGGTCTGGATCAGGCCCATTGTCCGTGCGTAGTATTAGAAGGAAACTACGGTAACATAAGGTAGCCCCTGTGGCACTCTCTCTCGCCGAGTTCTGAACACGTCCAGTAGTGGAAATGCCTATCGCCTCCCCCCTCACTTTAATTTACAAGTCTATCTCCGCCCTGCTTGCAGGATTATACATGTGGATTTGGGGGAACACCTTCCTCCTAAGGTTCTGCGTTCCATACGCTAGGAGATCCACAGCGTGACTGCGCAGATGTGACATTGAAGGGGACTTATGGAAGAGGCTTGCGTAAGTCTCCTAATGTTAATCGTTTAGGATCAGACCCAATATGCTTCATTAATGAGAGTGAGAGGAAAATGGGACTAATATTATTACCCAGAAACCCCTTCTCTGAAAAAAAGGGCCCCTCATGAAGGCTGCTGCATTAGTTATGGGGGTCCAGTCCTCTCCCCTTTGGTCTGTCAGCAGTGGCCACATGTGCACATGAACCCAACTACACAGGAGAGGCCCCTGCTCCATTGTTTTCATAGCGTAGCGATATATCGGCCTTTTCTTTTCTCTATTACAGGGTTACGAGAAGCAAGGTCATGGAATAAGAAACCACAGACCAGGTCAGCAGACCCACCAACATGACCCATTCCATAAGGTACAATATACTCCACACCTGAGCTTCCAACTGTCACTCACCTGGTTTAAATTAATTAACTGATATTTAAAAAAAACTATTTACCTCTTCAACAAAGGAGGTTACCATAGTAACTGACAGTTGGAAACTGAGGAGTAGAGTATTTTGCACCTAATGGAATGGGTCATGTTGGAGGGTATGTTTGTTGAACAACATTCTGGTGGATCATGTACATTTGTGAGATAGAACTGATGGTGGAACACAGACAGTATGTGGGCTTAACCAACCCTTATATGGAGTTCCTTTTAGGAATCAGGATGTCATATAAGCATCAGTCAGACACGGTTTTCTGCAACTTTCCAAGATGCACTGCAATCCATTCCCTCCATTGTACGTCAGTATCAGGTCTACTTTCAGTAAACCAGTTGCAGAACTAGAAATATATATTCTGTCAGAGCAGTGACATAATACTTCACAGGTGTGTGATCAGCTGACTGAGTAAAATTATCAGGTGACTTAGCAGTGACGTTCTTCAAAGGTCATGTGACGGAGACCATAAGGACATCTACTGGTCCCGATCCAGATCGAAGCGCAAATGTGAACGCAGCGTCTGTGCCAAAAAAGTGGAGCGGCTGGCATGCGATAAAAAAGTGTGCACACGACGGTGCCTTTGGATTGCAACCAATCACGACACATAGCATTCAGGCACACATCAGCTAACGTGCGCAAGAGCAGTGCACTGTGCTGTGTACTGTAACAAAACGTTGATGCATAGTGAGAGCACTAATAATAAAATGAGTTACATTCTTTTTTTTATCACTGTATATTATTAAAATCTAAAAGCAACATAATACTCCAGCAGTGTCTTCATAACTAAAGAAACGCGTTAACAGGTTGAAATTCTAATGCAACGGGCAGAAATAGGTTGTGGAGCATCAACCCCCTGGACTTAGACAAGACCCGCGGCCAATGCAAGTGTTTTGACGCACACAGCGCTTATTTACATCTGCGTTCAGATCCGGATCGGGTACACTTGCCTTGGCACGTCCTCACTGTACATTGACAACTCGTTTCCTCCTCTTCTCTCCCACGATGCCCTTCAGAACGCAAACCGCCGTTCTGAATGGGCCATAATAGCGCTCTTGTGTTGTGCGCGTACGCACATTGTCAGCTGGTGTCCACTCACCTCTGCATCCGGCCCACTGTGTATAAAACCATTGTAGTTTACATGGCATGGAAAAAAGATCTTATTAGATGCTGCTGACATTGGTTACTAGAACTCTGTAGGGTGAAAGGTCATGTGAAGTCATGTGATGTCATATGATGACGTGTTGAGATGACACATGACGCCCATGGATGATATGATATGGGGAAGTGGAGGTTTGTAGCAGTAGGTGATCAGGAAAGGGCTCACCCTTGACATTTAGCAGAGTAAAGTGATGCTCCGCGCTGGGGTCAGGTGCGAGTCTGAAGTAGAAGCGATGCCCTCCCATTGGCTCATCTCGGTCCACCACGCTGATAGTCTGAATCAGCTGCAGCAGATGGGGGACCCATTGTTAATGGTAATAGATCACACAGCACAAGTTATAAAACATATAGAACATACTCTTTTCTTATTTACCACATATCAGAAGACGACAACAAAACATCTTAAACAATTAGCCCTTGAAAGCTTGCATTGTCCATTCACATTCATGGTTCTAGAGTGGTCCGTCATTGTTACCCCCTTATCTCCCCTATATCAGTGATAACAGACCTTGTACCAGGCTCTGGGGAATAGGAACCTATTACATTTGAAAGAGGGAGTTATAGAAACTACTATTAGATTACTGATTACAACATTTACTGAGCAGAGTGTCGGGATCGTCCTGATAGGAAGGTACCTGCATTGTGAGCTGATAATATGTGACACCTTAACTTTATAGCTATTATTTAGATAGCAGAATATTCGGTTAGGGGTGTGGGGCCAGATTCAGGTGCATCTTCCATCAGTGGGAGTCCCCGCTCCGATGGGCTGCCTTTAGAAATAGTCTCTATTTGGAATGGCAGCCATTTGAGATTTGTATGAATGGGTGAGTATGGCGATCGGGATACTCACCCATTCAATTTTGCCAGACCCGGCGCTGACTGCTCCAGAGAGGTAAGTAACCTCTCCAGGGACTTTTAGCGTTGGGGGGGTTAGGGTTAGGCTCTTATTAATGGAAGGATAGGGTCTGCGGAGAGGATGGGGGGAGTCTTAGGTTTAGGCTATACAGAAGGGAGTATTAGGCTAGGGAGAAGGGAGGTTAGGGTCAGATTGCGGGGAAGGGAGGGTTAGGGTCAGGCTGTGGGTAAGGGGGGTTAGGGTTAGGGTAATGGAAGGGGAGGGTTAGGGTCAGAATTAGGGAAAAGGTTGGGATTAGTTTTTACACTTACCTATTGGAGCACCGTGTTCAGTGTTCCAGGGATCGATTACTATGCCTCATTGAAATATAGCTGTCCTTAGCGGGGACCCTCACCCATCGTCCATATGCACGGAGGTCAGGTAGTCCTCTCGGAAGAGGGGGGGGAACTCCCCCGTCACTCCCCTCTCTCGTGCAGTTATGCTGTCATATCCCTATCATAAGTCCCCTGAGCAGATCCCAGCCCCGGCTGTAGAATATTTAATGTCCCCCAACTTACAGAGTTTAGGCGGATGGAGGGGGTGGGCCGGCCTGTCAAGCGCCTGGGGATCCGCTGAATAACATCTGGCACGCGCATTGCCTGAAAATCACTCGACTTCAGCTTGTGTAAGTCGGGTTACATTCGCAGCGCTGAAGCCCATAGTTTTGAATAAACATATTGTAGGTGACATCTAACATTGATGACAAATCAAGACACAAACAATGGAGCCAATATGGCGCATAAAGACACTTAATCAAGACGCAGGGACAAAATACAGGATACCGATACACATTTATGACTCATGGGGCCAGATTTACTAAGGTGCGAGAAAGGATAAGTGGAGATTCTAGACATTCTCTAGGACAGGCCTGGCCTACGACTTACAGCATGCCTTGTCAGGAATCAGCTATGCTTTTGGTGTTAAAGCATGCTGGAAGTTGGAGTTTCACAACACCTGGAGAGCTACAGGACTGCTCTAGTATGTAATAGCAAAAGTGAGAGCTAGAATCTGATTGGTTGCTATGGGCAACATCACTACTTTTCTTTTCCAGCAGCTTAGTAAATCTGGCCCATGGGGTGTAGAATACAATATATTCTGGGACATTTGGTAAGTATATAGATATATAAATATATAGTCTAGCGAAAGAACGGCATTCCCAGACTTCTTCATGCAAAAAAACATTTCATCCATCCGACGTTTCAGAGACGTTTAAGTCTCTATCTTCAGGGACATACACAAACAATACACCACAATCCCAGACGGTCCGTGACGTGGGCGTGAACGACACACGTGGATTCCACTCGGTCTCGATTGGTGGGGTGAGTGAATTTAGATATTTATAAGTGTGGGATTGTGGTGTGCCGTTCTTTCTCAAGACTATGTTCATAACTTCTAATGACCACCCCAGCAAGCTGTACTTATAGCAAGAGTGCCGTTTTACCTACACACATATATATATATATAACAATTATTGATAACATTTATTTATAAAGCACCAGCGCTGTACGGGTAATGTACAGCATACAGTACAATAGAAGTAATGGCACAGTTAACAGCGAGACAAAAATACCAAACCATTAATGTGTTAATGTAGAGGGGGCAGACATAAGGGGCTCGATTCAATTATATTCAGGCAACGCTAGACGGTGCGCTTTTTCCCATTTATTATGGTAGCTGATTTTAATGCCCACCTATATGAGGTGTGAATAAAAATCTCTGAGAAAAATTTTGCACAATTAGCTTATCACCGCAAATAACGCGGGTGCGAGGCTAATTGAATCGGGCCCAAGGTTTGAGGAGTTGGACGACAATAGCATAGAACGCCTTGCTTAAAAGAGCTGACAGTCTATAAGGTAGGGGGGCTTATGAGAAACACGTGGTGGGGAATAGGGGACTAGAAAACTGTGGGAAGGGTAATAGTGGGTGGGAGGGGACGACAAGTATTAGACATGGTGGGAGGAGCTTGGTGGGATTGCTTGAACATACGCAGGCTGGGGGAGGGTGTATACACCATTGTTTCCTGGGCTAGCTTTCAATGTGGGTGGGTCTATAAGCATTTACCTGGCCAGGAAGGGCATCCTCACATACAGATGACTCATGAGGTGAAGCCAACTCTGGGGGATTATCGTTTACATCCAGGATCCGGACCCGCAGAGAGAGAACTGAAACCTTTTCAGGGTCATCTGTAGGAAATACACAGAATATTGCAACAAATACTGATATGCTGTAACAGAAGGTCACGTGGACTCCATTATCTGGATTCACAGTTATGTAGTTTTCGACTTACATATGTTGTTTTAACAATTGAGCTACTACGCGTGTGTAGTAGCGTATTTACGCTACCTACGTACCGTTTCTGTGCGCAAATCAGCTACTGGCATGCATAGTAGCTCAATTCTTAAAACAACGCACATAAGACGAAAACTGCTTAACTGTGAATCCGGAGCCATGTGTGCAAGTGGCAGAATTTATCTTTATATAATGATAAAAATTATATTTCCAAGACACTACCATGGAACAGGAAGCGGTGTATATAAAGTAGAATGGATAGGCTTAAGTAATAAGATAGTAAATAGTAAAGAGTTTGCACACCACCTGTGGCGCTTCTGTTGTATGAATATAAACCAGAGTGAGACAGAAGTGCAACGCCTGAAGCGGGATGTCCTGGTGCTGACAGTGTTCATTCCCAAACCATTTTGTATCCAATTACTTAGTATAAGATTGTACCAAACATCTCAATGTTTAGAAAACAATGTCTCTTAGAGGATAAATTCCACACTGAGAAATATAATGTATCTTTTCTTCTAATCAGTTTACATAGAAACAATGGGGTAGATCCAGAAATACGTTTATTCGCGTAGCGTATTTTCGTGTGCGCACCTTCTATACACTCCCCTAGAAACACCCCTTGAATGTACGTATTTTGTCAAGATACGCTTTCCAAACCCTACCTTAACTTTTGCCAACGTAACCGCAGTGATCCGCACACGTACGTATAGGCAACACGAA
>WWET01000476.1:449214-503109 GCA_011038615.1 Limnodynastes dumerilii
TAGAAAATACGCTCAATAGCGTAGCGTAATTGTGAACGTATGGCCCATTCACGTATGTGTCACGTAAATCCTTACGTGTGGGCGTGCCAAATTTACGTAACTCCAAAATACGTCTGAAATACGTTATGTAGGCAGGGGGTGTATTTAAAGTGTACAGTATGGGCGTGCTTAGCTGCGTAAATTCGCGTTGCCCATACGTACGTGTGCGTATGACTGCGGTTACGTTGGTAAAAGTTAAGGTAGGGTTTGGAAAGCGTATCTTGACAAAATACATACATTCAAGGGGTGTGCCTAGGGGAGTGTATAGAATATACGCACACGAAGATACGCTACGCGTGTAAACGTACGGCAAACGTAGTTCTGGATCTACCCCAATGTCCCAAAATATGTACAATTTAAAAGCAGGTATTTATTGAACATAAAAACATAGGGCCTGATCCAGAACTATGGCCAAGCGCTGTGCATATTAACGCACACCGTGCCTATTATGCCCTCCCCCTGACACTCCCCCCGTACTGCTGTAATTACACTGCCTTACACCGGCTGCAGCCTACCTTAACTTTTGACAGAGTAACAACGGCAGGACGTAACAGCGCACTGACGTGAACCCTGCCCTTACTGTAACATTTGCATGCCTCCCCACCTACATTCCCTAACTATTGTGTATTTACGGTGTTCGTATTATTGGCACGCCCCTTCCACCGTAAATACGCTATTGTTAAGGAAGCCCGATCCTCGTTTAAAAAGTAAAAAGACTTGTTACGCCAGTAAACATCTGCTGGGTGTATGTACATATCACACTACCAGCTGATATGACGCTTACGCCCGCCGTAAAAACGTAGGCGGGCGTTGTTCTGGTTTAGGCCCAAAGTTTTTTCAAGAGGCACAAAGAGAAATCATCGGTCACATACCCTCATAGTACAGATGTATTAGAGATGAAAAAAAGTTGCTCCAGTTCCTGTAGTGATCTCGATATAAAACCACGTGTAACCAACGCGTTTCTGTACACTCTGAACCTTTCTCAGGGCGCATGTGGTGATGGTCATAGGGACGCATATTTATACTGTGCTACTGAGTGCACGGGAATAATAGATGTTATAAAAAGTGTATATATGTCTCAAATGTGGACACAGATCAAAACAGTACCATAAATCAATATAAGTTATCGGAAACTGATATAAAAAGGACCCTTTATTCTAAGAAAAAAATATATTTTATTCAAATCTAGACATTTGGTTAAAACTTGTAGCTGTATACCTGGAAGTGGGCAAAACATATCAGCGATCACTATCGCTCATTAAAAAGTATAATATTATCTCTAAGGTTAAAATGTCAATACAAAGAAACCTCAAGAGCAAACTGGGTCCTAGTGACTGACATATGTAATACAGTTTGCCATCTCATATGTGCTGTTGTGATGCTATGGATCATGGAACAACAAGAGGAACTGTATCTTGATATGAAATGTGTTCAGATTTGAATAAAATATATATTTTTCTTATAATAAAGGGTCCTTTTTAATATAATTTTCATATAAATTTCCGATAACTTATATTGATTTATGGTACTGTTTTGATCTGTGTCCATATTTGAGACATTTATATACACTTTTTATAACATCTATTATTCCCGTGCACTCAGTGGCACAGTATAAATATGCACGCCTATGACCATCACCACATGCGCCCTGAGGAAGGTTCAGAGTGAACAGAAACGCGTTGGGGACACATGTGGTTTTGTATCGAGGTCACTACAGGCGAGCCGGTGCAACTCTGTACCATAGGAACACTAATGGAATATTACTGGTACCCTGGAATAACTTTTTTCCGTCTCTAATACATCTGTACTATGAGGGTATGTGACTGATGATTACTCTTTGTGCCTCTTAAAAAGACTATGGGCCTGATCCAAAACAACGCCTGTCTGCGTTTTTATGGCAGGCGTGAGCGTAATATTGGCTGGTAGTGTGATGTGCGCATGCGCCCAGCAGATGTTTACTGGTGTAACAAATATTTTTAACGAGGATCGGGCTTCCGTAACAATATCGTATTTACGGTGGAAGGGGCGTGCAAATAATACGAACAAATGTTACAGTAAGGGCAGGGTTCACCTGTTACGGACAGTTCGTTGTTACGCTGCCAAAAGTTAAGGTAGGCTGCTCCGGCGTAAGGCAGTGTAATTACGGCAGTATGGGGGGAGTGTCAGGGGGAGCGCATAGAAGGCACGCTGTGCATTAATACGCACAACGCTTGGCCATAGTTCTGGATCAGGCCCTATGTTTTTATGCTCAATAAATACCTGCTTTTAAATTGTACATAGTTTGGGACATTGGGGCAGATCCCAGAACAACGCTTCTGTGCGAAATGACGCCTGACGGACACGTAAAATTGTGATTTTGTACGTACTGCGCATGTGCACGACGGATAACACGCTACGTAACGTAACTCTGAGCGTATGGGCCATTCACGTATTATCTGCGTAAAATTCATATGTGTGGGGACGTGCCAATTTTACGTGTGCCAAAAGTACGTGTAAATTACGCAATGTAGGCGGGGATTTTATTTAAAGTGTACAGTATGGGCGTGCTTAGCTGCGTAATTTCCCGTTACCCATCTGTACGTGTGCGGGAGACAGCGGTTACACGGCCAAAAGTTAAGGTAGGGTTTGGAAAGCGGAACTCGGTCAAAGTACATACATTCAAGGGGTGTGCCGAGGGGAGTGTATAGAAGGTACGCACGCGAAAACACGCTACGCTAGTAAACGGATTGCAAGCGGAGTTCTGGATCTACTTTCAATGTAAACTGATTAGAAGAAAAGATACAGTTTTATTTCTCAGTGTGGAATTTATCCTCTAAGAGCCATTGTTCTCTAAACATTGAGATGTTCGGTACAATCTTATACTAAGTAATTGGATACTAAATGGTGTGGGAATAAACACTGTCAGCACCAAGACATCCCGCTTCAGGCGTTGCACTTCTGTCTCAGTCTGGTTTATATTCATACAACAGAAGCGCCACAGGTGGTGTGCAAACTCTTTACTATTTCCTGTTTTTCGGTGATTGGGTAATATCACCCACATATCTAGGCCTGCTATTGTTGGTGAGCACTTAGTTAGAGAGGTTGTTTTACTTTGCTTTGTCCATTTAAGTAATAAGATAGCTTTTATATAAGCATTGCCTCTTGAAAAAAACATGAACTTTCATGACTGTTTATAGTAGTCTGGTACTTACGTTCAGTGTCGTAACATCTGCCGTACGCATGCAGAGTGCATGCAAAATAGCGTACTCAGTTCTGGATCTACCCTTTTATTACCGCTATACTTGCACTACACGACTGGCCAGAGTTTCTACAGCCAGCGAATGAGCTAGCGAGATCAGCTTCCTGCCAAGACTGACAGGAGGCCTGTATAGCCAATAAGTGCAGAGATTGACAGGAGGCCTGTATAGCCAATAAATGCAGAGATTGACAGGAGGCCTGTATAGCCAATAAGTGCAGAGATTGACAGGAAGCCTGTATAGCCAATAAGTGCAGAGATTGGCAGAAGGCCTGTGCATCCAATCAGCTGCACGGGCCTCCTGTCAGTCTTTGCAGCTCCTCCCACCTCAGCTAAGGTTATCGATCTTAGCAGGAGAGGTGGGTGGCGCTGATATTGGGACCTTTCCTTAGCGGAATATCATCCCCATTCTCTCCTACTGGAAGCAATACTTGCTATGGTGTATGGCCAACTTAAGCAATACATTGTTACTATTCAAAAACCCATTAAAAACATTTTTACTACATTAACATTTTGACTGAGACAACAGATTAAGATAAATGTAACCTCAACTAAACAAGACACATGAAGGCATGAGGTCACTGAGTGACTTAATAGTCATGAAGTCCGTCATAGATAATATACAGTAATTAAAAGACTTAAAGACATGACAGCATTATATATGTGTGGATGGAATTTAACGCCTTTGCATCAATACTAACAATAAGGCAACAAAGAAGATACAGAACCTGCTTCCTTCGCCTGTACTATCAAATTGTGCCATCCGGAGGTCTCGCGGTCGAGGGATTTGGTGAGCCTGATTTCACCGGACTCTTCATCAATTTCAAAAATGCCGTCATCCGATGTGTTATCTAACGTGTATCTGGGTGACAAACAAGACTGCATTAGAGTGAATGGTTCATAAACAGCAGGTACAGGTGCAACAGAGGATAAAACAAATGTTTCATTTTAATCTGACCAGAGCTAAAGTATTATCTCGCACAACCAACAGAGGCTCCCACAGTACTGTTGCTGGTGTAACCACTGGGGAATACTTCCTGATTTTGCACTTTTATTTCTTTTGAACCAAAATGTTTTTTAGCTGACCCTACCCATAACCCTTTCCCAACTCTCCCTTTCCCACAGCCTAACCCTAACTTTTCCCTTCTTCAGCCCAAACCCTTACCCACCACATCACGCAGCCTACCCCTAAGCGTCCATGCCCCGCAGCCTAACCCTCCATACTCTGCATCCTAACCTAAACCTTAATCTTAAACCCTAACCTTATACCCGCCGCAGCCTAACCCTAATTTACCCACCGCAACTGCTGCAGCCTGTAGCTATTGAGAACGGGTAAATAGGTTCCAATTTCCCACTAGCAATTTTCTATCTCCAGATTGTTTAGAACACTGATATAGTCGCCATTCAGCTGCTGGCTGTGTCATGTTTGAAACAGGGCCAACTGGACCGGCAATTGGATCTCATTTAGGACTTTACCTAATTTTCAGTGGGTGGGGGACTTCCATTTACGTCTCAGGGTCTTAGAGTATAAGAGTCAGAAATTTACGAAATGTTGGCTAAGACCTTACATACGATCCTTTACTATGCATCAGCCCCATTTTCCGTGGGGGTCAGTCAGAGTGTCACACTGTGGACTGTATATACAGATCTGTTTTTTAAAAGTATGCAATTATACGCACGCACGTAGCAAGCCAATACCCACCAACCCTCATGACACTCCCCTCTCATGGCCGTGCAATCATACACTTACGCCTTCATACAGCACCTCTCACTTAACTTGTGTACTTATGTGCGTATATGTACTCCGTGCGTGCGACTCGATGTAACCGCGCCCTCATAGTCTCATTTAATTGCCTCCCCCCACCCTATTTCACGTAAATTTTCTGGTACGCATTTCAACCCCGCCCCCCCGTACGTATGTCTCCAAGTGTGATTCAAATGTGCGTTCCTAAAGCACTTACGTGCGTATATTTAAAGAAGCTTACGTAAATAAAGTTACTATGCATGCGCATTTCATCCGATCCTAAAAATACGCACGCAACTCCACCTGAAAACAGATGTGGGAATACGGCCCTGTGTTTGCAAGGACGTATTATATTGCATGGTGCTCTGCTAACGGAACACCGCGGACAGAGTTCCAACCAAAGCATCAGCAAACGTCTGCCTAAAAATGTGTTATTGTCGACGAATGCAATGTACTTTACTATCGCTCCGATGCCTTTGTAAGATTGCTCGTATTCAGAGTACTGGACGTATAACATATACGTCCGGTGTTTAGTGATTTTTACTAGATTGTGTCATGCGCAGTAGTAAAAATACTAAACACCGGACGTATATGTCCGGTACTCTGAATTCAGGCCATAGTTATTAGAATTTGGGACTATTCATTAATGAACAGGGCTTTTCTTTTTTTTTAAAGAACTCTTATAGTAAATCTAAATCTATCCTCATACCTGTGAGTTTCGTACCTAATGATATACATGCTGACAAACACTCATACAAATATAGATTGTCTCCTTCAACAATAACCGTCACCCACACTCCAGCATAATACCTGATCGACTTGTTGGCTCTGTCTGGGTCAGAGGCCGAGATCACACCAATCACAGAGCCGATGTGGGCATCCTCTGACACTTCTATTACCCCATTCAGAGGGTGAAATTTGGGAGGCTCATCTACATCCAGCACAGACACCTTCACAATGGCTTGATCCCGAAATGTTCCCAGGTCGGAGAAACGAGGATCCAAAAAGCGGTTCTGAGCTTCTAGAACGAATGAGTGTTCCGCCTGAGACTCGAAATCCAGAGGCTGCAAGAAAGAAAACCCAAGATCAACTTCATATGCTGCTATTTTCCCATTGCAACCTCTGCTACCAATGATGACATGAATGACATAGACGAGGAATGGCCAACCTGTGGCTCTCTAGGCTTTGTGAAACTACGAGTCCCAGCATGCTTTGTCAGATAGCAGCTATGCCTAAGCTAGGTAAAGCATGATGGGACCTGTAGTTTCACAACACAGGTTGTCCAGGCCTGGCATAGGCTGTACAATCCACAATTCAGAGTTAGATGCAACTGGATGCCCTAGCAAAAGGTTATTTATTATTTCTTCATTGACAGGTTTTTCTATACAGATTACGTAGCCCTTTACAATTTTAACAACTGTTATAACGTGACTAGGTGGGTAAGAGGGTCCTGCCCACAGGCTTACACGCCATAGAACATTGGGGATTGATATATAAGGGCAGGGCCGACGCGACCTGCTCCGCGGGGGGATGCAGTGCATCCAGGCGCCATGCTGGACAGGCGCTCATCCCCCCGCTCTCTGCAAGATGGACATTGCTGTAAAACATTGTAAGGTGTATGGTAAAAGTGCTCAGTGCTCTGTATGATCACACATCACTGTTACTACCAGGCAGGGCTGTAACTAGGGTTGTACGATAGGGGCGGCCACCCAGGGCGCAAATCTTAAGGGGGCACCAGTAAGTTAATATTTATGGTTAAAATGGCTTTGGAATTCAGGTCAGGGGCACCAATTTTTCTTTTTGCCCCTGGCGCTAAAATTTCTAGTTACGACTCTACTACTAGGACTGAGGGGAGTTTTATTATGGAAAGAAAAAGTTCAAGTTTGTGTAAATCATTTAATAATAAGGGAAATTAGATAGCAATGTGGTTGTAAATAGGGTAGACGGAGGGTAAGCAGCAGGTTGAGGAATTTGGTGAGTTTGTCTAAAGAGATGAGTTTTAAGGGAGCGCTTGAAAGTGTGGAGTGGAGGATAGTCTTAATGGCCGAGGAAGGTTATTCCATAGAGTGGGTGCAGCCCGGGAGAAGTCCTGGAATCGGGAATTAGAGCATTTGTTTAGCGTAGAGGAGAGCTGTGTGAGAGAGAGCTGGGATGTATCTTGAGATGAGTGAGGATATGTACAGTATGTGGGTGTGATCTTATTTTGGAGCTGTTACTATGCCAGATCAACCATAGAAAGATATCTTTTGCTTTTTGCAAGTGTGTACTGCATCTATGCGGAGATCTGTGGACCGTACACGCTGGAGATATCTGTTGAAACGGTCTTTTGATTGCGTGATTAGAAAGACTTTTGGCCGGATCCTGAACTACATACGACAGGGGACTTACGCAAGTCACGCAGTGCGTAAGTCTCTGTCTTGGAACAACTGCGCATCCAGACGTTCCGACATCGTAACTACTGACGTACATAACTAAATTACGTGTGTTAGTAAGCATGCTGAAGAGGCTGACCCTTCATTTACGATAGCCATTTAAATGAGGTATCGGGTAAGCCCTGTTACATTAACAGATAAGGTAGCTATCTGGACACGTAAGTGATTTATTACCAATAGGGGGGAGTACAGGGGCCTTTGGGGGTCATGATCTGGCCCTATCTACTGAAAAGCCCCAGTGTGTACAATGCTTAACCTTAACACTTCATTCCTCACAACCTAACCCTAACGATGTCCCGCAGGCCGCCACTGCCCATCTCTATTGTGAGCGGATACTTTAGAAAAACTGAACATTCCGCTTTAAGTACCCGTTCCCAATATTACGATTCGAAATGAATAGTATTTAGAATATGATACGGTTACAGTTTAGCTGTCAGCTGTATCAGATTCCAAATTCGTCCATCTCAGCGGCAACTGCATCCCCAGAAATAGAGAGGCCAGATTGGTAATCTTTATTGGCAGATGGAAATATTATTAGTTCTGTTTTTAAAAGATTAAGATGTGGTGGTGGGAGGATGTCTAAGATTTGGAGGATCACTACAGCCCCAGCGGCATCTCGCACAGACATTCCACTGATCAGAATACAGAGATAGGAAACGCCTATACAGTACAGTATATTGGGCTAAAAAGGTATTCCCAAAGGCTCACAACAAAGTCCTGGTGTTGAACGTGCCATTCTAGAGGACAGATTGGAATGCATTCCGATTGGACAGCAAGAAAAACCATCCACAATATGATTAAAAGTTGGGGGAAGTTCAGAATATGGATCTAATAATCATTTTAACATAGCAACTGGAAAGAGTAGGTTTTATTTGATGTGTTACTTTAAAATACCCAACTGTCAATGTACTTATTAGTTGATAAATGAATGTTCTGAACATTTCTGCAAGAATATACCATGATTCCTTAAAGATAAAAGGAGAAATTTCTGGAGCCCTAGAATTTAAATGATGCTGGGTTTAGAGACATGCTGTGTTAGCTGAATCTGGAGTTAATAATGGTAATTGAGAACAAGTCAATGCGGCTTAGTGCAAAAATTGCTATTAACTCTGCAAATCATTTGAATTTGCCTAGATTTTTAAAGACAAATAAATAAAATTGTGGTGCAGAGTTTAACTAATGGCCTGGTATTCACCAGAGCCCCTGATGGTGGGGGTGGACCAGGGGCCGCAGACCAGCAGAAGGTTGCCAGGGTTAGAGTGCAGCAAGCAGAGAGCCAGGTGCAGGAGAAACACAGGTATGAGGTTAAATTAGTAGATTTCCAGGGACAGGAACCTATACCTTCCACTTTCCTAATTCCAGTGAGACAGTCCTGATTTCAGACAATTGTCCCACTTTCCAGTTTGTCCTGATAAGTGGACTAAACTGGAGGAAGGGTTTTCTAATTACTATTTTCATTATAGTCCCGTGTGGTGCGTCAAAGGGGGCAGAGTTTGGACAAGACAGGTCAATGCTGAACAGAGTTTGGACAAAACAGGTCAATGCTGAACAGAGTTTGGGAGGAGCCTGAGGCAGAGTTTGGATCATTATTTGTCCAGTTTCGGCCTCCCAAATATTGAGAGGTGAATCACAAGAACAGGGCACATGGATAACCAGGGTACTAAGACGCTCAAAGGTTCAGGGAGTCAGCAGCACACAAGTAAACTCGAGGACACAGCAGCATAAGGTTAGCTGTTGCTCTGACACAGGAAGGAGAGAAAATCTGGTTTAAATAGGGAGAGAAGTCACATGATAAACAGAGCCAGGAAGTGATGTCTGAAACACCTTATCAGCAAGTCCAGGAAGCAGAAGGAGAGTCATGTGATCAGAGCAAAAGCTAAACAAACAATGGGGTAGATCCAGAACTAAGCACGCTAGCATATTTACACTAGCCGGAGACGTAAAAACGCTATATTGTATGTACTGCGCAGGCACGTGGCAGATGTTACGCCATGTAACTCTGAACGCACATACTAGCCTAGTATCAACAGCGTAACTATGAATGAAGGGGTATGCCAGCAATACAACACCCGTAAATATGCTACGGAGGCGGAGTGAGGCATTTAAATCATACAGTATGGGCGCGCTTAGACACCTATGTACGTGAAGGCTTTACGTACGTCAGTACTTAAGCTTTGAAAAGTTTAGGTAGGGTTTGGCAAGCGTAAAATGGCCAAAGTACGTACGAGCGAGGGGAGTGCCTAGAAAATACGCTAGCGAAAATATGCTACGCGAAGAGGCGTAATGGGAACGTAGGTCTGGATCTGGCCCAATGAGTGCAAAGACAGAGAGGATTAGTCCTTCCAACATGACCCATTCCATTAGATAATCTGCTCCTGAGCTTCCGACTGTCACTCACTTGGTTTATATGAATTAACTGATATTTAAAAAACTTTTTGTCTCTTCAACAAAGGTGGTTACCATAGTAACTGACAGTTGGAAACTGAGGAGCAGAGTATTTTGTACTTAATGGAGTGGGTCATGTTGGAAGGTATGGAAAATATGTAATCATTCTGACAGCAAATGCAAGGATCGTGTCATCAATACATGAAAGTACATCTCATTACTACTAAACATAACTATCTACATAATTACACCATGAACATATCCTTAAAAATGTACAATGTCTAGACCAGATCCAGACTTCCACAAAGTAGGCGTTTGTCCCACAAATGAAATTCTGATCAAATCAGTTTGGCGACACTTCTTACTGTGGGTGTGTTATGGTCACCAGTGGGTAGGGGTTATTATTACAATGCACAGTAAAGAGCGGGGATTGGACTGGCCAAGAAATTACTACTTCCACTCCGTTGCCATCTTAAGCGGGATGGATCAGAATTTTGAAGCTTGGTGGACAAGCTCACGGAACTCCATGTGAGGGATCTCGCTACCAGACAACTGCAACGTTGCACAATCGGATCTTAGGATCTCCATCACTTAAAATATAAGCCTAAAAAGTGATGGAAGATAAGAGCTACACAGCCCATCCAGTCTGCCCAGTTGTTTCATTTTTTTAAAACTCTACTGAGCCTAGACCCTATTAGACCCTCAATTTAGTTTGAGATTTAGGATATCCTTTTATTTATCCCAAGCATGTTCACACTGTTCTACTGTGTTACCTCAACCACCTCAGATGGGAGGTTATTCCACTTATTTAACAATAGCACATACTATAATATATGTGGGGAATATTAAGGGTCTGAAGATGTCCCACTATATACTGTATACCCTAATATAACCCATATATATGTGCTATTCCGAAATAATGGCAATTACATTTATTTAATACTTATTGTTTATTTAACATCTTTTGCATGCATTAGGTCAGCATATACCTTTGCTTGTACTTGTTTGGTCCACTCTTGGCTTTAATTCCATGTGTTTCTTAGCTAACTCTAAAAATTCCTTATTCATTGTTCACCCACTGAATACCCAGTTGCGTGCGTATTTTAGGTACGGTATAACTGCGCAAGCGTGGTAACTTTATTTACCAAGTTACGTAGAATATACGCACATAAGTGTTTAGGCACGGACATGTGAATCGCACTTGGGGACAGACGTACGGAGGGGAGGGGTTGAAATACGTACCTGAAAAGTTACAGGAAAGAGGGTGGGGGGAAGCATTTAAATGAGTCTATGAGAGTGCAGTTACATAGAGTACACACATAAGGTTTGAGATGCTGGATGAAGGCGTAAGTCTACGAATGCACGGCGGTGAGAGGGGAGTGTCGGGGGTGTTGGTGGGTGTTGCCTGGCTACGTGCGTGCGTATAATTGCGTACTTTTAAAAAACGGATCTGTGCATACGGCCCCAAATATGTTCTCCAAGATTTATGGAACGACCTTCCTGCCAAGTGCCAGAAATATAAATAAATAGTAAATAAAACAAATTCAGTTATATAAGAGTCTGTACTTATCTCAGTAAAATATCTTGGACTGTAATGAAATAACATTTTCTTATTTCTGTTAACCTTTGTTAAAAATAATTTTTAATTCAATGAGAACACTAGCTAGTTAGTTTGTGTGGGTGCATTGGTTGCTTAGCGACCGCATCATTTGATGACAAACAGTTTAATTTCGCAATTGCGCAAGTATTATTGAGTCCTGACTACATACGTGACCAGGCTGTCACCAAAAGACGTGGTCACTTACTAACTAATCAATGCATCCTCAGAACTTGCCCTCAACCCAAGAGAAAATTGCTAGCCTGCTCCTACCTAAGGCTTTAAAGAAAAAAAATTACAAATTACACGAGGTCAACTTGTGTTTAACCTGGCCCCTAGCCTCTAGCCAGAGTGGGACCTCTTGCATGGGCTGAAGCTTTGCCTAGGATGCCCAGAGACCTAGCATCAGCCCAAGCTCAAACATCTTTATTTGGCCCTAGATTACCTCAAGCGTAAAAAGAAAAAAAAACAGGAAAAGACACTACGTATCAGGTGGAACGAATCTTCTTTTAAAATCTGAGTTTCGTCTTATAGATCAGATGTGCAGATCAAAAGATAAGCTATTAATTCTATTATTCTTCTGTGTAGGGCTAGACATGCCATTGTTTGGAATATAAACACCATTATCACTCTCTCGGAGGGTTAAGGCAATCAATACAGTTGAAGAAGAAAAATAGTAATGGTCAATAAGGTAGAGAGAAAATAACTGAGATGAGAAGCCACAGATAATGGCACAGGTGGTTTGGGGGTAAGAACGCTCCCTCCTCTCTGCCTTTAAGTGCATTCAATAATTTTTGTAGTGTATCGGCTGGTTTTCTTGAAGAGAGATCCCCTGACTGCGATCAGGCATTCTGTCAATACTCTCAAAGACATATGGTAAGATTGTGGCTGATTTTTCACATTAGCTGTTACTGACTAATTACACCAAGGAGAGCTTATATACTCATTTACCCCAGGTCATTGCTGCAGGTTGTAATTTCTAGCCATGTATTATGTGCTTGCAAGAGGAAATTTTAGTATGGAAATTATTTTCCTTCTATAAAGTCATGGGCTCTTTTTAGTTGATTCTGTGGTCTTTGGGGTATATGTATCAAACCTAAAAAGGAAATGAGAAAGATGTTGCCCATAGCAAACAAAACCATTCCTAGCTATGACTTTTTTCTATCATGTGCAAGATTTGTGACAGCTAGAACCTTGATTGGTTGCTATGGGCAACATCTCCACCTCTCCTAATAGAACGTTTGATCCCCTGGCAATGAACCTGGAATATTCAATATGTCAATATTAATAAGTCAAATTAGTAAAGTGAAACAAGCAGACAGCAAGGAAAAATGCAAGGTGTCAAGCTTTGCAGAGGGGATAGAGCGCTGTAGTGAGAGGTTTAGAGGGAGCCACCAGGTGGGGACGGGGTAAAAGAGTAGCAGAGGGCCATCAGGGTATGAAGTAAAGGGGGATGGTGGAGGAGGGAAAAACATTAGGATGGAGGGCCCTGCTCAGGTGAGCTAACACACTAAAGGCTCAATTTATGAAACGGTGAACACTTAGTTTACAGGAGATAAAGACCGTTTTTACCTGAAAACGGTCTTTATCTCCTTAAAACGAATTGTTCACCATTTACAAAGCTATGATCGTCAGCCCGTTCTAATGAATACGGGCCGGCTGATCGCTGTATTTAATAAGTATCGACACAGGTTTTAACAATCCTCGCAGATACTCTATATAATTTAAAGTATTTCAGCGGTCTCCACATATAGTCCCCTTTTCCATCCCCTAATAGCTGTTATTAAGGGGGAGGAAAGGGGGGATGGGTCGTATTCAGAGATCCGTGTTTAGATTGGGCCTCAAATATACACGCGGATATACAGCAAGGAACACCCACCACTTACACCTACATAGACCAGCTGTAACTTTCCATGTGCTGTGCATGTATATGTCCTCCGTCCGTGCGTATAATTATAATCGCGCCCACTTTTCATCAATTAAATGCCCCCCTCCCGTTTATATGTAAATTCTTCCGTGCATATTTTTACATGGTAGATCTGGATGTATGTGACACCATGCGATAGGCCCACCATAATTACCAATGGTGTTCCGGTGGGAACCATAATCACCAATGGTGTTCCGCTGGGCACCATAATCACCAATGGTGTTCCGGTGGGCACCATAATCACCAATGGTGTTCCGGTGGGGTTCCGGTGGGCACCATAATCACCAATGGTGTTCCGGTGGGCACCATAATCACCAATGGTGTTTCCGGTGGGCACCATAATCACCAATGGTGTTCCGGTGCGGAAAAGCAGGGAGTAAAATAAAAAATAAAGGAAAATAAAGAGTTAAACTTACCTTTCTGGGTGCTGCGTCTTCTTTCTGAAGTTAAAGTTAAATTTTTAAGTCCCAAAAGTTTGCTGCTGCGCATGTGCCAGGACTTCATCTACAAGCGGCTCCGACGAAAGACCCACAGACCATCGAGGGACCTCGAGGGGTAAGTATTGGTAAATTCAGGGCTCGAAGGTGCAGCGAGCCTGGATTGGTTAAATAGCGCTTGGAGCACTATTATTAGTAAATGGGAGGGATGAACTTACAGAAGACATAAGGAGGGGGAAGGAAGTGGACTGCTGGTGTCATCACAGGAGAGGGGGAAGAAGGGATAGATGTAGGCTGCAGTGAGGATCTTAAGTGGAGGAGGGGTTTTCTAGTCTGAACAGGTGTGTTTTGAGTGAGTGCTTGAAGACCCGCAATGTGGGGAAGAGTCTGACTGAAGAATGTCAGAAGCTAAAATCTGCTTGGTTGCTAGGGATAACATTGTCTTTTATAATGTTTGCAGCTGTGTCCGAAGATACGTCTTCTGTAATGTGACAACAGGTCTGAGTGTCTGCCCTACCTCAATTTTTTTGTTAATTGTGGAGAAACTCATTTACCCAGTTCCCCATTTAAACCGGAATACATTTATGTTGGCGATATTGATTTGTGTTTTCTAGTAGCTGCAGAGTGCAGAATCATCCATTGTTTTTCTATAACTAGACGATGGAGAGTATTCTGGTCTCTTTGGATCTTAGTGATTCACTTTCTATATTTAGAGCTAATGCTTCTATAGAAAAAAAAAATAGTAAAGCACATTAATTCTAATAGTGCTACTCTGTGGCGGATTTTTACTGCTGCAGCAGGTAGAAAGGACAGGCTATTTATAACATGAATATTTTTACGGGGAAATTACTGTCAAAGCTGAACTGTAAATAGTAGTTTGTCAGGTCTGCAAAATATGCTTTGAATACCACACGTGACCTACTGAAGAGCAAGAATACAGCAATGTCAGTGGGTGGGAAGAGCTTCTGGGTAACATAGTGGTGTCTCTAAGATGAGGTAAAGCATGAGGGTAAATGTGGGTAATGGATCACTCAGAGATGGCTGACTAATGCTTTGTAGCTCCATAAGATTGTAAATAAAGCAAACACTAGCCCTGGAAGACAGTTATAATGAATGTTTGTGTGGAATAAAGTGGCGGGTAAGCACTTAAGCTGGGTACACATACACTTATTCCTGTCCCAAGCTGACCTCCAGCTGGTCAGACAATGGATAAGTGTGTAAGCTCACACAACCTCTTGTAACGTCCCGTCCTGGTTGGCTGGTCAGGTAAAATTGTTTGTAAACTTGCTTAATAAACAAGGACCCGACCGCCAATCACACGACCAATTTACAAGTGTGTACATTCCAATGACTGTTTTATCCAATTCTTCTCCCAATTCTATCATCCAATAGCACCATCTTTGAGGGTGGTCTGGCAAAGCTTGGAAGAGTGTGTATTTGAGCAGATGGTTTCAGCAGAGGCAGGTCAGAGGTCTGCTGTAACATTGGACAAGTGTGTATCATGCATTGCGTGTTGTAATAGTGGCCTGGGTCTGCAGTAGATTGTGTAAACAGTCTGGTCTGGAGATGGATCTGAAGAGGATTGGACAAGTGTGTACCCAGCTTTACAGACTATTATTATCCTTTATACACAGTTTCCACAGAGCTGTACACTATAATAGAGGGCATAACAAAAGTAAAAAAAACAATGACCAAAGGGCTTAAAAAGTGAACAGAAAATAACAAAGTAAAATGTGCAAAAAAATTAAGTTAATGTACAAACAAGGTAAAGTAACAAAGGGAAAAACAGGAGTTATGAAGGCGAGGTGAGCTGTTAGGCATCAATGAAGAGGTGTGTTTAAAGGCATGTCTGATATTTTTCAGGCTGGTGGATAATCTGAAAGAGCAAGGCCGAGAGGTCCAGAGGAGAAGAGCAACATGGGAGAAGTCATGGAGGCGGGAGTGAGTGCAATGTACAGTGTAAGTATTCCCTCTAAGTACAGTGTACAGTGTAAGTGTTCCCTCTCAGCATAATGTACAGTATAGGTGTTCCCTCTCAGTATAATGTACAGTATAGGTGTTCCCTCTCAGTATAATGTACAGTATAGGTGTTCCCTCTCAGTATAATGTACAGTATAGGTGTTGCCTCTCGTTCCCTCTCAGTATAATGTACAGTATAGGTGTTCCCTCTCAGTATAATGTACAGTATAGGTGTTCCCTCTCAGTATAATGTACAGTATAGGTGTTCCCTCTCAGTATAATGTACAGTATAGGTGTTCCCTCTCAGTATAATGTACAGTATAGGTGTTCCCTCTCAGTATAATGTACAGTATAGGTGTTCCCTCTCAGTATAATGTACAGTATAGGTGTTCCCTCTCAGTATAATGTACAGTATAGGTGTTCCCTCTCAGTATAATGTACAGTATAGGTGTTCCCTCTCAGTATAATGTACAGTATAGGTGTTCCCTCTCAGTATAATGTACAGTATAGGTGTTCCCTCTCAGTATAATGTACAGTATAGGTGTTCCCTCTCAGTATAATGTACAGTATAGGTGTTCCCTCTCAGTATAATGTACAGTATAGGTGTTCCCTCTCAGTATAATGTACAGTATAGGTGTTCCCTCTCAGTATAATGTACAGTATAGGTGTTCCCTCTCAGTATAATGTACAGTATAGGTGTTCCCTCTCAGTATAATGTACAGTATAGGTGTTCCCTCTCAGTATAATGTACAGTATAGGTGTTCCCTCTCAGTATAATGTACAGTATAGGTGTTCCCTCTCAGTATAATGTACAGTATAGGTGTTCCCTCTCAGTATAATGTACAGTATAGGTGTTCCCTCTCAGTATAATGTACAGTATAGGTGTTCCCTCTCAGTATAATGTACAGTATAGGTGTTCCCTCTCAGTATAATGTACAGTATAGGTGTTCCCTCTCAGTATAATGTACAGTATAGGTGTTCCCTCTCAGTATAATGTACAGTATAGGTGTTCCCTCTCAGTATAATGTACAGTATAGGTGTTCCCTCTCAGTATAATGTACAGTATAGGTGTTCCCTCTCAGTATAATGTACAGTATAGGTGTTCCCTCTCAGTATAATGTACAGTATAGGTGTTCCCTCTCAGTATAATGTACAGTATAGGTGTTCCCTCTCAGTATAATGTACAGTATAGGTGTTCCCTCTCAGTATAATGTACAGTATAGGTGTTCCCTCTCAGTATAATGTACAGTATAGGTGTTCCCTCTCAGTATAATGTACAGTATAGGTGTTCCCTCTCAGTATAATGTACAGTATAGGTGTTCCCTCTCAGTATAATGTACAGTATAGGTGTTCCCTCTCAGTATAATGTACAGTATAGGTGTTCCCTCTCAGTATAATGTACAGTATAGGTGTTCCCTCTCAGTATAATGTACAGTATAGGTGTTCCCTCTCAGTATAATGTACAGTATAGGTGTTCCCTCTCAGTATAATGTACAGTATAGGTGTTCCCTCTCAGTATAATGTACAGTATAGGTGTTCCCTCTCAGTATAATGTACAGTATAGGTGTTCCCTCTCAGTATAATGTACAGTATAGGTGTTCCCTCTCAGTATAATGTACAGTATAGGTGTTCCCTCTCAGTATAATGTACAGTATAGGTGTTCCCTCTCAGTATAATGTACAGTATAGGTGTTCCCTCTCAGTATAATGTACAGTATAGGTGTTCCCTCTCAGTATAATGTACAGTATAGGTGTTCCCTCTCAGTATAATGTACAGTATAGGTGTTCCCTCTCAGTATAATGTACAGTATAGGTGTTCCCTCTCAGTATAATGTACAGTATAGGTGTTCCCTCTCAGTATAATGTACAGTATAGGTGTTCCCTCTCAGTATAATGTACAGTATAGGTGTTCCCTCTCAGTATAATGTACAGTATAGGTGTTCCCTCTCAGTATAATGTACAGTATAGGTGTTCCCTCTCAGTATAATGTACAGTATAGGTGTTCCCTCTCAGTATAATGTACAGTATAGGTGTTCCCTCTCAGTATAATGTACAGTATAGGTGTTCCCTCTCAGTATAATGTACAGTATAGGTGTTCCCTCTCAGTATAATGTACAGTATAGGTGTTCCCTCTCAGTATAATGTACAGTATAGGTGTTCCCTCTCAGTATAATGTACAGTATAGGTGTTCCCTCTCAGTATAATGTACAGTATAGGTGTTCCCTCTCAGTATAATGTACAGTATAGGTGTTCCCTCTCAGTATAATGTACAGTATAGGTGTTCCCTCTCAGTATAATGTACAGTATAGGTGTTCCCTCTCAGTATAATGTACAGTATAGGTGTTCCCTCTCAGTATAATGTACAGTATAGGTGTTCCCTCTCAGTATAATGTACAGTATAGGTGTTCCCTCTCAGTATAATGTACAGTATAGGTGTTCCCTCTCAGTATAATGTACAGTATAGGTGTTCCCTCTCAGTATAATGTACAGTATAGGTGTTCCCTCTCAGTATAATGTACAGTATAGGTGTTCCCTCTCAGTATAATGTACAGTATAGGTGTTCCCTCTCAGTATAATGTACAGTATAGGTGTTCCCTCTCAGTATAATGTACAGTATAGGTGTTCCCTCTCAGTATAATGTACAGTATAGGTGTTCCCTCTCAGTATAATGTACAGTATAGGTGTTCCCTCTCAGTATAATGTACAGTATAGGTGTTCCCTCTCAGTATAATGTACAGTATAGGTGTTCCCTCTCAGTATAATGTACAGTATAGGTGTTCCCTCTCAGTATAATGTACAGTATAGGTGTTCCCTCTCAGTATAATGTACAGTATAGGTGTTCCCTCTCAGTATAATGTACAGTATAGGTGTTCCCTCTCAGTATAATGTACAGTATAGGTGTTCCCTCTCAGTATAATGTACAGTATAGGTGTTCCCTCTCAGTATAATGTACAGTATAGGTGTTCCCTCTCAGTATAATGTACAGTATAGGTGTTCCCTCTCAGTATAATGTACAGTATAGGTGTTCCCTCTCAGTATAATGTACAGTATAGGTGTTCCCTCTCAGTATAATGTACAGTATAGGTGTTCCCTCTCAGTATAATGTACAGTATAGGTGTTCCCTCTCAGTATAATGTACAGTATAGGTGTTCCCTCTCAGTATAATGTACAGTATAGGTGTTCCCTCTCAGTATAATGTACAGTATAGGTGTTCCCTCTCAGTATAATGTACAGTATAGGTGTTCCCTCTCAGTATAATGTACAGTATAGGTGTTCCCTCTCAGTATAATGTACAGTATAGGTGTTCCCTCTCAGTATAATGTACAGTATAGGTGTTCCCTCTCAGTATAATGTACAGTATAGGTGTTCCCTCTCAGTATAATGTACAGTATAGGTGTTCCCTCTCAGTATAATGTACAGTATAGGTGTTCCCTCTCAGTATAATGTACAGTATAGGTGTTCCCTCTCAGTATAATGTACAGTATAGGTGTTCCCTCTCAGTATAATGTACAGTATAGGTGTTCCCTCTCAGTATAATGTACAGTATAGGTGTTCCCTCTCAGTATAATGTACAGTATAGGTGTTCCCTCTCAGTATAATGTACAGTATAGGTGTTCCCTCTCAGTATAATGTACAGTATAGGTGTTCCCTCTCAGTATAATGTACAGTATAGGTGTTCCCTCTCAGTATAATGTACAGTATAGGTGTTCCCTCTCAGTATAATGTACAGTATAGGTGTTCCCTCTCAGTATAATGTACAGTATAGGTGTTCCCTCTCAGTATAATGTACAGTATAGGTGTTCCCTCTCAGTATAATGTACAGTATAGGTGTTCCCTCTCAGTATAATGTACAGTATAGGTGTTCCCTCTCAGTATAATGTACAGTATAGGTGTTCCCTCTCAGTATAATGTACAGTATAGGTGTTCCCTCTCAGTATAATGTACAGTATAGGTGTTCCCTCTCAGTATAATGTACAGTATAGGTGTTCCCTCTCAGTATAATGTACAGTATAGGTGTTCCCTCTCAGTATAATGTACAGTATAGGTGTTCCCTCTCAGTATAATGTACAGTATAGGTGTTCCCTCTCAGTATAATGTACAGTATAGGTGTTCCCTCTCAGTATAATGTACAGTATAGGTGTTCCCTCTCAGTATAATGTACAGTATAGGTGTTCCCTCTCAGTATAATGTACAGTATAGGTGTTCCCTCTCAGTATAATGTACAGTATAGGTGTTCCCTCTCAGTATAATGTACAGTATAGGTGTTCCCTCTCAGTATAATGTACAGTATAGGTGTTCCCTCTCAGTATAATGTACAGTATAGGTGTTCCCTCTCAGTATAATGTACAGTATAGGTGTTCCCTCTCAGTATAATGTACAGTATAGGTGTTCCCTCTCAGTATAATGTACAGTATAGGTGTTCCCTCTCAGTATAATGTACAGTATAGGTGTTCCCTCTCAGTATAATGTACAGTATAGGTGTTCCCTCTCAGTATAATGTACAGTATAGGTGTTCCCTCTCAGTATAATGTACAGTATAGGTGTTCCCTCTCAGTATAATGTACAGTATAGGTGTTCCCTCTCAGTATAATGTACAGTATAGGTGTTCCCTCTCAGTATAATGTACAGTATAGGTGTTCCCTCTCAGTATAATGTACAGTATAGGTGTTCCCTCTCAGTATAATGTACAGTATAGGTGTTCCCTCTCAGTATAATGTACAGTATAGGTGTTCCCTCTCAGTATAATGTACAGTATAGGTGTTCCCTCTCAGTATAATGTACAGTATAGGTGTTCCCTCTCAGTATAATGTACAGTATAGGTGTTCCCTCTCAGTATAATGTACAGTATAGGTGTTCCCTCTCAGTATAATGTACAGTATAGGTGTTCCCTCTCAGTATAATGTACAGTATAGGTGTTCCCTCTCAGTATAATGTACAGTATAGGTGTTCCCTCTCAGTATAATGTACAGTATAGGTGTTCCCTCTCAGTATAATGTACAGTATAGGTGTTCCCTCTCAGTATAATGTACAGTATAGGTGTTCCCTCTCAGTATAATGTACAGTATAGGTGTTCCCTCTCAGTATAATGTACAGTATAGGTGTTCCCTCTCAGTATAATGTACAGTATAGGTGTTCCCTCTCAGTATAATGTACAGTATAGGTGTTCCCTCTCAGTATAATGTACAGTATAGGTGTTCCCTCTCAGTATAATGTACAGTATAGGTGTTCCCTCTCAGTATAATGTACAGTATAGGTGTTCCCTCTCAGTATAATGTACAGTATAGGTGTTCCCTCTCAGTATAATGTACAGTATAGGTGTTCCCTCTCAGTATAATGTACAGTATAGGTGTTCCCTCTCAGTATAATGTACAGTATAGGTGTTCCCTCTCAGTATAATGTACAGTATAGGTGTTCCCTCTCAGTATAATGTACAGTATAGGTGTTCCCTCTCAGTATAATGTACAGTATAGGTGTTCCCTCTCAGTATAATGTACAGTATAGGTGTTCCCTCTCAGTATAATGTACAGTATAGGTGTTCCCTCTCAGTATAATGTACAGTATAGGTGTTCCCTCTCAGTATAATGTACAGTATAGGTGTTCCCTCTCAGTATAATGTACAGTATAGGTGTTCCCTCTCAGTATAATGTACAGTATAGGTGTTCCCTCTCAGTATAATGTACAGTATAGGTGTTCCCTCTCAGTATAATGTACAGTATAGGTGTTCCCTCTCAGTATAATGTACAGTATAGGTGTTCCCTCTCAGTATAATGTACAGTATAGGTGTTCCCTCTCAGTATAATGTACAGTATAGGTGTTCCCTCTCAGTATAATGTACAGTATAGGTGTTCCCTCTCAGTATAATGTACAGTATAGGTGTTCCCTCTCAGTATAATGTACAGTATAGGTGTTCCCTCTCAGTATAATGTACAGTATAGGTGTTCCCTCTCAGTATAATGTACAGTATAGGTGTTCCCTCTCAGTATAATGTACAGTATAGGTGTTCCCTCTCAGTATAATGTACAGTATAGGTGTTCCCTCTCAGTATAATGTACAGTATAGGTGTTCCCTCTCAGTATAATGTACAGTATAGGTGTTCCCTCTCAGTATAATGTACAGTATAGGTGTTCCCTCTCAGTATAATGTACAGTATAGGTGTTCCCTCTCAGTATAATGTACAGTATAGGTGTTCCCTCTCAGTATAATGTACAGTATAGGTGTTCCCTCTCAGTATAATGTACAGTATAGGTGTTCCCTCTCAGTATAATGTACAGTATAGGTGTTCCCTCTCAGTATAATGTACAGTATAGGTGTTCCCTCTCAGTATAATGTACAGTATAGGTGTTCCCTCTCAGTATAATGTACAGTATAGGTGTTCCCTCTCAGTATAATGTACAGTATAGGTGTTCCCTCTCAGTATAATGTACAGTATAGGTGTTCCCTCTCAGTATAATGTACAGTATAGGTGTTCCCTCTCAGTATAATGTACAGTATAGGTGTTCCCTCTCAGTATAATGTACAGTATAGGTGTTCCCTCTCAGTATAATGTACAGTATAGGTGTTCCCTCTCAGTATAATGTACAGTATAGGTGTTCCCTCTCAGTATAATGTACAGTATAGGTGTTCCCTCTCAGTATAATGTACAGTATAGGTGTTCCCTCTCAGTATAATGTACAGTATAGGTGTTCCCTCTCAGTATAATGTACAGTATAGGTGTTCCCTCTCAGTATAATGTACAGTATAGGTGTTCCCTCTCAGTATAATGTACAGTATAGGTGTTCCCTCTCAGTATAATGTACAGTATAGGTGTTCCCTCTCAGTATAATGTACAGTATAGGTGTTCCCTCTCAGTATAATGTACAGTATAGGTGTTCCCTCTCAGTATAATGTACAGTATAGGTGTTCCCTCTCAGTATAATGTACAGTATAGGTGTTCCCTCTCAGTATAATGTACAGTATAGGTGTTCCCTCTCAGTATAATGTACAGTATAGGTGTTCCCTCTCAGTATAATGTACAGTATAGGTGTTCCCTCTCAGTATAATGTACAGTATAGGTGTTCCCTCTCAGTATAATGTACAGTATAGGTGTTCCCTCAGTATAATGTACGGTATAGGTGTTTCCTCAGTATGATGTACAGTATAGGTGTTCCCTCTCAGTATAATGTACAGTATAGACGTTCCCTCTCAGTACAGTGTACAGTATAGGTGATTCCTCTAGGTATAATGTACAGTATAGGTGTTCCCTCTTAGTATAATGTACAGTATAGGTGTTCCCTCTCAGTATAATGTACAGTATAGGTGTTCCCTCTCAGTACAATGTACAGTATAGGTGTTTCCTCCCAGTACAATGTACAGTATAGGCATTCCCTCTCAGTATAATGTACAGTATAGACATTCCCTCTCAGTATAATGTACGGTATAGGTGTTTCCTCTCAGTATAATGTACGGTATAGGTGTTTCCTCTCAGTATGATGTACAGTATAGACGTTCCCTCTCAGTATAATGTACAGTATAGGTGTTCCCTCAGTATAATGTACGGTATAGGTGTTTCCTCAGTATGATGTACAGTATAGGTGTTCCCTCTCAGTATAATGTACAGTATGGGTGTTCCCTCTCAGTATAATGTACAGTATAGATGTTCCCTCTCAGTACAGTGTACAGTATAGGTGTTCCCTCTCAGTATGATGTACAGTATAGGTGTTTCCTCCCAGTACAATGTACAGTATAGACGTTCCCTCTCAGTATATTGTTCAGTGATTTTAGTAAGAGGTAAACCCTTTCTCTGGTGGTGATCAATAGCAGGGCTGCCAGGCAGAATCTGGAGTTCCTGTGCAGCAACGTCTTCCAGGTAGACATGGATCCCCAGTACAGTGACAAGGTAAATGCCATTATCTGGTCACTGAGAGAGGCTGGACGAGGCTTAAAGCCTCACAATGTCATAGACAGAGTAAACACTAGCACTGGGAGCCAGATGTATCAGAGGCTGTTTGGAGTAAAGCCGCAGGTAAGCACTTGCAGATTAGTTAAAGACTTCAGAGACAGCAGCCAGGAGAGGTAGACAGTATAATCAGAAATGAACACGGGAATCAGGGAAGATGTAGTGAACCAGTGAGAAAGCAGGGATTACTCAATAGCTGTACCGAAGTAAGCAGTGATTACAGACTAGGAACAGTTCTCCAGGGAGGAATATAGAATCCCTAATTCATTCCTCACACTGAGACGTGATTATATATGATAGAATATTCAGAATGAGAATATGTAGACTACAGTACAGATCACTGGAATATCTATTAGGACAATTTCCGGGTAATTGAGTGTTCTCTTCCAGTATTTAGAACATTTCTACTTTTGCATCACCAATTATAATATATTTACTTTTTTTGCAAACTTTATTGCTTGCATTCGACAAATGACAAAAAAGATCAGGCATGCCAGTCGAGCACAGAATCGTCAATCAGACAATCCTGTCGAGCGCAGAATTATTGATCCGGCATCCCCTGTTGAGCTTAGCTCAGGCGATCCAGCAGTGTTGAGCTGCTGTCCGCCTACCAGGTAAGTACCCAGTACGCACTTATGAGCCTGTCATGCTGGTGAGGAGGGGAAGGTCTGTACCTGTCCTATCATGGGAGAATATCAGGTAGACGTTTTAAACACGTCTGAATCTTTGAACATTGAGCAATTCAGCCAGGTGGTCGGAAACCCTTCAGTGTTATCAAGCACGGAAAGCGTGATGTCCATCTGCATATAAAGAGTGATGTCCATCTGCATATAGGAGTCAATTTTCTAATAAGCCAATCTCTCTGAGAGGGGGAAGTGAGGAGATTTCCATTTATCAGGATTCTCTGCATTGGTGGCATTATTCACATGCTAGAGCAGGGACCTTTTATAATGCGGGAGAGGTAAGGTGGTGTCATTAAGGATCCGGAATTCTAAGTTATGGGGCACTTCAGCTCCTACAATGATAGCAAAGGCCCTGATTCACAATTACGCCAGGGTTGCCGACTCTCCCGGAATGTCCTGGAGACTTCTGAAATTTGTGCAGTTGGCAGAGCCGGCAAATCTCCCACAAGGGACTTGAGGCTCGTGGTTTCCATAAAACTATGGCCTCAAGTCCTGTCCCCCTGCCTGGCAACATTAGTATATTAGTGTTGCTAGGGACAGGGAGGGACTTGATGGCGCAAACTGTGTCATCAAGCCCCGCCCCCAACCAGGTTAAACCCAAAAGAGGTAACCAATAGCCAAGAGGTGGGGCTTAATGACGCGGTTTGCATAAATCGCATCATTAAGTCCCTCCCCCTACATGTATCTATAGATCTCCTGGAGGGAAGCATCTACAAGTCAGCAACCCTGAATTCTGAAGTCTCTTGCATAAGTCCTCTTGACATGTAACATCGGCACATGCGCTCGCCAGATGTCGTAAGAGATGCCGCACTTAAAATCTGCATGCCTAAACCCTGCCATATGGTGCCTGGTCCACCACTCTATCAGTGTCGCCTAGCACAGGGCTAATAACCTATAGGAATGGGGCCCAAAAAATATGAGCTCACAGGATAGAGCAGCATTGTAAATAAAATTTAAATAACACTAAAATGCCACAAGGTGAGTAGTGAAAAATGTGAGAACCAGTCACAGCTCCTTGTACATGTATTCATACCCCCCCTGTAGTATTTTCCACCTGCCCCATAAGGCAATACCTGCAGGATGCTGAGCACGGCTTCCTGAGTGACCGCATCGGTTGTAACACCGAACAATGCTGCCGACTCTTGCTGCTGAATCTGGTAAAACATGTCGGTGTTCTCGCCCACATCAGCGTCCTCCGCTCTCACTCGACCAATCACTGAGCCTGGGGGAGCGGTCTCTGTTACACTAAACCGGTAGAGCTCTAGGAAATATGAAAAGAGATGGTTTATAATAATCACTTTAAATGTCAGATGATGAACATGGAATAGCATGTTAAACTCTATGCTGTGACCCTGTGAATCTCCATCCACTTTACAAATGTACGAACAAAAAAGAAAAAACAATGAAAATAAATACAACTAAATTATTTGGTAACTTTGGACTGTATACAATTATTATTATTTTTTTTTAACGCTCACTGCTATGGGCAATAGGAGTCCCAGTAGGAGGTCCCATGGCCAGCTCCTTACTGTATTAATGTCTGCCACCTTCCCTCCTGATTGTACTTCCACCACTTATTTGCATTGTAAGTGCGATATTACATTTAATATTTTTGCATAGGTTACAAATGGAAGTGAAGAGGCCTTAACACAAGCCTGGCCGTTGCGAGTCACCGTACAGAATACTGTCAATACGAAGTAGTCAGTTGCTTTTCAGCTGTCTCTATTTCGAATGACAGAAGTTTTAGATTTTTTTTTTATGAATGGGTGAGTATACGATCGGCATAATCACACACTCATTTTTGGAAGCGCCACTGCCGGGGACTTAGGGTTAGGGGAGGAAGGCTTAGGGTTAGGCTGCGGGAGTGGGGAGACTTAGGGTTAGGCTGCACGGGGGAGAATTAGGGTTAGGCTGCGGGGGGGGTGTGAATTTGCCGCCAGAAGGGAGGGTTAGGGTAAGGGAAGGGGAGTGTTAGGGTCAGAATTAGAGGAAGGGTTGGGGTTAGTTTCTAGGCTTACCTATCTGAGCACCGTGTTCAGTGGGGATGAGACTTAGGGTTAGGCTGCGGGGGAGGAGACTTAGGGTTAGACTGTGGGGGGACTTAGAGTTAGGGTTAGGGAGTGGAATGGGGTTACTTACCTTTCGGAGCACCATGTTCGGTGCTCCAGGGATCGATTGCTATGCCTCTTCAATGCATAAGCAATTGTTTGCCCAGCCAGTTCGGAACTACCTGGGAGCCAACAGCCCTATCGAAATAGGGCCGTTCGCAACGGAGATCCACACTCAGCCTGGCCAATCTGTGGCTCTCCAGGTGCTGTGAAACTGTGTCTGCATGCTTTACCTGCACAGGCATACCTGATTCCTGACAAAGCATGCTGGGACTCGTAGTTTCACAATACTAATATAAGGCCTTAGCACAGCTAAATAGATGTTTTTAAGTTTTGCTATTTTCCTTAAAAAGATCAAAAAGAAACAATCACAAAACTTACTCTGTGGGAATCTTGGTGGATTGTCATTAACATCAGTGATCACAATTGTGACTGTTGTTGACCCAGAAAGTCCTCCCAGCTGCCCAGCCATATCTGTGGCCTGAATCACAAGGTCATAGCGGTCCTGAGACTCCCGGTCCAGGTCTGGCACTGCAGTGCGGATAACACCTGGGATGGAAGGAGAGATGTCATGCCCAAGACATGATTAATTGAACACAAGGGGCTAGATTTACTAAACTGCGAAAAAGGAAAAGTGGGGGTGTTGCCTATAGCAACCAATCAGATTCTAGCTCTGGCTTTCATATTACATACTAGAAAATGTCAGCTAGAATCTCAACTTTTCCTTTTCCGCAGCTAGCCCTAGGACTGTGGTAACAGGAAGAGCTACAAAGCGACTGCAGACCCTCCAACATGACCCATTCCATTAGGTACAATTTAATCTGCTCCTGAGCTTCCAACTGTCACTCATCTGGTTTAAATGAAGTAACTGATATTTAAAAAACAAAAAAAAAACTAAACTATTTGTCTCTTCAACAAAGGTGGTTACCATAGTAACTAACAGTTGGAAACTGAGGAGCAGAGTATTTTCTACCTAATGGAATGGGTCATATTGAAGGGTACGCGATTGTGCTCTTGGCACTATCATGAATAAATCTGCTAGTAATATAAGATTTTGATTTCCAAGAACATAAACTAATAATTCAGTCTGATACATGAGGAATGTATAACTGAATGAGGGTAACAAAGTTACATAACGCCAGTAGTTTTTTCAAATTTTTTGCTTCAAAATGTAAATAATGTAATTTTATTTTACACACTTTATACAAAATATACAGAAGTCAAAAATGGCAAAGATTATTACGATTATAAGACTTCCATCAGAATAGGATGGAGGTGAGAAAACAGGAAACTCTATAAGATTTTGTGTATTAGTATAAGTATTACGGTCAGAACGGCGACAATAATAGATCCAGCACTGATACAGTCAACAACCCAAAGTTAGCAGTGTCATTGCAGATATTGTTCAATAAAGTATAGTAAAAAAAAAAAAAAAATCTTAACTTGTGCCTTGTCCCACCCACTTTGCTCTCTCCTCCACTGTGTCTCTCCTCTGCTTGGTCCCCAACTTCTCCCCTGCTAGTCCCTAAACTCTCCGTTAGCCCTGTTGGCTCTTTAGTGACAGCATATTAACATTCTATCCGCACAATTAAAATGTCCAGACTCCAATGGAAATTGGAAATTGGAATCTGATTGGATGTAGGCACTGCGTTTATGGTATAACTTATTTTAAAACCCTTCTGAATTTTCTCCATCTTCAATATTTAATCTTTCAGCATTTTAGGTAGCGTATTAGTGCAAACTGTTTTCATTGACAGGTCAGCAGCATCCAATAGGTCTAGTATTTAATAATCGTATAATTCATTATTTATCCCTTCTAACAAGGATCTTAATAACTGAATATGGTAGGACTGGACAAACATAACCATAAAGCACTAATAAGCAATATATTTAGCCCTGGAAATTTGAAGGGGTACTGCCTTAAACTATCAAAACCAAAGGCATCAAGCAAATGGCATGTTGCCCAGGACAGCCCCTGCTGTCACCTCTATACTGACAAGTAGTATAAGTAGATATAAATTATTAGTGCAGTGTTCTCCCCAGGGCATTTTAGCCGGGTGCTCCACCCAGCAATTTTAGCTTACCACCCGGCCAGACCTGACCAAAACGTTCATTGTGATCTCCAGCTTTCAGTCCTGGTTGTGCTCCAATAAGCCGTAAAGGCTTTCTGACACTGCTGCACGTCAAGCAGAAGCAACAGAAACTCTGTATAGAAGACAACCTGCAGCTTCCTTTCCATCAGTGTGATGCTGACATGACCTAAGGTCACGCCAGCATCACTCACACACAGAGAAGTAAGGGGGAAAATATTGGATGGCTGGCGACACATGACAGCCCTGTCTCATTGCCTCCGCCAGTAGATCACAACCAACAATATAGTTACAAGACAGGCACATTCTAATGCCCCAGAAGCTTAGTTCCCAGTAGTGCAGCACCAGCGAGGCGTTTCGCAGTGGGAACGTATGTCTGGATCCCGTCAAGTATTATTATTGCAAAGTATTACGCTACTCCCACCCAGCTGCTATTTAATGCCACCCGGCTGGAAACATTTTCTGGGGAGAACACTGTAGTGGTACTTTACCAAACCATCTAGCCTTACCCCAACCGAGCGGTTGAGCAAATCAAGTAAGCAATAGATTAGCTCAGCAGCAGCTTGTGTTCTGCAGAGGCTGCCAGCATTGGATCCCTGAGCACCTCTGTGATGCCCCTCTAGGGCCGACGCCCTTTGCTGCTGCCTAAACCTACTAGTGGTAGCCCCAGGCCTGGAGGGAGTACTTAATACCAGCAGATCATTTTTTAATGGTGCTGTTTCCTTCAGGATTCCTTTTAGTTGCACAGATCCATCCTTCAAAAGCATAACAGTTAAGCCGCTGAGTTTAGTATAGTGTTAAGCATGCATTAAAACTAAAGGTGGTTATTAACCCTCCTTTGGAGAATACACAGAAGTTCCAAATGGTTCCTTTCCCCTATAGTTTCTCTGGAACTACGATTTACAAATAACAGACCAGATCCCATAATATTACCAATCAATCCAGACTTCCATTTTTTTTGTGACTTCTGATAGCATCCGAGTTTGGAGCTCTGAGCTCTCGATGAGTCCGCAGCCTGATTCTGCTAAGTGGCTTTAAATAATTCATTTATTTTAAATATACTGTAGTAAACTAGGGCTCTACTTCTGGCTCTTATACTCCTTTAAATTCCACCAGCCTCTGTAATTTGTAATTAAGGTCTAAGTGACTGTCAGGTTGTTAAACTATGATGTAGCTTTTATGCTGCTTACGTGTGACTTTCCTAAGGTCTTCTACAAGCCTTCCTGACAGCTTCCTACATTAGATGGATAGGCGTCAATAATTAATGGCCAACAGGCTGTAATGAGAAGCCTGTACAAAAAGCGCTTGGAGCTAAGCAGTGTAAATAAAAGCATTATAGCCATCATGTGTCCTAATTTACAATTGACTTGAATTTTGTCAAAGTGGATGCAAACCCACAAAAATATCTTTTATTGACGCGGAAACATAGTGGAAATCAATTTTTGTTTTAATTGCAACAGCAAATCTTGAATATTTGTCATGACTGAAGAAATTAAACCTGTAATGTTGATTAGTAGCTATCTGAATGCTGGGGAAAACCATAAAGTTACCTAACAGCCTGTCAGCAAATTACATGTTTTAGTAATTAAAGTAAAGCATACACTTTAGCAAATTAAACTGGAGAATGTGACCCGTACGACCCTGCCAATATTTGAGGGGTGCATTTTATTGCCTGTTTCTACTTAATGTCTTAAACATGTGTTTACACATTTGTTTTTACTTAGAGTATGTGAAAACTGAACACATGCTCCACACTTACAGTATATCCATCATGGCAGAAAGCTGAGGCGGCCATTTTGTGGTCTGTATCAATGTTATGGAAAAAAAACATTAGCTAAGAACTCCGAACACTGTCCCTGATCCAAATCTGAGCACACGCAAACTGGCATGACGCTTCTACGTGTGATTTGCTACTGCACGGAAGAACGTGCAGTCCGGGTCGATTCAGATCATAGTGCAACCTTGGCATCCGGGTGAGTGGCATGTTGAGAGAGGGTAGAGGTGCAGGGATGTAGTCAATATATGGTAAGGGGCGTGGCCAAGGCAAGTGAATCCAATACGGATAAGAACGCAGGCGTAATAATTGTTACTTAACGTTAGAAAATTTGCACCTTCTGCAGGACATACCTAAAGGGAGCTCTCATTCAGAAGCTCATTTATTACCAGTCAGCTTCATTGTTGTCCAGTTAAATGCATTAAACAGATATGGAATCGCTGCTAGTGTCTTGTGTGGTCGTTGTTTATATTTTACAGTTAAAAAAAATAAAAAAATTTCATAATTTCCTGTAAATTAATTTTTCTATTGTTTTAGAGCATAAACACTAAGGGGCAGATTTACTAAGCTGCGGATTTGGAAAAGCGGTTATTTTGCCTATAGCAACCAATCAAATTCTAGCTCTCACTTCCCTATTACGTACTAGAGAATATCAGCTAAATTATGATTGGCCACTATAGGCAACATCTCCACTTTTCCAAACCTGCATCTTAGTAAATCTGGCCCTAAGACTGAAGCTTCCGTTCTGTTTATAACAGTGTGTAACAATTTCATACTGGCTGCTTTGTGCCCTTACGCCACATGCCATTATTTACTTCCCATCCAGATGTCCCATTTACTTTCCCATGTAGATTGCATGTATCAAAATTTCCCTTACAGCACGCAAGTACGACACGTGGGATTCGCTACCATTTGTGCTCCACTTTGTGCACCATACTTTGGTGATGAAAATAGTTCTTCGTGAACTTATAGGCTACATTCTATAACTAAGGGAAGAGACAACAAAATGGCTGCCACCTTTGCCAAAATGGCTGCCACAACTGTCAAAATGGCTGCTTTAATTGGGCATATATATCGTGGCTTTATAACTGGTCTCACCTGTCTTACTGTCAACTGTGAAGTGCTTTTCTCCTTCCAAGACACTATAGACCACTCTGGCGCTACTTCCATAGGCTGGATCATCTGCATCCCATGCCGACACCGCCATAACAGATGTGCCTGTAAGCAGGAAAGAGGTGTTTATCATTTCCAACCACCTTTAGAGGCCCTAATACCCCATGAATGGGACTTACCCACAGGTGATAGCTCAGGGACGCTTCCAATATATGGTGCCTGCAAAAATCTGGGTTCACTGTCATTAATGTCCTGCACCTTGATGATGAATTCAGACTCCGGCTCCAGGAGTCTGTCCGTGTGCCTGTCTCTGGCCTGGGCCCGCAGTGTGTAAAACGTTTTGTGCTCCCGATCCAATCGTTCCGTTGCATGAATGTCTCCTGTCAGTTCATCGATGATAAAGATGGTACCAGCACCCTCCCCCGAGATGGTGTATTTAATGGAGCCATCTCCCTCGTCCGAGTCCGAGTGAATCTGTGTAGATAAATGTGGAGTCATCTATTGACTCATTTTGTACAGATGTCATTGTGGTCCGGATTCACAGTTACGTAGTTCTCATCTTACGTACGTTGTTTTAAGAATTTTTATAATACGTAGTAGCTCAATTCTTAAAACAACACACGTAAGATGAAAACTACATAACTGTGAATCCGGACCTGTATTACAAAGAAAACTGGAGTAATATTGATAATGATACTCCAGGAACTGAGAGTTGACAATGCCAGTCCCTGTGGACATTATAGTCTAAATTCACTGACAAACAAAGACAAACTAGGTCAATTTTGACAAAAGTCAATTAACATATCAGTAGGTTTAAAGAGAAGTGCCCAGAGGAAACTCAGAGACAGACCATGCAACACCACACAGTCAAAGCTCTGGTCACAATTGGCCTCAGGCTGTATTTCTAAACAGGGTCTCACCATGAATAGTAATTTTGATTCACATTTCAGCTTCAGAAAGTTGTTTAAAAGGAACAGTTATGTTCCATCCAAAGCAGACATGGACAACCTTCAGCATTCCATGTGTTGTAAGACTACAAGTCCCTTCATGCTTTGTCAGGTATCAGCAATGCCTTTGCTGTTGGAGCATGGTGGGACTAGTAGTTTCACAGCACCTGATGCGTTGGAAGTTGCCTAGGCCTGAACTAAAGGAATAAAAAGGAGAAAGAAACTCTTGCCCGGAAACAACTACTAAAGGAAGGAAACTGAGCTAAAGGAAGTTTTATTCTACAACCTTGCTTTAAAGCAGAACCAGGACAAGTTACTGCCAAGTACCCAAGCAAGGTGGTGTTTCTCATCTACTGACCAAGTGCCCTACTGGCTTCACTCACTTAGATAACTCAGGGTTGCCGACTCTCCCGGAATGTCTGGGAGACTCCCGAAATTTGGGCAGTTCTCCCGGTATCCCGGGATAGACTGCAAATCTCCCGCAGAGGGCTTGAGGCCTGTAGTTTCATAAAAACCATGACCTCAAGTCCATGCATGGCAACACTATTATCCTAGTGTTTCTAGGGACAGGGAAGGATTTGATGACGCAATTTGCGTTATCAAACCCCAACCCCATCACTAGTAAATCTTAAAGGGGGTAATTAATAGCCAGGGGCAGGGCTTAATGGTACAATTTGCTTAAATTACGTCAGTAAGACCCACCCCTGCATGTATCTATGGCTTCCTTCTGGCAAGCTATTAAAAGTCGGCAACCCTGAGATAACTGTGGCCACAGATGATCATGGAACTCCCACCTCCTCATCCTCATGCCATGTGGGTGCTTTTACAGTTTCTTCTGCCAATAGTACTGTGTGTTCTTAAAGCATGGTTGCATGCTCTACCTGAATATCAGGGAGACTTCCTGAAGAGTGGGTGATCTCCCTGAAGAGTTTGCCAATCTCTCTGATGCTCAGTTACAGAAGATATTGCAGTATGAGGACAGAATTTAGAAATTGTGTCTTATTTTCCTGCAATGTAGCCTATAGAGACAGAAAGTTTTGTGGAGGCCAAGATGCTATCAATGACAGGCAGTTATTTAAGACAACATGATTTCAATAATGGAGACAGAAATATAAAATACAGTTTGGTCTCCTGTTAATCAGCTGCAGTGTCACATATTTTTATATTTTCTATAAAGATGAAGAAATCACCGGATCTCCTATTAACAGTCTTCACAATAATTACTGAAAGTATTTATTCACTGATAATTTAACAATCAATAAATACCAATGTTATTAAGAAATAGTTTTTTTGGCATTGTTAGACACACCCATGGGTGGAGCTAGACTCAGGACACACCCCTTTGGTGACACAGGACACACCCCTTTGTTGGATCACCATACAACCCCTTAGTGCAGCATCTTGATAGTGCTATCACAATTTCCCTGATATTCAATTGCAAAAGTTAGCAACCTAGGGCTACATTTACTAAACTGTGGAAAAGGAGAGAAGTTGAGATTTTTCCCATAGCAACCAACCAGATTTTGGATCTTACTTTCCTATTACCTACTAAAGAATGTCAACTAAAATCTGATAGGTTACTGGGGTAACGCCTCTATTCCTTTTACGCAGTTTAGTAAATCTAGCCCCATGTCTTAAAGTGTGTGCCAAAATGATCTGTACAAAAATAATATATAAGCAATGGATGTCAGTTACATGACTTTACACATCCTTCCATGAGGCTTCCTCCTATGGCCCCTTTATGCAGTGTTCTTTCTAAGCATACATTGGGCTATAAGCATAGGCGTACCTAATGGGTGCAGGGTGTGCAGTGCACACGGGCCCCTCAGAACAGGGGGCCCTGTGGCACGCATCCTGCACCCTTGGTTGGCTGGGGAAGAGGGGCCATTCAGCATCTATTTCTTTCCTCTAAGATCTTCCGGAGAGAAGAAATAGATGCCAAATTAGTCCCTCTTCCCCTGCTGTGGCACTGTCCCGATTTGCAGGCCAAAAAAGGGGCAGAGTCTAATGGGTCTGTAAGCCCCACCCCTTTTCTGCCCACGAATCAGGACAGTTCTGTCTCAGGTAAGGGGGGGCCCATGTGAAAATCCTGCACAGGGGCCCCCTCACTTCTTAAAATGCCCCTGGCTATATGGTAGATAAGACCATGTACAGTAGTTACAGTAGTAACATGCTAACAGCCATCATATAGCGTAACACAGATTTTAATAGACATATTTACTAATTATGCAGCATCACGGCTGAACAGTTCGATAGGTCCTGAGACAATTCCGCAACTCTTAGAGGCCCCCCCCCCACCGTAGCATTTATTATACGGTAATGTAGCAATAGTTTAACAGTAACTGGCACATCTCTCCAATGCGCAGTTTATAGATGAGGTCGAGATGCAATCATTAAGAGATCACTCTAACTTCTCCAGGTAAGGATGTATTGCTGACACTATATTGAGATTCTGTTAGCATATGCTGCCAACCTCTTAAAATATTATGCTTTTGGAGTTTAATGAACAGCGGTCCCCTCGGAGAAATCAATATCCGATATCTCTGCCTGTGCCCTTCTGTTCATGTTTCAGGGCTTTTAAGTTATAAAGCTAGTTTTATTTAAAAAAAAGTTGGATTTTGGTACAAACCATTTTTATGGAAAAAAAAACTAAGGTCTGGATTCACAGTTACGTAGTTTTCATCTTACATGCGTTGTTATAAGAAACTGTTGTTACAAACAATTACACTGCAAATATATATCATTTCAGAAAATGTATTTATTATATAAATGCCGCCATTACTCAGCTGCCTAGGTATGAAATGTCGACCGTGAAAATGTCAAAAATAGTATTTGGTTGTAACATCGGTAATGAATTCGCTTGTAAAACACTTTAGAAATATGATAATATATATGTCAATCGTCATTTTTACTGTCGACATAGCAACCGGCAAGGCCTCGTGGCACTGGTTGGTAGTGGTAAGTAACTGGTTTTACCAATCCGTATTTAGTATTCAATAATTCTCCTTGGCTGTATTCCCCCACAAGAAACTACATAGCAAACATCCCTGGTAATAAACAGTGATACCTACAGCTAGCTAGGGGCAATGAATAATAGTCACAATCATTAAAATATACACTAATTGAATACAAAATGACTTAAATGATATTTAATAAACAATTTTTTTTTCAACAAAAGGTGGTTACCATAGTAACTGACAGTTGGAAACTGAGGAGCATTTTGTACCGAATATAATGGGTCATGTTGGAGGGTGTGTATATGCAATAGACTTTCACTTGTATGAAATGTGGGGCTAGATATTCTAGATACTTAACTGCAGAACAGCAAATGTGGAGATGATGCCCATAGCAACCAAAGAGATACTAGCTCTCATTCTCCTATTACATACTAGAGAATGTCAGCTATAATCTGATTGGTTGCTATCGGCAGTATCTCTACTTTTCCACAGTTAAGTAACTCTAGCCCTTGGACTATACCACAAATCTCTGCTAAAGGCGCAAATACTAAATGTTCCCTATTTAACCAGGTTTTAAACTTGTTTCTGAGTGGGTCCTTCACAAGATAACAGGGTAGATCCAGGCTTATGATAGTGCTGCGTTCGCAGCATGGATCTGATATTGATTTCGCATTGGTGTCCCCTACCTTAAAACTTCCGATCCGAATACGTGGATAGACCAGAAGACTGGATAGCACGGCTGGCGTTTGGCATGCCCACAGTGTGCAATTTAAATCGTAAACTCCTCCCCCTTGCGATTACAAGTCTAATGTAGGAAAAGCACAGTTTGCAGTGCCTCTAGTGTGCGTCTTCATAGAACGATTGGAAAGCATCCATTTTGCCGGAGTCTGTCTATAGTCGGTCCTATATAATGGAGATCTGCCTGACTTTGGTCCGGATTCACAGTTACGTAATTTTCGTCTTACGTACGTTGTTTTAAGAATTGAGCAAGTACACATGCGTAGTGTCCTATTTACGCTATCTACAACATACATAAGATGAAAAAGGCCGCGCTTACGCAATCTACGTACAGAAATGGTACGTAGATAGCTTAAATAAGCTACTATGCATGTGTAGTAGCTCAATTCTTAAAACAACGTACGTAAGTCGAAAACTACGTAAAAGTCAATCCGGACCGAAGGTTTAGCCATAAAATATGCCAAAAATACCCAAATCTCAGAATCAGGCCGTATAATATTTATGTCAGCTGCCTATAATAAATTGTTAATATCTATAAAGTTACCGCTTTTGTAAAATGTATTTTTCTTATTAATCTAAAACTTCTTTAGAATAAAACCCAGTAAATATAACACGGGGGTTGCAAACGCTCCAAGATACACAGAGAGTGTGTCACGGTTGAAGCGCTTAGATGCACCGGATCAGCAGCATAGTCTCCTTGGAAATGATTTTATAATGTTGCCAACTATGTGAAGGGAATGAAAGTGCTGTACTTAATGTGTAACTAAACTCATAAAATGCAAACACTTAATGGAAGTCTCAGTGTAAGAGGCGTCTTTCATACATGTGAGAGTGATAAATGGGTATTTTATACTAAATTACTAAATTCCTGCCGGTTTTTTTTTTTGTTGCCTAAAAGAGCTGTAATGATGATGTCTCTCAAAATAAGAGACAGTGTGACAGCCGACAGCAAAGACAACTGGATGATGGGAATGTTGTGCTCTGTCGGCTTTGTAAAACACTTAAGTAAAAGAAAAAATAAATGACAGTGCTGCAAACAGAACAGCTTATTTATTGCTTAAAACCACTGATGAGATGCTGGACTGGGTCTAACAGGGCCATATTTGGAAGTTGGATGAATGGGCTCCAGTCTATATGCCCCCACCCTCAGGAAGAAAAAAACAATGTCACATTATGGACTGGCCTACAAGTGTGGTTGCTGTTTAACTACAAGAAAATGGCCGACAAAGTACTTCCTGCTTGCTTGGCTTTACATGTAGAAATCTGTCAGTTTCTTCTCCTTTATCCCATTGGTCGGAGCTCTGCGACATGGGCTAGTTAGAAAGGGGAAAATCATGAGCTACATACGCTAGTGTATTTATGCTAGCTGGTGGCGTAAAAACGCTGTTTTGTATGTGCTGCGCATACGTGCAGCAGATGTTACGCCACATAATTCTGAACGTACGTACCAGCATCGTATCAACAACGTAACTACGAATGAAGGGGCGTGACATCCATATGACACCCGTAATTACGCTTTGGAGGCGGGGCGAGGCATTTAAATCGTACAGTATGGGCGTGCTTAGGCACTTATGTACGTGAAGCCTTTACATATGTCAGTAGTTACGCTTTGAAAAGTTAAGGTAGGGTTTGGCAAGCGTAAAACAGCAAAAATACGTACGGCGGAGAGGAGGGCCAAGGGGAGTGCATAGTAAATACGCTACACCTTGAAACGTAATTGAAATGTAGGTCTGGAGTGTTTAACCAGTGGTCTTAGAATGTTGGCGTCAATAGATTGATTCCGAACGCAGCCCTCGTTGTATGAGTTGTGTGGCTTTCCTATGGATGCTCTGCTTTCCTGCCACAGATCAATAATATACTGGTTGGTTAATTAGAAGCTGGCATTGACCCTATTGTGTATATGTGTAAGAGGAAAATTAACTATAGCTGTGCAATGACACAGGAACTAATATGACTAATTGAAATAATTTTCTGTATAATATGAAGACAAACAAACAGTTCTAAAAAAATATTAATCCCATTCAGTAAACGTAACATAAGACTAGATCCAGGATCTCAGATTTTCCCTAATTCTCCATGTGTTTAAACTTATTGCAGCTAACTTTCCAAGGGCCAGATTTACTAAGCTGCAGGTTTGGGAAAGTAGAGATGTTGCCCATAGCAACCAATCAGATTCTAGCTCTCACTTTTCTATTACATACTAGAGCATGTCAGCTAGAATCTGATTGGCTGCTATGGGCAACATCTCCACTTTTCCCAACCCGCAGCTTAGTAAAACTGGCCCCAAGTGTCCACATGTGCACACCTCCACGTCACATAGTCTAAATGTTTGTGAATCGCTACATAATATAATGGCACTATATAAAATCAATAAATAATAATTGCAAACCATCCTGACTTAAGAGCAATGGAGCAGAGCTTCAGTTTAAAAATAAGAGAAAAACTGGTGGAAAGTTACACCTCGGCAATACCATGTTGAATTTTAGGGGAGGCAAATGAGTTGAAAGGTGATGTTTCCTGGTCCAACTCTAAAAAAAAACTGTATAGAAGTAAAGCTGGTCAGTATCTGTGTGCAATAATCTCAGTATTCTCCCTGCATTCTAAGAATAAAATAAACCCCCCCCCCCATTGAATTCACACGGCTTTTGTCAAGCCCCCCCCCCATGTAATTCAGCATGGCCTTGTCCAGGATTCCCTCTTATTTTAAAAAACTGCAACTAGACCAATGACGCCATGAGTTGCGTCATGAGCTGCGATCACAAGTGGGTGTGGCTTGGTACTTCATTAATTGTACCCAGTAATTATCCAGCCCGACCAATAGACTTCTGGGAAGTTTTAAGCCAATCACAAACATTCACTGCTCCAGCCCGACCAATAGACTTCTGGGAAGTTTTAAGCCAATCACAAACCTTACACAAACTCAAACATTCACTGCTCTTAACACAATTTAACCTATGCCCATTGCAATCTCAGCCGGGTTAACCAAGCCAAATCGGGGATTTTTAATAGCATTTTACATTTGTATATTATAGTCTAGTTATCATACACTAGTTAGTTACATATGTACAATATACATCAAAATATATGCTATAAATATATACACACATATACACGTTATGCTACAGATTTCACTTTGAAATCCACTGCACATGACCAAATATTGCTCGGGGTTGTCAACCAACAAGAAGCAAAATTGGACAAGACAAATCAGTCCACCCACAAAATGGAAGTTGAGGGGGGGGGGGGGGGGGGGGAGGGGGTTTTGAAAAAAAATAAATTTTTTATTTTTTTTGCAAGGCTCATTTGTCAAATAATATATGGTGTTGCTTTATGTGACAGACGCTTAGTTGAGAATTTGCTGATTAATGATGCCAAGCGATGTTTCTACAATAATGTTTACGCCACGTTACGTTGCTTAGAGAGAGTTATTTGACATTTCTTTATTTGCCGTTACATTGTTGAAGAAAAAGGTAACATTAAAAGATATTATTGGGAAAAAAATCCACACACTTTGGTCTGACCCAGGTACTGTAATTACACAAAACTTTTAGGTTCTTTACAATTAAAGTAAAACAAAGACAGACAAACAAAAAAATATAGCATTTTATAACGAAAATTGATAATTACATATCATGACCGAGGGCCGGATCCACAGTTAATGAAGACAGCCGAATGAAGATGCAGAATTCGGGTGTCAGACTGGCTATGCGCATACCAGATCTCCAAAGTTCCGTTTGTTTGAAGATCCAACTGACAGATAGGTGCATCCCCTCCGACCAGCTAAATTCCGTAAAGGGCTTATGCACGGATCAACGGTCAGATGGTCTGCTGATCCGCACGTGTGACTTAATGGCAGCGTAAGTCACTTAAACTCCGCAGGGGAGTTCACGCCCCTGTTCTGTGTGGACTTCTAGACCCCCGCATAGCTTTCCGGTTCTGATTGTAAAAGAACCAGGGCCCTCAGAGGGCTGCTGGGTCATAAAGGGCGGGCAGATGCTCCACCAGACATCAGAAGGACAGGGGTAATAGTTATGTTGTTTAGCTGTTTGGAGTAGTATTGTTAGGTAAACAAATGGGGGTTAAAGGGGTTGGGGTGGACTAAGAAAAGTTTACTAAAAGGCTAGTGGACAGGATGTACAGTCTCTATTGCAGAATCTTCCTCCCTTGGAGATTTGGGATCGTTATGGTTAATCTTTGCCTTTTTCTGTGTATGGTTGGGTGGTAGCAGTAGCAGGTTTGGGGGTCAGTAGAGAGGGGGTGATGGCACATAGGGGGATTTGGGGGAAATGGGGGGAAGCACTCTGGCAACAAACACAACTGAGGATTGATGCGAGGACATCATACACTAGCAATTGGGTCCTTAGAGTCTGCCCCCTCCAGGTGCTGGGGTGCAGAGTTATGAATGGGAATAACTGTTCTCGCTGGAAGACTGGTTTCGAGGGGCGCCAAGGTCACATAGAGTTGACCTATGGGGTCACTATCACTCCTGGATGACAAATTAATATAGTCATCAATTCTAATTTGTGTCCAATAAACCATTAAAGCTAAGTAGCTGAAGCGCCTGTCTAAGTGTCCGTGTCCTCCAGTATTGGTTTAGCGCAGTAGCAGCCCAGATAAAATCCCGCACCACCTCGGGGCTGGTGTAAGAGTAAGACGGAGGAGATATTTATCAATGAAAGCCCCAATGAAACATAACTTGTAGAGTCCATCTTGCGCTGCACATAACATTTCCCTGATTTTACCACTGCTATATGTTTCTCCAAGAGCCCAAATGCCAGGCGGAGGGTGACAGACTTGTACCCGATAGCGATGAAGCGGTGCCAAGTCTGGATGGGTGGGACTTCTCAGAGCCATGTGTGACGTAGGGCGGGGCTGGGCGGGACCACTGCCTGATAGAAGCTGTCAGCGGCTGACAGCTTAAAACAACCCTTGGCACTCCATGTATGAGTGCTGTTTTAAGCTGTCAGCCTGCTGGTTTGTGGGGTTGCCATGGCCCCCCTCTCCTCCGGGCCCCGTAGCCGCCACATCCCTGTAATTACACCCCTGCCAAAGGCGTTTAAGCATGCCCACATGCTACATAAACTTTATTGAATATATCTTTTAATAGTGCAGCGTGCCTGACATTACACTATTATTGTATTGATTTTATACTGTAAACGCATTGATCTCTATGCCGTAACCGTCCGCGAGAACCATGTTGTGTGAGTATGAAGCCATATGTTAATCTGAGACTGACCACTGAAGGCACAGCAGGGAGTCATTTCCTTCTGCGTCCTCTGTCATCAGACGGGGAAATGATCTTAATAACGATGCAGCAAGGAAATAAAAAAAATCACATGCTGCTGTAAATTGGGTGAAAGAAATGCAAGGTGATATTTCCAGTCTACTCTCTGATGTGATAATATTGGAACAGATTCAGACTTGTGATACCCTTGCGCTCGGCGTCCCTCTGGATCGATATACATGCCTATACTGTACATTAAAGACACAGAAAGTGACTGCAACTCTTCCAGTTTATTAACATTTTTTATTGACTCTAGACCCTATTTGACTCTCAATTTAATTTAAGATTTATGATATCCTTTTATTAATCTCAAGCATGTCGAAATTGTTCTACTGTGTTACCCTCTACCACCTCCAGTGCTGGAGTTTGGACTTTGATTAAGGCTGGACTGTTTTTCTTGAGAGCTAACTTACCCCAGGAGGCACCCCTTAAAGCCTCCAAAATAGCTGCTGTAGAACAACACCCCCTCTCAGCTGCAGCTCCCAGACATGTTTGGGAGCATGTCTGGAAGCAGCAGCTGAGAGGGGGTGTTGTTTCACAGCAGCTATTTTGGAGTCTTTAAGGGGTGCCTCCTGGGGTAAGTTAGCTCTCAAGAAAAACAGTCCAGCCTTAATCAAAGTCCAAACTCCAGCACTGGAGGTGGTAGAGGGTAACACAGTAGAACAATTTCGACATCCTTGAGATAAATAAAAGGATATCATAAATCTCAAATTAAATTGAGAGTCAAATAGGGTCTAGAGTCAATAAAAAATGTTAATAAACTGGAAGAGTTGCAGTCACTTTCTGTGTCTCTAATGTACAGTATAGGCATGTATATCGATCCAGAGGGACGCCGAGCGCAAGGGTATCACAAGTCTGAATCTGTTCCAATATTATCACATCAGAGAGTAGACTGGAAATATCACCTTGCATTTCTTTCACCCAATTTACAGCAGCATGTGATTTTTTTTATTTCCTTGCTGCATCGTTATTAAGATCATTTCCCCGTCTGATGACAGAGGACGCAGAAGGAAATGACTCCCTGCTGTGCCTTCAGTGGTCAGTCTCAGATTAACATATGGCTTCATACTCACACAACATGGTTCTCGCGGACGGTTACGGCATAGAGATCAATGCGTTTACAGTATAAAATCAATACAATAATAGTGTAATGTCAGGCACGCTGCACTATTAAAAGATATATTCAATAAAGTTTATGTAGCATGTGGGCATGCTTAAACGCCTTTGGCAGGGGTGTAATTACAGGGATGTGGCGGCTACGGGGCCCGGAGGAGAGGGGGGCCATGGCAACCCCACAAACCAGCAGGCTGACAGCTTAAAACAGCACTCATACATGGAGTGCCAAGGGTTGTTTTAAGCTGTCAGCCGCTGACAGCTTCTATCAGGCAGTGGTCCCGCCCAGCCCCGCCCTACGTCACACATGGCTCTGAGAAGTCCCACCCATCCAGACTTGGCACCGCTTCATCGCTATCGGGTACAAGTCTGTCACCCTCCGCCTGGCATTTGGGCTCTTGGAGAAACATATAGCAGTGGTAAAATCAGGGAAATGTTATGTGCAGCGCAAGATGGACTCTACAAGTTATGTTTCATTGGGGCTTTCATTGATAAATATCTCCTCCATCTTACTCTTACACCAGCCCCGAGGTGGTGCGGGATTTTATCTGGGCTGCTACTGCGCTAAACCAATACTGGAGGACACGGACACTTAGACAGGCGCTTCAGCTACTTAGCTTTAATGGTTTATTGGGCACAAATTAGAATTGATGACTATATTAATTTGTCATCCAGGAGTGATAGTGACCCCATAGGTCAACTCTATGTGACCTTGGCGCCCCTCGAAACCAGTCTTCCAGCGAGAACAGTTATTCCCATTCATAACTCTGCACCCCAGCACCTGGAGGGGGCAGACTCTAAGGACCCAATTGCTAGTGTATGATGTCCTCGCATCAATCCTCAGTTGTGTTTGTTGCCAGACCGGTTCCCCCCAATTCCCCCAAATCCCCCTATGTGCCATCACCCCCTTTCTACTGACCCCAAACCTGCTACTGCTACCACCCAACCATACACAGAAAAAGGCAAAGATTAACCATAACGATCCCAAAACTCCAAGGGAGGAAGATTCTGCAATAGAGACTGTACATCCTGTCCACTAGCCTTTTAGTAAACTTTTCTTAGCCCACCCCAACCCCTTTAATCCGTCCGTTTACCTAACAATACTACTCCAAACAGCTAAACAACATAACTATTACCCCTGTCCTTCTGATGTCTGGTGGAGCATCTGCCCGCCCTTTATGACCCAGCAGCCCTCTGAGGGCCCTGGTTCTTTTACAATCAGAACCGGAAAGCTATGCGGGGGTCTAGAAGTCCACACAGAACAGGGGCGTGAACTCCCCTGCGGAGTTTAAGTGACTTACACTGCCATTAAGTCACACGTGCGGATCAGCAATATAAAATCGATCCGCGTATAAGCCCTTCACAGAATTTAGCCGGTCGGAAGGGATGCACCTATCTGTCAGTTGGATCTTTGGAGATCTGGTATGTGCATAGCCAGTCTGACACCCGAATTCCGCATCTTCATTCGGCTGTCTTCATTAACTGTGGATCCGGCCCTCGGTCATGATATGTAATGATCAATTTTCGTTATAAAATGCTATATTTGTTTGTTTGTCTGTTTTTGTTTTACTTTAATTGTAAAGAACCTAAAAGTTTTGTGTAATTACAGTACCTGGGTCAGACCAAAGTGTGTGGATTTTTTTCCCAATAATATCTTTTAATGTTACCTTTTTCTTCAACAATGTAACGGCAAATAAAGAAATGTCAAATAACTCTCTCTAAGCAACGTAACGTGGCGTAAACATTATTGTAGAAACATCGCTTGGCATCATTAATCAGCAAATTCTCAACTAAGCGTCTGTCACATAAAGCAACACCATATATTATTTGACAAATGAGCCTTGCAAAAAAAATAAAAAATTTATTTTTTTTCAAAAAGAAATCATTTTGAGTAATATGGGAAATTAGTGAGATCAAAGATACTCTCAGCTTGAGCAATTATGAAGAGTTTTAAGCCTCGGGTTTTGCAAACAGTGAAACAATGACACTTATAATGTTTACAATCCGTGGCAGAAAAAATACAAACGAAAAACAATGAAAGCAAGGGGATAATTATCAGAACCTGACTCTCTCGTTGTTGCTGACTTTGATCACGATGTTAGTCGCCGTCAGGGGACCAGATTCACACCGAGGAAGTTACTGCTTCTTAGCTGCGTATTTTTAAGAGTTTCTGTACCGTGCATGCGTCATAGCGACTACGCAATGTATGCAGTACTAAGGTGTGGACTTTAAAAGACCGCACATAGCTTATTAAGAAAGAAGAGGCATGCAAGAGCAGCATCGTGACATTTAAAATAAGGATTTTTAAAAAGAAAAATACGTACGGGAAGGTGAAGGAAGCCCTGTGGCACTCTTTAGTGCTTTAAGCTAGCCGCACACTAGCGCGATTATCGTCACAGCATGATTTTTCCAACATTTCTCTCAATTTTTCCGCTTGGTACAAGTTCCGATATCAGTGCCACAGACTTATGCGATTATCGTTCGGAAAAAAAAATGTACGATTTTTCTTCATTTTTATCGAATGTAAAAATATTGTTGATGCATGTGTGACAATATTTAACTATTAACTAATCTGAAATGACCACACAAAGTACGATATCTGACCTGGGAAACGATAATCAATCGGGAATTCCGAGAGATGTGATTATCTGCCACTGGCCTCTCAGAGAAGATTATCGTTTGTATTCAGGTTCACACACTCAAGCAATATTTTGTCCGCAATTATCGGTGGATCGGGTCGATAATCGCTCTAGTGTGTGGCCAGGTTTAGGAACTTAAAAAAAAACGGGGAATGGTGTGGGAAGGAGTTGAAACTTATTGATACGCATGTATCTGCACCTTCTTAAGAGCGTCTGATGTGTAAATCTGGCCCAGAATCTCCAGTCTCAGGTTATAATGCAGACATTAAGGACATCAGTACGGGGGCTGTGTTTACACCTATTTTTTTTATAATCACACTGCAAAGCGGGAGCAACACAAAAAGGTGGACACAAATGACTGATCTGTGTGCTCTGAGCTGGTGGAACACTATGGTTCCACTATGGGTAAATGAGAAAGTGGGCGGTTTTAATGCTGTGGCGAGCGCTGTAACGGCCTGGATTTCCTGCGCTGCCTCCTAAAATTTTGCACCAGCTGCGGGCTTTTGCAAGTGTCAGACAAAGGAGATTTTACTTAATAAATTGCCCCTATTCTTAGTTATATCACAGCCCTACACACCTAGCAAATATTAATCTGTTACACACAAACATGTTTTGAACCCCCCCTTCATACACTATAATGTTCTATTTTATTTTTCTGATTAGCGGTGTATTACTGATCACTTAACTCAGGAATTTTTCAAAGGCAGATATCCATTTTTAAGATATTTTATTTTTTGCTTTTACCAAAAAAAAACTATTAAGATTAAAAATCCTTTGAAACAGGCGACTTGTATAGGCTGCTGCCTTACACTTCCCAGCTTCTTCGCCAGTGGCGGATCTGCTATGAAACTAATGAAGCTTAAGAGGGGCCCTGAAGCAACTTTTTTTTTTTTAGGCATGTTTTTTTTAAAGAGGGCATTTTTCAACAAAAATAAGTGTGTGTTACTAAAATATTCATAGTTGCCGACTCTCCCGGAATGTCTGGGAGACTCCCAAAATTCGGGCAGTTCTCCCAGTATCCAGCAGGGGGTTTGAAGCTCAGGGTTTCCATGAAACCACGGCCTCAAATCCTGCCCCCCTACTTGGCAACACTAGTTTACTAGTGTTGCTAGGGACAGGGAGGGACTTGATGACGCAAGTTTTTTTTGTAGAAATCGTGTCATTAAGCCCCACCCCCTGCATGCATCTATGCCCCCCCTCCCGGGATCTCCCGGAGGGAAGCTTTTAAAAGTTGGCAACACTGGGTTATTTTAGTGATAGAATCATAAGCCAATGTTTTAAAGTACTTAATATTGACCTTAAAATATGTTCTATGCAGGGGGGGTTTCTGAATGCCCAGAAACCCCCCTGATCAGGGGTCTGGCCTGCAGACACTCTATCTACAGCTCTGATCAGAGGATGGCTCTTGAACTGCTGCCACTGTTACTGTGTGCAGTGGTGAAGATAACAGCGGTGACCTAGACTCGTTGCTGGTGTGAAGGGGCTCACTGTATGGCCCATTTACAAGGACTCCACCCCACCACTCCGCTCTCTGCCATTTGGGCCTTTGGACCTTGTTGGATGTTGTCCTATTGTTGCTGGTTGTGAAGAGCCCCCGTAAAAGTTCAAGCTTCAGGGCACCAAAAATATAGGTCCACCACTGCTCTTCACTTATACACATCCAGGCAGGTTTCCAATGTATGCTTATTTGCTATATACGACCCATCCAGAGTTGCCAATGTTGGAACTCTGGACCAGATCCACAGTTAAGAATATTAGGCCACTTACGCACGCAAAGTGCATAAGTGGGCTGTATGGAGGCATTTTACGCACGTAACACCTATTGTGCGGAACTTAGTTCCGTACAATAGAAATTGAGAAAAAAGGGGCTGTGCTTCCCCTCCGCCCACAAAGATGGGTGAGGGGAAGCATTTAAATTGTAGTGTTGGTGGAATTAGCTGCTTACAAGTGGTCCGTCTGACTGCTGATTTGTGCATGTGACTTAAAGCTGCCATACTGCTAGGTTTAGGAAAACTTGGGTCCAATATGTTTTAAGTGTGTCAAAAGATCAAATTATCTGATCCAAGCGTTAATCTGGCATGTAACTGATCGCTGGAAAATTGGGTGATTAAGAATCACTCTGGTGTATGGCCAGCTTAACTCTTAAAATCTGTATTAGCCCCTAAGAATGCTGTCAGCACAAGATCCAGACTTTCAAAATAAGAGACTAACAGGTAGACAGTAAAGCTGGCCATACACTAGGACGATTATTGATCCCAGCAGGGGGTGGCCCAATAAACGGGACGATTTCCCGCCAGGGAAATGTCCTGTTATCGGCACAATACACCTCCTGTGCTGGGACCAATAATCCTAGCAGAAGGGGAGCAAGGCTTGTACTATGCTGCTCTGACAGCTTTTATACCTTCAAAGCTGTCAGAGCAGCAAAGTACATAGCTATGCAGCAGCGGCTTTGAAGTATAGGGAGTCTTTCAGATAGCTGATTGGCTCCCTTAAAACATCGGGAGTTTGTTTGGTGTTTGATCTGGGCCACTAACTACAGCGATTATTTGCCTGATCACCTGATAATGATCAGGCCGATAATTGCTCTAGTGCATGGCCAGCTTTACACCTGGGCAAAACCATGTTGATTTTGAAGTTGAAAACATTAATCTGTTGCATACAGTATTGGTGTTGAGAAGTGATGTTTCCTATCCCAAAGCTGGTCAATGTCTGTGTACAATAAGGAAAAGCAAAGTATTCTCCCTGCACGCAAATAATAAAATGTCATTTGTCTGCCCCTGAAACCTAACATGGTTTTAACCCGGTTGCAGTCCCCAGTTAGAAAGTTTCATTTCCTAAATAGGGACATCTGAAAGTTCCTTTTCGGATGTCCCTATTTCGAATACCCCCCAGTTTAGAATTTTTTTTCACAATGGGTGAGTATGCCGATCGGGGAAATTTTTCCCTTACCTTTCAGAGCACCGAAAACCGTTCGAATCTGGCTGGGAGAAAAAGGTCCTATCAAAAAAGGGTAGTTTTTTTCCAGAGACCCACACCCATTTTAACCAGGTGTAAATTTCCACCTGATCTCCTCTTGTTTTTAAACTCTGGATCTGTCAAGTTGAGAGGTGATATTTTCTAGTCTGATTGTGTGCAATAAGCTAAAAAAAAAAAACCAACATTCCTCACTGAATATAAGTAAATGAATAAATGATTGTTTTGCCAAAGTGTTTTTGTGTGTACTCTTGCTAACCTATGACTGTATGCAATTGCTAGAACTCAAGGGAGTTTTGGCTACCGTGCCCCAAGCCCTTCCTCTCTCTACAGACTGATACAAGCTTACAGGGATGTGTCTGGGCTCACTGCTTTTTGACAATTATGCCTTCTCCGGATGTCCTATCATGTCAGAGTCTATCCTTTCAATCTCAGTTGTTTTATACTCCAAGACTAATAAAACTTTGTTGGGAAATAAGAGAATTATGGGAAAGAGATAAAAACAACGGCACTATAGGGCGAGATGTAAGCGGTAATGGATTGTCCTCAGGGGTGCTCTTACCTCCTCTCGCGCTGCAGTGCCCATCGCTGCAATAACGTGAAGGTGAATGTAACCTAAACACTCCTTAAACTAGTGATACACTATGAGGAATGCGCTGTCAGTGCCGACGGAACATTTATCACTTATCGCTTGGAATTTGGAAGAGTTCTTCAGCTGTGATGGGATATCGCTGTCTTATCAGACGTACAAAAAGTTCAAATAAGAAAAACTGTCACCCCACCAAACATATCATAATTGGGGTGTGGTTTGCTGATATGATGGTCGTTTTTCGGAAAGACCACCATACGGTAGCTGATTGGAGACATTCTAGTAATGCCACTCTTGGAGTCCCGAAGAGTCATTCATTAAAAGGTAAGTTTTTTTTAGCTATACCTATCTTTAACCCATTTCTAACCCTCCGTTTCCCCCAATCTAACCCTAGCCTTCCCCTTCTGCAGCCCTAACCCTCGCAGGGCAGCACGGTGGCTCAGTGAGTAGCGCTTGTGCCTCACAGCGGTGAGTTCGATTCCTGGACTAGGCCTTATCTGTGTGGAGTTTGTATGTTCTCCCTGTATCTGTGTGGGTTTCCTCAGGGTGCTCCGGTTTCCTTCCACATGACAAAAAAACATGCTGGTAGGTTAATTGTGGTTGGGAGTATGGCTCCATTGAGTGCCAAGTGTTCTTTAATAACAACTGGTGGGTTTGGGGGAAGTCTGAGGAAGGGTTGTTTCACAGGAAGCTTGGTGAGTTGGTGGAAAGGACAGACTAGATTGGTTCTTATCTGCTGTTACATTCAATGCCTCACAGCCTAACCATAATCTACCTGCCGCAACCAGTGCAGTCTGTAGCTACTGGGAATGGGGAAACATTCCCAACAGCAGTTTTCTATCTGGAAATTGTTTCCAACAATAATATATCCGCCATTCAGCTGGCACTCTATCATGTTCAAAATAGGGCCACCCGGACCGGCAACTGCATCCCTTATAATTGCAATTGTGTACAAAGAGGAATGACTTTGCCCAATTATAGTTATGATGGTGAGTCATCATGTTAGCTAGGTACGTTCTTAAACTTGCCGTACACTACAACGATTATTGGTCTGATCAACAGGAGGCTGAATCAATAATCACTGTTGTGTGTAGAACAGATTTTATTCATGAATTTTCATAAAATGGTCATATAACGCTTGGGTACAGATTATTTTATCTTTTGTCCTTCCTAAAATACATCGGACCTGAGCTACCGATATTAGGGCTGATTCAGAGTTACATTTACACCTTTGTTTAGGTACAAGTGTAGACCTGAGCGATACCATGTTGAACTGTAAGGGGAGACAAATTTATATTGTGAAAGCAGAATCGGAATTGCAAATGTAAATTGTGAGAGAAGAATTAGAATTGAGAGGTGAAGATTCTTAGATCATCTTTATTTTATAGATTAAATATAAAGCTTTGCAGCATGTGAGTTCTATATGCAAAAGTAAAGTATTTTCTCTGCATGCAAAAGAATTAAAATTAATTAGCCCCCCCACTTACATTGCAAAGTGGTTTAGCCGAGTTGTACACTTGCACCTGGTTTTCCCTTACTCCCAAACTCTAAATCAGCCCCATTGTGTAGTATGCAGACATTGTCAAATTATAATTTTTGGACCCTGTAGCTCTAGCTCCTGAAAGCCCTGCATTCTGCAAGACTGAGCATAGTCAGAGACGCATAGCATTCATTACAATGTTACTGCTGTATTTACCGAGAATTATGGAGTCAGAGAGGTGGGGAAATTCCAGCCAGGAAATGGAGGTGCCACAAACTGGGGACAGATCTCTCTGACAGCCAGCCAATCAGCTGCACTGGCCTCATGCCGAGATTGACAGGAGGCCCGTGCAGCCAATCAGTGCCAGGACTGGCAGGTAAAACTTGCTACCCTCCAACTCAGAGGGGTGTGGGTCCGCGGAAAAAACGGCCCTATTTCAATGAGGCATAGTTGTCGATCCATGAAGCACCAAACTTTCGGTGCTCCGAAAGCTAAGGGAAAAAACTACCCCAACCATTCCCCTAATTCTAACCCTAACCCTCCCCTCCAGCCTGACCCTGACCCTCCCTTCCCTGCAGCCTGACCCTAACCCACCATCTCCTGCAGCCTGACCCTAATTTTCCCTTCCCTGCAGCCTGACCCTAACCCTCCCTCCCCTCCCCGGTTACTCACCTTTCCCTGTGGTCCTGCGGTAGTGGCATAGCGGCGGTGTTTCCGAATCAGAATGGGTGAGTATGCCGATCGGCATACTCACCCATTCTGAAAAAAATTCTAAACTGGGGGTTATTGGAAAAGGGACATCGGAAAAGGAACTTTCGGATGTCCCTATTTCGGAAATGAAACTTGGAAATGAAACGGGTGACTGCAACCGCCCCCAGAGACCCCTCTACCCCTGACAGGACTGTTGCAGAAGATGATCATATTGCAGCAGGTACAATATAGGTAATCTGTCATTTTGATATTAAGATTAAAAAAAGGAGATGGGGGAGATAGGCAAGAATGAAAGAACATTGATTCTGTGCTAAAACTAACATATAATATGAAAGATATATTAAAGGTATAAAAACTAGATAAAATATATAGACTATAGAAATCTAAACCTATATATATTTTAATTAAATAAAAATGTGCATAAATATCTCAAATTGTTAAGCTACAAAACTACGTAACTTAAATCAGGGTTGCCGACTCTCCCGGAATGTCCGGGAGACTCCCGAAATTCGGGCAGTACTCCCGGTATCCCGGGAGAGCCAGCAAATCTCCTGCAAGTGACTTGAGGCCCGTGGTTTCACTGAAACCACGGCCTTAAATCCTGCCCCCCTGCCTAGCAACACTAGTATATTAGTGTTGCTAGGCACAGGAAGGGACTTGATGACGCAATTTGCGGCAACAAGCCCCGTCCCGACCCCTATTTTAATAAAAAAAACGGGGCAGTATGAGCCAGGGGGCGGAGCCTAATGACGCGATTCGCATAACCCGCGTCATTAAGTCCCGCCCCCGCATGCGTCGCTAGCTTCTCTCCAGGATCTCTCCTGGAGGGAAGCTGCCAAAATTCAGCAACCATGACTAAATAATTTGTTAGTTTGAGACATGCAGACTAGTATAGGCTGCTACATTACACCTAGCCAGTCTATCTGCCTATACAAACCTGTTTGCTTGTTTCAGATACATGCTCACTTTCAGTATGACCTATCCAGAGTTGCTAATGTCGGATCTGCTGGCCTAAAACTCTGGATCAGGTCTCTAGTAATTCTGATAAAACTTATGCAGCTACACTGAGTAAGTTACGTTTGCCGTAACCTCTGGCACACGCATTAACCCTTGGGGCCAGATTTACTAAGCTGCGGGTTTGGAAAAGTGGAGATGTTGCCCATAGCAACCAATCAGATTCTAGCTCTCACTTTCCTATTACATACTAGAGAATGTCAGCTAGAATCGGATTGGTTGCTATGGGCAACATCTCCACTTTTAAAAACCCCGCAGCTTAGTAAATCTGGCTCTTAGGAATACTTAAGCGAGTGAATTGTAATAAGTAGCCAACATCCTGCGGAATTCTGAATTTGTGAGCTTTGTTCATTAACGTCAAAACAATTGCAAGTGCCAGAAATGTAGAAATACTTTTAAAATCTTGAACAATCCCTGAACATGCAGGAGCTGTGTGATCATAGAGGGTTAAGGGGTTAGTGCTGGATTGTTGCATGTGTGTTGTTGGTTGAATGCCAAACACAAATCTAGATTGCTGTGTCTTATAGCTAATACATATATGCATGCTCATGAAAGTGGAGCAGCAAGGACTGTAGCCTGCATGGAAAGCTATATTCGTGCCTAACAGTGATTGCCTGTGTATTCCAAGCCGTGACACACAATAACAGCGGAGCGTTACCGCACGGTTTAGAATCCCATCAATACAAAGACAATTATAGCCAGTGAAGTGCCTTATTGCAATCAAAGGGAATGTGATTTGCTATCATGGAAGCATTGTTTCAAATCACACATAATCCAACTTAAGCTTTTTAAATAAGCAGAATTTAATATTCAGTTGTTTGGCGTCCCTAGAGTAAGCGAAAACTTCAGCACTTTCCTTTAATTCTCGGCAAGTTAATTAAACGTGTGAGCTTTGTGTTTAATCCCTTTTATATCTAAAATAGATCTTCCGTATTCTGTCTTGTGTGGCAGGCTCTGACCCCATAATCCTATTAAACAAGAGAGAGAGCTGAACAGGAAGAAGCATGCGCCGTGCGGCCAGCAGGGGGAGCTACTGTCCTCTACAAGGACATTGTACATTGTAGGTGTGTGTCATTGTAACTAGTGTACATCCATGTAAGAGGTGCCTTTCCTATGACAGAGAAATAAACCGAGGCGTAGGAACACAGCGCCACTTAATAAAATACTCAGAATTAAGCACAGAGACTGAGCCTGTAAAAGCCCACAGAACGATTACATGACAACAGAGCCGAAACTCGGGCAACTTGACTTTCCAAATAGCACAGTGCCCAGATTTATTTCCTAACGCTGTGTAGTCTGCCAGCTGGAAGCCCTGGAGACACCGCAGTTGCGGCTGTAAAAGTTGGAGAGCTTTAGAAAACAGAAATGATTTTTGAGGATAGAAAATAGAAAGCGAGTTCAGAGCAGAATTCTCAATGAAACGTCTATGCTCAAAGCATTTCCACTGAGGGCTTTGTTTAAGATTTAAAATATCTACGACCTCTGATGGGAGGCTGTTCCCCATATCCACTACCCTTTCAGTGAAGTAACGTTTCTCCAACCTACTAAGTTGTCCCTTGTTTTCAAAAACTTGTCTTCCTTCAAAGAATGACCCCTCCCTGTACCTGGATAAAAGCCTTGATATATTCTACAACCCTAAAACACTGCAGCTGATTAACAAGAGACCAAAGTGTATTTTTATTTTGGTGCGGGTCCCCGCTGCGTAAAGGCCGTTCTCTTCCAGCCAGTTCCGAACTGACAACGAAGAGGCAAAGCCATCGATTCCCGGAGCACCGAAAAAGCTGCTCTGAAAGGTAAGTAAAAATCTAACCTCAACCCTTTCCCTAATCCTTACCCTAACCCTCTCTTCCATGACCCTAACCCTCCCTTCTCTGCAGGATGACCTTAACACTCCCCTTCCATGACCCTAACCCTCCCTTCTCTGCAGGATGACCTTAACCCTCCCCTTTCATGACCCTAACCCTCCCTTCTCCGCAGGATGACCCTAACCCT
>WWET01000476.1:503844-527898 GCA_011038615.1 Limnodynastes dumerilii
AATTTACAATTGTTTCAAACATAAACATGATGGAAGAAAAACCTTCCACCAAACTAAATTCAGAAACATATCCACAGCAAGGACAAGGACAAGTAACATCAGGCACCCAGTAATTGTAATACTGACAGCTACATATCCTGAATCACACCTGACACCTCTTCATACAAACATCATTCTACACGCTGACGTATACTATCAACACTAGGGGGATACTTGGACTTCATCAATTTCTTTTTCGTTATATGAAAAAGACATTTGTGTTATGCTTAGACGATCGCTTTATAATTTTAGTACTAAAGTGTAGAAATTTTACCTAACACTTCTAAACATGCAGAAGAAACCTCATTGGGCTAAATCCAGACCTACGGGCTTGTTATGTTAGATCGCGTATTTACGCTATCATATTTTCTATGCCCCCCCCTCGCTCATACGTACTTTGGCCATTTTATGCTTCCCAAACCCTGCCTTAACTTTACAAAGTGTAAGTAGTGACGTACGTTATGGATTTACGTATGTTACGGCCTAACCCGGCCCATACTGTCCAATTTCAATGCCTCCCTCCGCCTACAAAGCCTAACTACGGGTGTCGTTTGGATGCCACCGCCCCTTCGTTTGTAGTTACGCTGATGGTACGTATGTTTAGCTTTACGTGTCGTAACATCTGCCGCACACATGTGCAGTAAACACAGAGGCGGAAATTGCTGGCGTACGTAGTTTAGGATCCGGACCACTGATATTTGCTTGCATTGTAATGCTCCTCCTCACAGTACCTCTGAAATTTATCTTCATCCTGGCTTCATCTTACCCTAGAAACCAATCGGGAGATCACCCAATCTTCAGGGAGTCTCCCTGATATCCAGAGAGAGTTGGCAACTATGTCTTACCCTAGAAACCAATCATATTATAGCTATAATGTTCTACAAGAAGAAAATAAGTTGGAATCCGATTGGTTGTTATGGGCAACCAGTTAAGTTGGCCGCCATGAAAATAACATTTTTGACATATAAACAGCTAATTGCAGAATGAAACTTTTTTAAATGAATGGGTAAGTACGCCCAATTTATTTTTCAGCAACTTATTATGTCATTATGCCAACATCTTTCCAACCTAAGGGGAGATTTAGGGTTAGGCTGCGGGGAGAGGATGGAGCCTTTAAGGGGAAACTTAGGGTTAGACCGTTATCAGCGGCGAACCACATCCATGGGTAACATGGATACTATGAGTCGTTAAAACTACCCCAGAGCTCTCATTCAGGGCCGTATTCACAGATCCGTTTTAGCGTGGGGTTGCGTGCGTATTTTTAGGAGCGGATTAACTGCGCATACGTAGAAACTTTTTCCACGCACATTACGTAGTATTTACGCACGTAACTAGTGAATCGCACTTAGGGATATATGTCCGGAAGGGCGTGATTTTTATTTGTACTGTAGAATTTACGTGGAAGTGGGCGGGGAGAAGCATTTAAAAGGGCATTGGAGGGTGCGATTAGATAAATATGCACGTACATAAGTAACATATGCGTGTAAGTACACACGTAGAGTTAAGGGTGCCCTATGGAGGCGGAGTCACTGAAAACCTGTCCGGCTGAGGGGAGCGTCATGGGTGTTGTCTTGCTATGTGCGTGCGTTAAAACGTGCACGCAGTAAATACGGATCTGTGAATCCGGTCCTCAGTCTTTAAAGTTCCCCTCTAACCATTGAAACCCTAGGCAACTTAGGCAGGCCTAACAGTAGTGTCAACCATAAGCTTTACAGTCTTGTTCTATTTCTGGAGACGGCAACATGGGGGCGGGGCTTGAGAGTGTGATTTATGCAAATCACTGCCTGAAGTCCCAACCCCCCTGTCTATCTAAGAATTGACCCATAGGGTTACTAAGTATGGGGTGGGGATTGATGTTGCAAATACATCATCAAGCCCCCCCCATCCTTAGCAACGCTCGTGTCTTGAGGCACTGATTTGCATTAAAGCACTGCCTAAAGCCAAAAATCTGGAAGCAATGCCCGAATTTCGGGAAAATCTCCCGGACATTCCAGGAGACGCCGTTCCTTATTTGTCTGGAGGGTTCACAAGACTTCTTGGCTGGTAGATGACCCTTTTGCATCCTGCTCATTAAAGAAGGTTATATGACTTGATTTGCAGCGAATCGCATCATTGGGTTCAAATCACATGACGCTAAAGGGGCGGAGACTATGTCTGAACTCTTGCAACATGGAATTTGTAGCCCTGCTGTGTATTTTAATAGGTATTTCTATATTTCTGTGTCACAAAAAGTACAATATCAAACCACAACATAAACCCCAATATAAACATAGCAAGACAACATTATATACACAAATGCCTTAATCTGACCATAACAGCTGGTAAAAATAAAACACATAAACAGCTCCCACTGTAAAAACAAGAGATCAAGTATAGAGTAAACAGAGTGTCTAGTAATGACAGACATCACATCACACATACACATGAAACATTAAATTGCCAGTATCAGCTAAAAATTAAAAGGGTTATTTACATTTAAATATCATGCAGTCAGCATCTAAAAAAAATCTTTAAAGGATGAAAGGGCAGAATCAGCTGAAAATGAAAGGGGTTATTTACATTGAAATTTCTTGTAGCCAGCATTTAAATAAAAATTAAGTGTGAGTAACTCGTTATATACTGTGCTATTTAGGGCCTGGGGGCTAGTGTGGCAGGAATATCTGAGTCACGGGTATGGCATTAATCACGTTAAAGGACTACACCTCCCATCATCCTCTGCACACACAAATCTGTGCTTATTATTGCTTATAGGACTACAATCCTTAGCTGCTTCATATTATTTTGTGGCCTCTGTTGTTGAGAGAATGACACTTTATTGGTCTTATTTTAAAGATACTTAGTGTATCTGGACCAGATCTAGAGTTTGAATATAAGAGGAAATCAGGTGGAAATTTACACTGGGGCAAAACCATGTGGGATTCAAACTAATTTTGATGAGCATAGCAAGGAGGCGGGGCCTGAGTCTGTATGGGTGGGTCTAGGTAGAGCCAGACGGAACAGGGGTGGAGCTGGATGGGACCACTACCTAATAGAAGCTGTCAGAGGCTGACAGCTTAAAACAGCGCTCGGCACTCCATGTATGGGTGCTGAGCACTGTGGCACTCAGCACGTACTGTTTTAAGCTCTTTCCTCCGGGCCTACCACTCCCTGTATGTATGCCCATAAATGTAATCACTCTCTAAGCACTAGGCAGCACTATCCGCATGTGCTGCAAATTCATTACAAATTTCGATTCCTCAATATCCAGGCTTCCATATTAATTTACATTCCACATTAGTGGGGCGGATGCAAACACTAGAGGGAGGGGTTAGGTATTATAATTTTACAGTACAGGTGTGGCCCAGGCACGCTTCTCTATCCAGACCCACTTTAACTGTAAATATTAAGGTAGGGTCCTTCTATTGTAACTCCCTTGTGCACAAGAGGAGTGGCCGTCTCTTGCACAAACCAGTTTGGATACAGCAGGGGATTCGGCTTTGGATGTTAGAGCTCCGAGGACAGCGCCAGTGAAGGTCTGAATCTGATTCCATGTGATTTATTTTATTTACAGCGAAAATTCAAACTACAAGGAAATGTCTCTGCTCCCAGGACGGGATCCAGGCCTCATGCATGGAGATCTATCAGTCCGCATGAAAGAGGGTAGTGAGCAGCCCAGTCACTCCCCTCTCCCATGCAGACTTTACATGACTTATGCTGCCATAATCCAGCCTTAAGGGCCAGATTTACTGACATTTTAGCTGACATTTTCTAGTATGTAATAGGAAAGTAAGAGCTGTAATCTGATTGGTTGCTATGAGCAACAACTTTTTCTTTCCAGCAGCTTAGTAAATCTGGCCCTAAGTCTCTTGTGTGGATCATTAGTCCGTGCGACCGCTGAGCCACACGTAAGGCTGAAAACCAAATAAGTTCCACATTCCGCATTTCCGTGCGGTAAATGCTGGCGCATGCATGTGCGCTGCCAGAAAAAACAGGCGAATTACGCAATTTGCTTGTGGAATTCGGCTGTTGTACGGAGGTTAGAATCCGGTCTCCAATGTTTTTCAGTGCATAGGGGACCTCAAACGTTCCATTGATCATTCGAGTGGTCATATACTTGGAGGGAGCCGTTTCACACGGTGATTATAACTTTAATGTTGTGACACCTTCAACTCTGCTACCTTTGTCTTTGCTTATTTAATGCTATTGTCATTAATGTCACTGCTGATTCCTCTGCCATTATCAGCAATGCCATTGTTAATGCCTCTATTGTGTCATTATTGAATGCCATGTAACAATGTTGCTGTTATTCTGATCTGCTGCACTGATGATATCTCTTTGTTATATGACACGTAACGTGTACTTTATAGTACTTGTGTCATTATTACTTTGATAACGACAAGATCGTCTTTCTTTATTTGTTATCCATACGTTACCTTTCTAGCCTTCCAGTTAACAGTTCGTCGATGTATTTAATAACAGTGCTAAGTGTCCTTTTTACCTGGTTCATCATATTCCAACAATGCAGCCGCGACATTGGAGATTTTTTCACGGCTGCAATACCCTAACCATAACCATCCTTGCCCTGCAGCCTAACCTTAATCCTCAACTCTTTGGAGTCTAAAGCTGGCCATACACTAGGACGATTATTGGTCCCAGCAGGGGGCGGGCCGATAAACAGGACGATTTCCCGCTAGGGAAATGTCCCATTATCAGCACCATACACCTCCTGTGCTAGGACCGATAATCCTAGCAGAAGAGGGAAGGGGGCAGTGCTCTCTGTTGTTGCTGCTGCTTTATATCTATGTGTAAAGCTGCTCTGACAGCTTTGCAGGTATACTTTACAGCTGTCAGAGCAGCATAGCACATAGATATACAGCAGCGGCTATTGCAGGCATAATACAGATAAAAATCAGACAGCGCGGATTCGGCAGATCCCTGTCTGTACTACTTCTGCAATAGCCGCTGCTGTATATCTATGTGCTATGCTGCTATAAATGTTGTAAAGTATACCTTCAAAGCTCTCAGAGCAGCTTTATACATAGATATAAAAGCAGCAGCAGCTCTGAGCAATAGGGAGCCATTCAGCTTGCTGATTGGCTCCCTTAAAATATAGGGAGCTTTCTCCCGATTTAAATGAAACATGCTGAAAGATCAAATAATCGCACAGAGCGTTTCTGGTGCGTTTATTTGACGATTCAAAAATGTATCAGTACCAGACACTAGAGCGATTATTTGCCCGATCACCGGTTATTCGGGAGATCGGGCCGATAATCGTCTAGTGTATGGCCAGCTTAACCCCAACACTTCTTGTCTCAAAGCCTAACCTTACATTTTTCTGTCCCGCATTGTAACTTTAACTGTGCCCTCTCTGGAGCCTAACCCTTCCTGTTCTGCACCCTAACCCTAATGTTCGCTGCCTTGCACCCTGACTCTTCCTGTCCTGCAGCCTAACCTTAACCATCCATGTCCTGCAGAGTAACATTAACCTTCCCTTCTCTGGAGCCTAACCCTTCCTGTGCTGCAGCCTAACCCTAACTCTTCCTGTTCCGCAGCCTAACCCTAATGTTCTCTGTCTTGTACCCTGACCCTTCCTGTCCTTCAGCCTAACCCTAACCATCCATGTCCTGCAAAGTAACTTTTACCCTCCCTTCTCTGGACGCTAATAACCCTTCCTGTTCCGCAGCCTAACCCGAATGTTCCCTGTCCTGCATCCTAACCTTCCCCTTTTCAGAGCCTAACCCTTCCTGCCCCTCAGCCTTACCTTAACTAAAACGTGTACCTTGTGGAAATAAGGCTATTCGACATGGTGCCCTTTCTGGAATGTATTTTGCTTAATAAAAAACCTGTCTGCGATGGCAGATCTGAAGCTGAGAAACAGAACCAAACTTGGGGCAAGTGTTTTCTATCACTGAGCATGGCCAGAAAACACACGTCAGCAAATGCGTGTGATGTGCTGTACACGATGGACCAGACTCAGACACTGAAAACAATAGAGGAAAGTTACACCTGGGCTAAACCATATTCATTGCAGGGGGAGTCATATTTCATCTAATGCAAGCAGTGTTAGAGCTGAGAGGTGGCGTTCTCCAGCCCAAGTCTAAATAACAGTGTATAAGTGAATGCGGCAGTGCCTATCCCAGCCCATACTCTACAATTTACATGCCACGCCCCGCCTCCAAAGCGTAATTACGGGTGTCGTATGCCTGGCACGCCCCTTCATTCATAGTTATGCTGTTGATAGTAGGCTGATACGTACGTTCATAGCTACATGGCGTAACATCTGCCGCGCTCATGCGCAGGACATACAAAATAGCGTTTTTATGTCACCGGCTACTGTGTAAATACGCTAGCGTACGTAGCTCAGGATCTACCCCCGATGTGTGACATCTGCTGCGCTCAGATAGCTAAAAGCATCACCTTACGCACAGGGCATGCGCATGTTTGCCAATGTTATAAAGTCTGAATACAGTTATTGGGCCTGATCCAGAACAACGCTTCTGAGCGAATTTACGCGTGGCGGAGACGTAAAATCGCCCATTTGTAATTACTGCGCATGCGCACTATAGAAAATACGCTCAATAGCGTAGCGTAATTGTGAACGTATGGGCCATTCACGTGTCACGTAAATGCTTACGTGTGGGCGTGCCAATTTTACGTGCGTCCAAAATACATCAGAAATACGCTATGTAGGCGGGGGGTGGTATTTAAAGTGTACAGTATGGGCGTGCTTAGCTGCATAAATTTGTGCTGCCCATACGTACGTGTGCGGATCACTGCGGTTACATTGGCAAAAGTTAAGGTAGGGTTTGGAAAGCGTATCTTGACAAAATACGTACGTTCAAGGGGTGTGCCGAGGGGAGTGTAACGAATTTACGCGCACGAAAATACGCTCCGCGAATAAACGTACGGCAAACGTAGTTCTGGATCTACCCCATTATGTTTAGAGGGCAATATGGGCCGTTCTGAAATTGGGTCGAGGAATTTGTATGCAATTTATGTGCCATTTGGCGCTAACCCTGGCATAGATTTGGGGACACCAGATTTACTAAGCTGCGGGTTTGGAAAAGTGAAGATGTAACCCATAGCAACCAATCAGATTCTAGCTCTCACTTTCCTATTACATACTAGAGAATGTCAGCTAGAATCTGATTGGTTGCTATGGGCAACATCTCCACTTTTCCAAACCCGCAGCTTAGTAAATCTGGCCCCTAGTGTGTGCATATGTTTACTAGCAAAAAGGCCCAGTGTGTGACAATATATGAGACTAATGTCACTGCTGACTTGTTTTGCCATCTCTCTCCCTATCACAGCGATAGTACATTGGGGGAATGTGTGACATATAAAGAGATGAGCTACCTGGAGTTACCTCATATGGGGGGTTTGCAGAAGCAGCAATTTCCAGTGGTTGTGAAAGGGCAATTTTATTAAAGGCAGAACCCAGCATCTGGGGTTTATGCTGCAGCACACACGCTGGGCTTTGCACTTTTAAATCCAGCCAGCAAAACCACCAATCCCCTGAATAGTGTTTGAGCCCTGCCTTCAATACAGGGAATGAAACACAGCGTGTTCTTAATTACTGTTCCCATTCTCAATGCCACTTTCTTCCACTAAAATATTCAAGTCAAAATTCTAATTTCCTGATAATCTAGATTCCTGATGCCCAGCTAATAAAACAATATGTATGCTTGTATATCTCTTACTGTATTTACATATCTCCCAGCATCAGGACAAGTTCAGATAAGAGGTGTGTTTGCAGAGTCATGGGCGTACACTCACCAACACTATGGAGGAAGTATTGCCACCTCCTCTCCCTGGGGACATGTATAACATATTGCTAGAGCTAGGCTGTCCCACAAATCCTTCCTCTCTCCACCAATCACTCACTCTCCTGCTCCACCAATCACTCGCTCATCTGCTCCACCAGTCACTTACTCTCCTGCTTCACCAATCAGTCACTCTCCTACTTCACCAATGACTCACTCTCCTGCTCCACCAATCAGTCACTCCCCTGCTCCATCACTCACTCACTCTCCTGCTCCACCAATCACTCACTCCTCTGCTCCACCAACCACTTGCTCTCGTGCTCCACCAATCACTCGCTCTCCTGCTTCACCAGTCACTCTCCTGCTCCACCAATCCCTCGCTCTCCTGATCCAGAAGTCACTCTCCTGCTCCACCAATCACTCGCTCTCCTGCTCCACCAGTCACTCTCCTGCTCCACCAATCACTCACTCTCCTGCTCCATCATTCACTCACTCTCCTGCTCCATCATTCACTCACTCTCCTGCTCCACCAATCACTCGCTCCCCTTCTCCATCATTCACTCACTCTCCTGCTTCACCATCACTCACTCTCCTGCTCCACCATCACTCACTCTCCTGCTCCACCAATCACTTATTCTCCTGCTCCACCAATCACTTATTCTCCTGCTCCACCATCACTCACTATCCTGTTCTACCAGTCACTCTCCTGCTCCACCAATCACTCACTCTCCTTCTCCATCATTCACTCACTCTCCTGCTCCACCATCACTCACTCTCCTGCTCCACCATCACTCACTCTCCTGCTGTGAATGGGTGACCACCACCTAATGGGGACAAAGTCTAAAGCAGGGTTGCCGACTCTCCCGGAATATCCAGGAGGCTCCCGAAAATTGGGCAGTTCTCCAGGTATCCCTGGAGAGCCGCCAAATCTCCTGCGAGCTTCGACCAGCTATTAATCTCTATTGTAATCCCCAGAGTTACTAGGGATGGGCGGGACTTGATGATGTCATCAAGCCCCACCCATCTCCTTAAACACTAGAGATTACATGAGTGATTGGCAGGGGGCGTGGCTTAATGTCATGATTTGCATAAATTGCATCATTAAGCCCCGTCCCTTGCAGTAATCTTTGGCTTCCCTCCGGGTTCTCCCAGAGGTAAGCTTTAAAAAGTCAGCAACCCTGATCTAAAATACCTGCCATACGCAATTCTGGATCCGGTCCTATGTGATGCCCAGCACAGCCCCTGGAGTAGTGCTCAGCAACATGACTCGGTAATGATGATGATAGTGATGATGATATCAGGAGCATTGGCTGATTGAAGTACTTTAACTGGAGAGGTCAATCATTAAAGTGTCTGGCTGTCATATCTGCTAATAACAATCAGGACAGACTTTTACATGTTATCCATGGCCCTCTCTACACAGGGCATTCGATGCGGTCATTTCCCCTACCCATAGATCTGCAGAGATCCACTAGCCCTGTGCGTGCTTGTGTAGCCTCCTGTGCTCACACAGATGGACTTAGGACAGCCAGGGCTTTACCCTATGTACTCCGTCTCACATACATGCAAATACCCAGAAATGCAGGAGAGCTCTGGAAAATGCCTATACCGTAATCTGACTAAGAGGGAACGCCCACTGCGCCACGCCCCTCTGTCATTGCTCTAAAGTCTGCGTAAGTCACAATGGGCCTGATCCGGACCTACGCTCGGGTGCGTTTTTACGATGGTCGTAAGCGTAAAAACGGCCATTTGTACTTACTGCGCATGCGCGGGCCAGATGTTACGCTCATGTTACGCTCATAAATTCTGAGCGTATGGGCCTTGAGCGTGCCACCTTCGTAACTACGGTCGAGGAGGCGTCTGGCATATGATTTTCGTAAATACGCACCGAGGGCGGGGTGAGGCATGTAAATCGTACAGTATGGGCGGTGCTAAGCGTCGTAACTACGCAAAGGGGCTTACGGTCGCCCTCGGTTGCGATCAGAAAAGTTAGGGTAGGGTTTGCTGGGTGTAAGGCGGCAAGAGTAAGTACGATCAAGGGGAGTGCATGGTAGGTACGCTGGCGTAAATACGCTATGCACATGAGCGTAGGTCTGGATCAGGCCCTATGAGTTCCGATGGTTTGTCACACCTCTAAGCATGAGAAGTGAGGAAGATGGGCAGCAATCGGAGTGTAACATGCTGTTCAGCTGGAGTGCACCTGTTGCCATACAGTGCGGGTGTCTCTACAGAGGGGCAGGGCTCTGGTGTGGATATAATTGTTACGATGGGCGCAGCAGAATGTTTATGTGAAATACGCCTCACATGAATAAAGATGACTTAAGGCTCTCTTCATTATAATACACATTCACTAAGCCCATTTCTTGAAAAAAGATGAAAACGAGACCCCAGGAATTCTGTAATGGAATATATGATGCCAATGTTCTCTCCTGCTTTCATGAATAGACCTCAATTACTCCTAGCAGTGTGATTACCCCGAGGTATAACATGTCTCAGGTTCTCACTCAGACCTCATCTCATGAGCCTGATCTCTATGTGTTTGATGCGCCCACTTGTTCCCCTCGGGCCCTCGTCTCCGTTTGCTTTCCCCTAGGCTCTGACTTCTCCCTTGTGATGTGCCTTAGACGTCGTGTCCTCCTTCAGGCACTGTTCTGCGAGTGTACCCCTTCCCAGCCCCCTCCTTTCCCCCTCGTCCTCTGTGCGCATCTCTCAAATCTGAAAGAGCTTTCTGTGTTCCTCTGCTCCTCTTACCTTCCCCACATAAAGTGGTTCTGTCCCTGTATATTCCTCCACCACAAAGAACTGATTCCACACCCAGCCACGCTTCACCCGGCCAGACACCTCCAACGACAACCCCGTCTCCATGGAAACTGTTCCCCAGAGCTTCAGGCTGCATATAATCAGCACCAGAGTCCAGGCAAAAGCTTGTGCAGCCATTCCAAGTCCAGAGGATCCTTGGAGCCTCACATCACGCAGGAGGGGACAGGTGCACCAGGTGTCATAGTGGCAGAAGGAAACATCATTCTTATATGCTAGCTGTCTTGTCAGGACATTGTCTGTGAACATGAAACAGCTGCCTGCAGTAGCAAACTCAGAAGGATCCCAGGCAGCAGCAGGATGCACCTAGGAGCAGTGTTATATGCTGAATTGGTTGGAGATGGGCCACTTGCAGCTCATTATCAGTATAGAAAGGAGATTCTTTAATATGACACATAAAACCCAGTCCTGTGCACTGTATACAGACAGCCCTGATCCTTCCTGGAATGCACTGGTGGTAATGGGAACCAATGCTCCCCCCTGTAATGAACTTAATGTACACCAAACTGTGCTGCACCGTAACGTACCAGCCTCCTCTACACTGCAGTGCTGGGCTATGCTGTGCAGTATTAAATGGGCTCAGCTGGTAGAAGCAACACTTTAAGGGATTACGATTTCTTAGGAGATACAGCACGCATTACACCGGCAGCCACAGCTGCTTCCCGGATATACTAAGAGGCGGAATAAACAGACTGGGTTAGATTAGAATGTGCTGCGATGTATCGGGGGGTTAATGCAATAAGCAGAGGGCTGCAACACATTATACTGGAATGAAAGACAGAGCTGTGGTGCTCTCTGTAAGGAGGTATTGATGGGATGTACAGAGCTCTGAGCTGAGCTGTATCCTCCCCGGGTAGATTTAGTCTGTGGAATCAGGTGTAGCGGAATTTCCCAGAATGCATTTCGGCGGTCATGTGATGCGTTAAGACACCAAAGTGCCGTTAATTGAATGTATTATGCTGAGTTGCATAAACCTAGATTGTAATGGGGCAATAGGAAGGTCTACGGATGATGCTATGGTTTATGTACAGTGCATTGTAGTTGAATTATTACTGTACTGTGCTGATGAAACTGGCCCAAACATATGCCACTGACATGCCAGTCTTAGCTACCAGGATTCACTGACAAGATTATTGCACATTATAGGTCATGTGTTGAATGTGGAGCTCCCTTAGATTGCTCTCTGTATCTTGTTGCTGGTGTTATAGTATGATGATGATGTATATGGCTCTGTTTGCTGCTGTCCTTTCTGGGTCTTATCTTGGAGTATTCAGGCTGCTGTCCTGCGGGTCTCCCATGTTACCGGAGCACCTGAGGAGAGTTGGAGGTTCCTTTATCGTCCAGGGTACTGCAGCAACGTCTCTTTCATCTTGTACCACAAGCAGGTCCTGTCCTTGGTGCTGAAGGTGTTTAGAAATGTTTCTGGCAGCAGAGGACCTAAACAGAGAAACACACACGATCAGTGGGGGCTCTGCTGCTTACTGTTACAAATAACACAATTGGTCATAACTTTAGAAATAATAGTCTCCATAATTCTAACCCAATACAGTATAGTATAGTAACATAGGGCTGGATCCAGACTTTGTTAGTGCATGAACTTAGTTACTCAAGGGCTAAACCATGGTGATTGCAGGGGGAGTCAAGTTAATGGTATACTTTGCATGCAGAGATATATCTTTGCATTGCTTACTGCTTACCTATTTAGACTTGGGATAGGAAACATCACCTCTCAACTCTAATACTGTTTGCAACAGATGAAATATGACTCCCCTGCAATCAACATGGTTTAGCCCAGGAGTAACTAAGTTCAAGCACTTAACAAGGTCTGGATCCAGCCCATAGAAACAAAGAAAGTGATGGCAGATAAGAGCCACTTGGCCCATCCAGTCTGGCCTTTAGTTTATTTAAGGCTTTACTGACCCTAGACCCTATTTACCCTCTATTAAGTGTAAGATTTAGGATATCCTTTTATTATCCCATGCATGTTTTAACTGTTCTACTGTGTTATCCTCACCCACCTCAGATGGGAGGCTATTCCACTTATCTATCACCCTTTCAGTGAAGTCATTTTTTCACACATTTCCTCTGTATCTAGCACCCTCCAGTTTATACACAAGTACTCGTGTGTCTATTACATCTCTCACTTTGAAAAATGCCCCCTCCTGTACCTTGATATATGTGAAAGCTGCTATCATATCCTCCCTCTCTGATCTCTGCTCTAAGCTATACATGTTACTTCCTCTAGCCCAGGCCTGACCAACCTATGGCTCTCCAGGTATAGTGAAACTACCCGTCCCAGCACGCTTTGTCAGGTATCAGCTTTGGCCATGTAGTCAAAGCATGCTGGGACTGGTAGTTTCACGATACCTAGAGAGTCACAGGTTGGCTCACATCTATTTGAGTCCCAGATACTGTAATGATCTCATTTCAGCCTGTATAGAATCCTCTCTACTAGAAGGTCTGGGAATGGTTTTATGCTCTTCTTTGCACAGTCTCTAATGTATTTGTCTTTCTGGAGATATGGCCTCCAGAACTGAACACAGTATTCTAGGTGAGGTCGTACCAACGATCTATAAAGGGGCATCACTACTTCTCACTTTCTGCTTCTATTTCCTCTCCCTATGTAACCAAGCATCTGACTTGCCTTTCTCATTGCTCTGATTTCATTGCTTGGCTACCTCAGGGATCTCCCGGAGGGAAGCCATAGTTGCCTGCAAGGAGGTGGGGCTTAATGACACAATTTATGAAAATGCTTAGTTTGACTAGCATCATCAAGCCCCTCCCTGCCAATAGTAACACCAGGCAAGGGGGCAGGACTTGAGGCTTTGGTTTGCATGAAACCATGGCCTCAGGCCCTCTGCGGGAGAATTTCGGGAGTCTCCCAGATATTCCGGGAGAGTCAACACCCCTGGGCTACCTTTAAGTCCTAGATCCCTTTCCTCCTCAGTAGTATATAATGTAGTGCGGTTAATGATATATTGAGTTTTTGCGCCCAGAGTGCATGATTTTGCAGTTTTGCCATCCGCATTGTGTGCACCCCTCCCGGCGTGTCCACCCTGTTACTATTGAATTTTTAGCTGATAATAAGCATCAGTTATAAAATCTAATTATATACTAGTATAGGTGTGTATTAAGAATTTGCACAAAGATAGCTGTTTGCTTCCTAGTCATTACGCTCCATATTCCTACTCTTGTATACTGCATGTTGACAATACAAATGACATCCCAGTCCCAGTTATACACAGCCTCCTGTCAGTACCAACGCGATTCACTGATCAGCACAAAAGGAATACATCCAGACCGCATCAAGAAGTTTTCATTCGACAAATTGGGATGATACAGAGAGACAAGACAGAAGAAAAAGAAAACAAAAACACAAAACCCCCTCACTTATATACAGGTGCAGACAAGGAGATATATACCGTATATATTATCGCTTAACTGCATGGTGCTAAAAAGATCATAGGAACAGCTGCTCTTAGAATGGGGAAAAAAAAGGGTGACTGCAGAATCTCATGTTTGCCAATTATATAAACACTCCCTCTGAATTGGTTTAAATTTATTTAAGATATCAGAGATGGTTTAGAAGAGATGTGGCATGCATTGCAATGGGTTTGGTTCACGGATTGGAAAGGGCCCTATTTTGACAGGGTCATTTCCTACAAGGATACTGCGATGAGAAACCGAATATGACAGTCTATACCCCGACGGAGAGAGGTGATCGAAGAGGCCCAGAACAAATCCCCAGAGCTGACAGGTGAGTATTTCCCCAATCCCAGCTTGCCCTAACCCTTCCCTCCCTGCAGCCTAACCCTAACCCTCCCCTAACTGTAGCCTAACCCTAAGTGTCCCCTTCTATGCTTCAACCCCTCCCTGCAGCCTAACCCTAAGACTCCCCTTCTATGCTTTATCCCCTCCCCGCAGCCTAACCCTAAGTCTCCCCTTCTATGCTTCACTCCTCCCCGCAGCCTAACCCTAACCACCCATTCTAAGCTCCATCACCTCCCTGCAGCCAAACCCTAAGTCTCATCTTCTACACTCCATCCCTCTGCCTGCAGCCTAACCCTAACCTCCCCTTCTATGCTCCATCCCTTCTCTGTAGCCTAACCCTAACAGCCCCTATCTATGCTCCCTCACATAATTTACTTGGATGGTGCTGCGCTGGGCCTTGTGTTGGGAACCGTTGGGTCTGAAAAGTCTTAAAGCAATAAATATTTACCCATTCATTACAGAATGTTTCTAAATAAATACATTTTCGACATATAGACAGCCAACAATTAGCTGTCATCTGTCTGTATGTCAAAAAAAGTATTTTTCACAGGCATTCCTTCGCTTGGAATCAAACTAACAACCTCAGTGCTGTGAGGGAGAAGTGCTAACCATCCGAGCCACTGTGCTGCCCACAACAGAACGGAACAATTTAAACATGTTTGGGATATACCTAAATCTTAATTTAATCTAAATTAAACTGAGGGTAAAATAGTGTCATTATGTCTTTTATAGTAGCACAAATTTAGAGAGATGAGGCCAGATCCAGAACTACGCCCGTAGGCGTATTTACGCCAGCCGTGTGTGTAACCAGCTTTAAGTGCGTTCTGCGCATGCGTCCAGCAGATGTTTCCTGTCGTAACTCATGGCGGCCATAATTGAAAATAGGTCGCCTGTAAGATTTGCGTAATTACGGCCAAATGGGCGTGCCTATATTGTGATAGCCGTAAATACTGTATGCTCCAGTTACGGAATGTATGCGGGGGAGGCATTTAAATTGTACAGTATGGGCTGGGTTACGTAGTTATGATCATAGCGTATTTACGACCTGCCATTGGTACGCTTGCAAAAGTTAAGGTAGGGGTCAGCAGGCGTAAGACAGTGAAATTACGGCTGATGGAGGGGAGTGTCCGGGGGAGTGCATAGTATTTACAATGTGCGTAAATACGAACAGCGGTCGTTCGTAGTTCTGGATCTGGCCCATAGTTTGCAAATGTCAGAAGATGACTTAAAACAATCTATTCTTTGTTCTTATATATATCTACTGTAACTAATCTACTAATATAGCAACAGATTTATATGTCCATAATTCCGCACGCTGAGTTCTAGAGATTCATCCATCATGGCGGCGCTTCCCCTACATCCGCCTAAACTCCGTAAATTGGAGAGGAGCATTTAAATTTTACAGTATGGGTGGATTTTAGTGCTTCCATGTGCATCAGCCGCTGATCCACATGGGTGACTTAAGGCAGTTCACTCCCCTCTTCCGGGCAGACAGACAGGCCTCTGTGTGTGTGTGATAATAACACGGTGGTCTGGATCTGATCCATTGTCTCTAATGGTCACAGCTTTACTCATACTAAACAGCACAATACAGAAATAACATGTAGTTACTGATAAAAGATACTTGCTGGCCACATTACAGGCACAGATATCAATAGCTTCCTTTAAGCGTGCGATTCAAACTTACGCTCTTAGCGAATTTACGCTCCTAACCGCTACGTAGACGGCGTTGCAATATTACTACGCATGCGCAGTAATGCGAATTTTCTAGGATCTTAAATATACGCTCCTAAGTGTCGTGGAAATCGTATCTCTGAATCAGCCCCATAGTCCATAAGGCAATATATATTGTCTAGTCAGCACTCAAAATAAAACAAAGGAGACTTCATTTTGCAAAAACTCAGGTACTTTTATCTAAAATTGTTCACAAGAGACAGATCGCCAACAACAAGATTCAGATATAATCCAATATTGGAAAAACTGATAGGAAACCACAGGACTCAATAATTCTGGGTGTAGGAGCCCTTCATGTGGTTTCCTGTCAGCCTTGTTCCTTTTATGCCATATTTATTAGGATTACTCATATCCTGCATATTGAAGCATTTTTATTGGTCACTCTTTGAATGTTTATTGGACTCTTGTTTAAATTGGATATCAAGCGGTCATCCTTTACATTTTGCTACTATTTTTTGGCACCTGTTTACACTTTTTGCACAATATTGGATTATATCTGAATACTCTGGTAGGTATTATGGCAATTTTAAAAGACACAGACATAAATTTCAATGTCACTACAACCTGATTATGCCCCTTATGCCTTGGAGACTGTAGCGCACCAAGCGCAGAATATTGAAGTCAATTATTGATGTATTATTCCCCCACATGCACTGCTCCAGGAAACATGAAACCTTTTAGTTATTTGGGCAACAAAAAAAACCAAGCAGTCCTTTTATTTTGATCATGTATTATTATTATCACTTATTTATATAGCGCCACAGAGACAATTAGATATTCACATCAGTGCAGCTACATTCTAGGGTCCCTAACACATTCATACACACACACACACACACACGGGTTAATTTAGGGGCGTATTCAGAGAACCGTTTTTGCGGGGAGTTACGTGCGTATTTTTAGGATCAGATCAACTGCGCATGCGTGGTAACTTTATATGCGTAAGTTACGTTGAATATACGCTAGTTAGTGCTTGTGAATCGCACTTGGGGACATACGTGCGGATGGGCGGCGTAGAAAGCTGTACTTGCTAATTTACATAAAAGTGGGTGGGGGAAGGAATTAAAATGAACGTATGGAGGCGCGGTTATAAAGAATCGCTCGGACGGAGCACATATACTCATGTAAGTACACACGGAAAGAACAGAGTGGTCTAGGGACTCATAAGTCACAGACAGCACGTCCGGGAGAGGGGAGTGTTGGGGTTGTTGGTGGGTGTTTCCTTGCTCCAGCCGTGCGTATAATTAGGTACATAAAAAAAATGGTTCTCTGAATACGGCCCTTAGTCTGCAGCCAATTAATCTACCAGCATGATTTTGGTGTGTGGGAGGAAACTGGAGCACCTGGAGTAAACCCATGCAGACACAGGGAGAATATACAAACTCCACACGGCCTAGTCTGGGAAATGAACTCATGACCTTAGTATAGTGAGACACAAGTGCTACTCACTGAGCCACCGTGCTGCCCCCAACAGACTAGGGTCGGGAATAATGCATAGTGCCTGCACACACCACTGGATTTTAGACTTCAGCTACTGACACAAGAAAGTTTAGAAGCAATTACTGTGCTGCAATAACTGTGGAACTTAAAGAACTTCGCTCACTGAAGGAGACTTGCTTTGTTGTAAAATATTAATGACGGTATACTGATCACGATGTTTGATCTGTCGGATGGGTTTAGAAAAGATGTGGTGGTTTACTGACATGAATAATTTGTTGTATAAATAAACGTGTCTTATTAATCTGTGAATATTGTTCAATTTGATGAATATTTAATAATACAATGTGAATATTTTACTCCTTCGCACCACCTGTTAATCCCACGTATATTACACTGTTCTGGCCATTCCATCTCTTTATTCTTTTTATTACTATCAGAAAAGGTATCATATCGACTAAATAAATACAGTCTGGCATAATCAGGCCCCAGAGGATACTCCAGGGTTGCCACTCACCTCCAGGGGTCGGATTACCCAAAAGGCAACATAGGCACCTGCCTAAGGCCTGGCAAGCCCCAGAGGCACGAGGCTGCCCGCGATCCAACACTGTTACTCACTCTTGTGGCCTTATCAGACGACAGCTGTCATTTCCGACAGGCAGGCTCATTAATATTGTCTGCGCCTTCATGTGTGAAATGTCATAGCTCAAGCAGCCACATCAGTATAGTCGACTGCTTCTCCTCTCACTGCTCCTCCTACTGGCTATCAACACCACTTTGGGGGGCCCCAAACTGGCATCTTTCCTAGGGCCCCATACGTTTTAAATCCATCTCTGCTCACCTCCTAGGCTAGACAACCTCTTATTTGGACACTGAGGGCCCGATGGTGAACATTCTGGGCCAGATTCACACCTCACAGCGTTTTCCATAAGCCCAGAGGTCTGGAAGTCTGTCCCTCGCCTCTCTCACACAGCATTAGCAGCACTTATGTTGCCACAAGCCCACGTTAAGTGTACCGTGTGGACCAGTGCTCGATATACGAGCCGCACGGAAATCTTAAGACCAGCCCAGACTGTAAAATTGACATGGTTTCCTCGCCCACCTTACAAACTTTAGACTGGAGGAGGGATGGGCTGCCCTGTCGGAAGGCTCTCCTACTGTAAGTTCCTGTGCGCCTGGAGATCCATATCATAACATCTGGCTTGTATAATGTACAGGGGTCTGAATCTGGCCCTCTGTGCTTCTATGTTGTACATACATAGCGTTCTAGGTGTATGCCATAGATTACTGGCACTGCTTATGCCCAGAGTACATGTGCACGCAAATCTGTGCCAAGATGAGTTGTATACATTCTGGACATAAGTCACCTTGAGTTCAAAGAGTGGTACGGGGTGTTCCAGTGTGCAGGGCTGTACAGAAGAGTGTGCCACGGGGTGGCAAGTCAGGGTGCAAAGATCAAGGGGAACCCCAATACATTATATAAGGTTAAGTTGATTACCAGTTCATGCCTGGGTGGCACCAGTTTTCCTTTTTGACCCTGGTGCAAACATTTCCAGCTCTGGCTTTGCCAGTGTGGTCTCTTGGCACACACTCGCAAGTTACATGCAATGTTCAGCTGAAAAATATGCAACAGCGACACTTCTAAGCACATTGAACCGGATCCAGGCCCCGCACACTTTCTGTATGTACGCTTTCCGTATGTGCAAAGGGCTAAAAGTCGGCACTAAACAAGGGAAAGCACTCCCCCTGTCACTCCCCTCTCTCATGTGGACTTGAGGGCAGATACTCTGCCATAAGGCAGTCTTCTGATCGACATGCGGATCAGCTGTCCATACAACTGCTGATCCGTGCCGAAGTCTTTAAACACGCCTACACTGTAAAATTTTGATCCTGACCCCCTGTGCTCACTTTGCATCCTCTTGGTGGGCTAAGGGAAGGACCTGCTCCATTGGATGGATCTTCTATCGTACAGAACTAAATTCACACGTATATTGCGCATTACATCTGGAGTGTAAATGCGCCCTTCCTTCCAGACACTTTACTTACGTGCTTTGCGTGCGTAATTCAGGTGTCGGATGGAGATCTGAATCTGGCCCATTGTCTTGCATCTGCCTAAATTCTTCACAAGAGCATAAGCACACATGACGAATGTTGGGCAGCCATTAAAAAAAATGTCGGCATAGCTCACACACACTAAGGACTGAGGGCCTGATTCAAGCTGCTGCTTCTTAGGTGCGCGTTTTTAAGTGATTTTGCTCTGCGCATGCGTAGCCATACAGACTACACAATCTACGAAGCAGTAAAGCACGTAGATTGACTATGCACTATCAAAGACCATTTAAACAGAAAGTGGCGGCAGATAAGAGCCACATGGCTCATCTAGTCTGCCCATTTGTTTATTCAAAACTATACTGACCCTAGACCCTATTTACCCTCAATTTGGTTTACAATTTAGGATACCCTTATATTTATCCCAAGCATGTTTAAATTGTTCTACTGTATTGGCCTCAACCACCTCAGATGGGAGAATATTCCACTTACCTATCGCCCTTTCAGTGAAGTAATTTTTCTGCACATTTCCTCTGAATCTACCACCTTCCAGTTTAAAAGCATGACCCCGTGTTCTATTACACCTCTTCCTCTGAAAAATGCCACCCTCCTCTCGGTCACAACCCTTGATGTATTTGGAAGTTGCTATCATGTCCCCCCTCCCACTTCTCTGCTCTAAGCTATACATGTTTAGTTCCTCTAGCCTTACTTGGTATGGTGTGTGACACAGGCCATGGACCATTTTAGTTGCTCTTCTTTGCACAGTCTCTAATGTATTTATGTCTTTCTGGAGATATGGCCTCCAGAACTGAACGCAGTATTCTAGGTGAGGGCGTACCAATGATCTATAAAGGGGCATCACTACTTCTCTCTTTCTGCTACTAATTCCTCTACCTATGCAACCAAGCATCTGACTTGCCTTTCTCATTGCTTTGTTACATTGCTTGGCTACCTTTAAGTCACTGGAAATAATGACTTCTAGATCCCTTTCCTCCTCGGTAGATTCTAATGTAATGCCATTAAGGAAATATTAACCCTTTGGGTTTTTGTGCCCCAGGTGCATGATTTTGCATTTTTTGGCATTAAACTGCAGTTGCCACACTCTTGACCATTCCTCCAGTCTACCTAGATCATCCCTCATTTTCTGTACCCCACCTGGCGTGTCTACCCGGTTACATATCTTGGTGTCACCTGCAAAAAGGCATATTTTCCCCTCAATACCACAGGCAATATCACCTATAAAGATATTAAATAGCACTGGTCCAAGTACAGAACCCTGGGGTACTCCACTGGTTACCTTACCATCCCCAGAAGATTCCATTTACTACATACGTAGTTTTGTAGGTAAGAGGAGGCATGCCATGGCAGCCTCCATAGGAAGTTAGGAGAAGAGGGTGGGGAAGGTATTTAGATGAGGCAGGACGGGAGCTGTTTGCATATTTTCCCTACTTAAGAGGGAAAATACGCACAGGAACTAGCAAATGCACTCGTAAATGCCATTAGGCATCTAAAAACGGAGGGCGATGCAGGGGAGAGGACCAGATTGGTACGGATCTCATACTTAAGTGTGAATCTGGTCATGGAAATTCTGTACGTCAGCTGAGTGCAGATGCAGACTCGTTGGTACTGGATGTGTTGTGTACCATACATTTATCAACAAAAATACACACAATTCTACACACACAGATTGTTAAATACCAAGACCACACTACCTACAGGCCCAATCCACTTAAAGTTAATCCTTGCTGCTTATTTAGAGAGGCAAACATTTTAATTAGCCTGAAAATGTCCTTGCTTGACATAAGTGAGTCCTTTAAACCTCATCCAAACATCTTTCACTGCCCATAAAATATACTATTTGCATCTAGATGGTTGTTCATGGAACGTGTATATAAAACGTTTATAAGCTTCGGTATTACAGCCTTGTGTTCCACTCCCCTGGGCATCCTAGTCCAGTACACTGCTTACTTCACTAAACATAAAGACACACAGACACAAGTGTGGAACAAATAACGGGCATGACAGTCATTTATTTCTTACAGTATTCAGCTAGTTGAAGTCAGAGGGAATTGTAAATAATACAGCATGAATGGGAAAGGGAGAGGTGGCAAATCACGGTCAGGAATCATCCCAAACCCATGGAATGGACTGGTGCGATAACAGATCTCATCTCTCTGAGGGAACGTAGTGGCCTATCCGGCTGGTCTTATTGCGAACATGATACAGCTGCAAGGTGGATGGAAATGGAAAATGGCCATTAGGTACGGGAACCTATATCTCTGATCCAATAGCTTCAGGCTGCGGCGACTGTTGGGTTAGGGTAAGGGCTTAAGAGGAATATTAGGGTTAGGGTTCAATAAGGGGAAGTTTAGCGAGAATTGAGGGTTAGGGTTAAGAAAGGGTTAACGATAGGGTTAAGTAAAAACACTTACCTTTCAGCAGATGACTCCGCGGGCCAAATTTACTAAGCTGCAGGTTTGGAAAAGTGGAGAAGTTGCCTATAGCAACCAATCATATTCTAGATCTCAATTAACTATTACACATTAAAGAATGACAGCTAGAATCTAATTGGTTGCTATGGGCAACATCTCCACTTTTCCAAACCCGCAGCTTAGTAAATCTGAACCCGCAACTACAAGAGTCGCATCACTTCCACTCTCTCAAATGGAGACTGCCGACAAGCTCCTCCGCCTCCAATAGGCTTCCTATAAACCCAACCCCATCCGGAACTAATCTTCCTGTAACCTATTTACCCCTCTAAACCCAGTGTCACTACACATTGATTATACTTCAGATCTAAGGCCTTTACTCCCGCTTATGTACAATAGACATGATCACGAATGGACCTAGGCTCTGCCGAGCCCCATTGCCAATCGTGGAGGGAGTCTGGAGATGCTGCTGTGCTGTGACCGTCAGGGCAACTACACCTGCACCAAAATGCGTGTGCACTGAAGTGATCCCCCAACAGCAAAGCAGGGGCCAGTGGAAGAAGTGCAACATAGAGGTGTCCCTGGTTCTGCTCTTGGAGCATTGTATGCCTCTGTTTGTAGAGTTGGCAGTTGTCTCAAGGCCCCCCTTGCCTCTGGGCCCAGTATCTGCCCCAAGCCTCTGCACCCATGGTAGTTACGCCACTGGTCATTAATATTTAGGGACTGTGCATATGTACATATAGGACAGGATCCAGAGTTTGAAAATAAAAGGGAAACAAGTTACACCTGGGTGCAAAAGGGTGTGGGTCCCTGCAAAGAACAGCCCTATTTCCATAGGGCCGTTCTCTCTCAGCCAGTTTCGAACTGGCTGAGATATTGATTGCTTATGCCTCGAAGAGGCATAACAATCAATCCCTGGAGCACGAACACAGTGCTCTGATAGGTAAGCCTACTAACTAACTCCAACCCTTCCCCTAATTCTAACCCTAACCCTTCCTTTACCCTAACCCTCCCTTCCCCGCAGCCTGACCCTAACCCTCCCTTCTCCACAACCTCACCCTAAGACCCCTTTTATTTTTATGTATTTTTTTCATAATATATTTCGATAGAGCCTTTATCTCCCAGTCAGTTTCAAACTGGCTGGTACTCCCTTCTCTATAGCCTAACCCTAAGACCCCCCTCCCCAAAGCCTGACCCTAACCCTCCCCTTCTATGGTCCTTACCCTAACCTTCCCTTCCTAAGCGCCTAACCCTAACACCCCCCTAACACTAAAAGGCCCTGGAGAGGTTACTTAACTTTCGGCTGTCTCTATTTCTAAAAGCGAGCCATCGGACCGTAAACTGCAACCGGTGCAAAACAAAGTTAAATTGCAGGGGGTGCATGTCATCTGTTGTAATCAGTATCAGAGGTGAGAGGCGATGTTTCCTAGCCCAAGCCTAAAGAACAGTATAAAAGCTGGTCTGCATCTGTGTGAATTAAGCAATAACAAAGTATTCTCCATGCATGCAGTAACAATAAATTAACTTCCCCTGAAACCCAACATGCTTTTGCCCAGGTGTAACTTTCCACCTCATCTCCTTTTATTGTGAAACTCTGGATCTGGTCCACATTTAATATATGATCTCTGTGCATGTATACTCATTGTTGCATTAAATTCTATCCGTATAACTCCACACCCCCCTGCCTGCCATACACGACTAGAATTAGCTGAGTAGGCACATGCCTCACACATATAGGTCACATGTGTACAGCGTGCGCAGCAAGCCGCTTCTGACCATATTAAGCCATAACCATTAGTCTAATTAACTCAGCACGTTAGGCGAAATCTCCTAGACTCCCAGCACAGACATAGTTCCTGGAAGAGCAAACAGCCACACTCCTCAGTTGTATGTTACAGCATGACATGGAATGATGGCAGGTGAATACATCAAGCTTTATAGCATAAATCAAAGCAACCTGAAGAGCTTATGAAGCTTATATGTTAAAAAATCTTTTGGAATGACTGTTTCTCATTCGGCTCAAAGTAAATCCCACT
>WWET01000476.1:541072-557777 GCA_011038615.1 Limnodynastes dumerilii
TGCTTAGCTGCGTAAATACGTGTTGCTCATACGTATGTGAGTGTATGACATCAGTTATGTGGGCAAAAGTTAAGGTAGGGTTTGGAAAATGGATCTCGGTCAAAATACGTACGTCATGGTGTGCCAAGGGGAGTGTATAGAAGGTACGCACGCGTAAATACGCTACGCTAGTAAACGTACGGCAAGCGGGGTTCTGGATCTACCCCATAGACAATAAATACTGCCCATGTGCCGAAATTCCAGTATAAAAAGCCGTCCATACACTAGAGGGTTTTTATTGGTCAGATCATGCAATTATCAGGCGATTGGACCAGAAATCGCTGGAGTGCGTAGACAGGGTTTTTTTTTTTAGTATAATATCTTAAAACGCTTGGTTCCAATAATTTTATCGTTTGTCCTTGCTAAAATATTTCGAACTCAAGCTACAGATATTGTGTAGTGTGTGGGCTTTTTGAAATAACTGAACCCTGTACCCCCCCCCTCCTGGCCAGAGTGTCACCATTTCGCTGACTCCATAGTCATTATCGGCATGTAATAAAGTAATGATTGCCCTACATTTCTAGGAGGCTGCACACGTAGAGATGCAGAGCTTTATTACTATATCACTGCTGTACTTGCCGAAAAATAAGGAGTCAGAGAGATGGCGAATCTCTAGCCAGGAGGTGGAGTTGCCACAAACTGGGGGCGGATCCGACAGCCATCCAATCAGCTGGGATGCAGTTGCCGGTCCAAACGGTCCTATTTACACAATGATACAGCCGCCAGTTGAATGGCAGCTAAATCATTGTACAAAACAATCTCCAGATAGAAAATTGCTATTGGGAACCTATTTCGCCATTCCCGACGGGTATAGGCTGCGGCGGTTGCGAACGATAATAGGTTACGGTTAGGATGTGGCGGCTATAAGGTTAGAGCTTAAGGGGCAGGTTAGGGTTATGCTGCTGGGAATGGAAGGTTAGGGTTAGGATGTGGGGCATGGAGATTAAAATTGCTGCCATACAATCGTCTTTCAGAAAAAAGACCATGGTATCGGCAAACCATATCCCAATTAGCTGCCAAGGTTGACAGAGGACCTTTGCAGCGAATCATAAGTCAATCTTGGCAGGCCGTCCTCGTCAGTAACGATTATGGGTCACAGCAGGTAAGATGACCTCTTCCTAGCGGTAAATCGTCCCATTTATCAGGTCACTTCCTGCTGTGACCCATAATTGTTGTAGTGTATGGTCAGCTTGTGAAGTAGAAAATGTCCAGATTTAACATAAATAACCAAAAATTCTAATAATATAAGAAATAATATTATAGGCCGTATTCAGAGATCAGTTTTTTTTATATGTACGCAATTATACGCACGGCCGGAGCAAGGAAACACCCACCGACAACCCCGACACTCCCCTCTCCCGGACGTGCTGACGGGGACTTACGAGTTTCTAGACCACGTTGTTCTTTACGTGTGTACTTACGAGCGTATATGTGCTCCGTCCGTGCGATTCTTTATAACCGCGCCTCCATGCCTTCTTTTAAATGTCTCTCCCCACCCACTTTTATGTAAATTTGCAAGTACGGATTTCTACGCCGCCCAACCGCACGTATGTCCCCAAGTGCGATTCACATGTCCGTGCCTAAAGCACTTATGTGTGTATATTCAACGTAATTAAAGTAAAGTTACTACGCATGCGCAGTTGATCTGATCCTAAAAATACGCACGCAACTCTGTACACGGCCCACAGAGACCAAACAGTCAGCACCTTATCCTGTGAGAAGGGAACGGACGATGACCGTGAAGACTTTTAAAATCCTCAGTCTGAGCTTGATGTTCTCTGTGGTCTCAGCGGCGGACTCCTCAATCTGCAGACATCTAGGATGATTGAGCTCCCGATTCAGTCATTTCGTAGAGACACAATCACGACCGTGGACTTTATATTAAATTATATTATAGTCTCTGAACTTTTAAATCAGAACAGCCTATGGGTTTTTTTTTTTATCTGAGATCTGGACATTTCTGCTTTCGTATACAGGACTTTCTACATGTGGACATTCTATAGTGTTTATATTTTATTTCTTTCATGCAGCTTTTTACGTTTATTATGTTACTTATTGATTGATGATTCACACTCTCAGGAGGAGTGCTTCATCGTTGAAATACCAGTTATTCATTGATCCCTTTTTTATTATGCGCCTTTGATATAGGCTGTAATTTCGTTACTTTTTCGTCACTTTTTTTTTTTAACCCCTCAGGTACACCGCCCCAATTTTACTTTACGCCCTTATATAACTGATGAACAGCATGTAATGAATACACAGCACAATGGACCTGATTCACACTTAAGAAGATTGTGCGGTGAAATAAAGAATGAGCTACTACACATGCATAGTATCTCATTGACGCAATCTATGTACCATTTACGGTACGTAGATTAACTACATGAGGTCTTTAAAGACCACACACAGAAGCTTAAGCAGGAGGAGGCGTGCCAAGGCAGCCTCGGGGAGGAGGTGGGTGGGTGTGGCTATGTAGACTAGCCCTGGTGGGCGGGAAGAGCTATTACCATGCGTAGTTTCCTTATTAAGAAGGAAACTACGCACGGTAAAATAAGGAAGCCCTATGACACTCTTAAGTGGGAGGCGGGGTTGGGGCAAGACAAGTGAGTTAGTTGTGGATCTGTCCGTACCTAACTCACTCTTAAGTGTGAACACGGTCAAATACCTTTAATGTCTCGATGTTGAAACAATAGTTCCATACATAAAACCAATGTAAAATATTTTAAGTGCATCAGCCCTAAATCACTTTCCTATGTAAGCTTACAGGCCCCCCTGTATATCCGGTATACTGCATGACAGAATAAATCATTTTGTTCACAGTCCCAATGTGAATTATGTCTCTATAGAAAAATTACCCTTCTGAAATTCTCTATCACGGGATAGGAGATTTTAATCAAAGTTTTGGCGTCAAGCTTGAATTATTTATCATCCAATACAGGAGGAAACAAATGAGTGTGTCTCTCCCAGCACAGCAGTTACTGCACGCACCCTCGGGGGCAAACAAGCCCCTAGCTACAGAAGGAGAGTATTGTATGATTGTCCTGTTATCATCTCAGCTGCAGAGAGAGGAATAAGAGGAAGAGTGCAACTAAAGGCCTCCAGTGCAGGGACAATATGACAGATGTTGTGTGTTCCTTTCTTGCATGTATGCTTCTTAGGTTACTATCACTGGGCTGAATCCAGAGGTGCGTTTACAACTTAACCACTCCCACTGGCATGGACAGGGCCCACCTTAGGTTTACCGTACATGTTTTTAGTGTCAAGCGCACAGAAAATGGCAGACATATGTTAGTCCATAGATGCCAAGGGATGCAGTTGCCGGAATGAAGGGACTGTTTTTGAGAATGATACAACCGAGAGCTTAATTTTGACCGCACCATTCCCGGCTACATTTTAATAGTGAAAGTATGCATTATGAAATGGGTACCGCGACGAATGGCCCATTTTCGACAAGGTGCTGTGGGACAGAAAGGTTTAGGGTTAGGCTTCAGAGAGGGGAGGGGAGGGAAGAGTAAGGGCTAGGCTGGGGTGAGCGAAGTAAAAGGGTGATAGTATGAAAGTTTGGATGCAGCTCATTGGACCGGATCCAGTTTTCCATCCTCACTGCGCTTGTAGCTCCAAGCTTGGGTCCAGACTCGCCTGGATCACAAGACATTCCGACGTCTACCTTAAAACGTTCTCTCCCTCACTGTACTATTAGCATTCAACCCCCCCACACACACACTATTCCCACTATTGTGACTATAGCCATTGTACATGAGTCTTGGTCTTGTCCATTATGTTTGTATACTTTGGGGGCTATTTAACAAATACAAATAAATAAATCCAGACTCCAGATTTTGGCTCACTTTCCTTTCCGGTATTTAATAAAGCCGCAGCGTCTGAATAATCAATGACCTCTTTAACGCAAGGTTCCACTTCACTGGAGTCCACCGTTATTGATGGCGGTAGCATGACATAACAATTCATCAAGCGGTAAAGAACCAATAACCCGGTCTGACTAAATGGTCGCTTACCACAACTCTACAGGGGAAGAGAAGTGATTACTAATGGAACAGTCCTACTAGGTAACAATGGACCGAATATAAGAGGAATTCCGGAGGAAAGTTACACCTGGACAAAACCATGTCACATTTCAGGGGAAGTCAGATGCATTGTATTCTTTGCATGCAGGGAGAATACTTTGCTTTTGCTTATTGCTCACAGATACTGACCAGCTTTTGTTTTACACTGTTATTCAGCCGTATTCAGACTTAATAACGTTCACAAACATACGCATACCGTGTGTAACTTGGTGATTTTTAGCAATCTGCGCATGAGTGCGGCAGATAGTACACATCGGATCTCACTACATACGGAGTTTGCAGGTCTAATGTCCGCTCCTATGTCAAGTAACTTTATTGAAATGTGAAAATTATTACAGCCATACTGTGTGTACATTATACAATCATGCTGTGTGTACCTTATACAGCCATGCTGTGTGTGTACATTATACAATCATGCTGTGTGTGTACATTATACAATCATGCTGTGTGCACATTATACAACCATGCTGTGTGTGTACATTTTACAACCATGCTGTGTGTACATTACACAATCATGCTGTGTGTACATTATACATCCATGCTGTGTGTACATTATACAGCCATGCTGTGTGTACATTACACAATCATGCTGTGTGTACATTATACAGCCATGCTGTGTGTACATTATACATCCATGTTGTGTGTGTACATTATACATCCATGTTGTGTGTACATTATACAGCCATGCTGTGTGTGTACATTATACAGCCATGCTGTGTGTACATTATACAACCATGCTGTGTGTACATTATACAGGCATTCTGTGTGTACATTATACAGGCATGCTGTGTGTGTGTACATTATACAGCCATGCTGTGTGTGTGTACATTATACAGCCATGCTGTGTGTACATTATACAGCTATGCTGTGTGTGTGTACATTATACAGCCATGCTGTGTGTACATTATACAGCCATGCTGTGTGTACATTATACAGCCATGTTGTGTGTACATTGCACAGCCATGTTGTGTGTACATTGCACAGCCATGTTGTGTGTACTTCATTAGTAGATGTCATTGACTGAATCCTGTTACATACAATGGTTAATGCAGAGTTGGTTTAGACACATCGGAACAACTGAGTATATATTAGAGCATGAATTAATAGTGTAATCCTGCTGGTAAGAACAGTTGTCCACATGCTCATGTGCTGATGCTACAAAACAGGAGGTCACAGGACAGGTAATTATCATTAGATTATAATAGATACACAGATCAGGGTCACAGAGAAGTGAATTACAGAGAAACATAGAAAGGCACGGCAGATAAGAGCCACATGGCCCATCCAGTCTGCCCAGTTGTTTATTTAAATCTTTACTGACCCTAGACCCTATTTACCCTCAATTTAGTTTGAGATTTAGGATATCCTTATATTTATCCCAAGTGTGTTTACACTGTTCTACTGTGTTATCCTCAACCACCTCAGATGGGAGAATATTCCACTTATCTATCACCCTTTCAGTGAAGTCATTTTTCTGCACATTTCCACTGAATCTTCCACCCTCCAGTGTATATCCATGCCCTCGTGTTCCATTACATCTCTTCCTTTGAAAAATGCCCCCTCCTCTAACTGGTTACACTCTTTAATATATTTGAAAACTGCCAATGTATTTATGTCTTTCTGGAGATATGGCCTCCAGAACTGAACACAGGATTCTAGGAGAGGTCACATCAATGACCTATAAAGTGACATTACTACTGCCCTCTTTCTGCTACTAATTCCTCTCTCTATACAACCAAGAATCTGACTTGCTTTGTTATATTGCTTGGTTACCTTTAAGTCGCATGAATGCCGACTCTCCTGCAATATCAGGGAGACTCCCAAAATTCGGGCAGTTCTACCGTAATAGCCTGCAAATTTTCCCCAGGAGAGGGCTTGAGGCAAATTACAGTTTCAAGTTCTGCCCCCCTCCCCGCCTGGCAACCCTAGTATGCAACGGACCAGATTTACTAAGCTGTGGAAAAGTGGAGATGTTCCCAAAAGCAACCAATCAGATTCTAGCTGACATTCTCTAGTATATAATAGGAAAGTGAGAGCTAGATTCTGATTGGTTGCTCTGCACAACATCTTTATTTTTCCAAACCTCTAGCTTAGTAAATCTGGCCTCTAGTGTTACTAATTACATGCTGGGACTTCATTACGAAAAATGACACAATTTATACAATTTTCATAAATCGCGTCATTGAGCCCCGCCTCCTTACAGGCATCTATAAGCTATGAAAAGTCAGTAACCCTGAAATAATGACTCCTAGATCCCTTTGCTCCTCACTAGTCTCTAATTTAGTGCCATTAATGATATATTGAGCTTTTGGGTTTTTGCACTCCAAGTGCATGATTTGGCATTAAACTGCAGTTGCCACACTCTTGACCATTCCTCCAGTCTACCTAGATCATCCCTCATTTTGAGTACCCCTCCTGGCGTGTCTACAGACTGAGTAAATGGCCCCCGTGCAAATAAAAAAAGAAACGAAAAACTGTTTTATTTGGTTCTGGAACTACAGGAAAACCTAAAGGAAAGCTGCCAATATAGAGGCAATGAAAGGAAGATATACAGAGAGAGGTGTAATACAAGGGTTTGTAAAAACAGGAAAGATAAATGGATGAGGGATGATGAGTTAGAAACAGTAAGGAAAGCAACTGAAGATCAATATATTTATATATCATTCCCATCTCTATCATAATTTGCTGAGCAGAACACAAGACATTCATAGATTTAACACCCAGTGACAGATTGTTTGTCAGAGACCAATAAATGAATATAAAGAGACTAATATGTGTGAGAAGGAGCTTGTGAGCACAGGCTGAACTAGAGAGGAGAGGGAGGCACACAGACATCGGCCTGCGCATTCCATACAGAGAAGAAGAGATAGACAGAGGAGCTACTCAAAGTCAGCCTGGGTATAGGAGACTTCACTCCTTATATAGAGAGATAATATACAGATGAATAGGGCTGAGGGATACTAGAAGACACCCTGACACAAGTCAGTCAGAGGAAGGACATATCATAATATTTATGCCTATACTTTATTTATGCCTAATTTCTATCTCTTCCCTCCTGGAGATATCGAAGGGAAGAAATAGATGGAGCTATGTGGGCGGGGCTTAATGAAACAAATTTATGCAAATTGTGTTATTAAGCACCAATCAGTGCTGCAATTCATAGTGTTTCTGGGGGTGGGCAGAGCTTGATGCTGAAAATCGCATCACTAAGTCCCACCCATCCCTAGTAACACTAAGGGCCAGATCTACTAAGCTGCGGATTTGAAAAAGTGGAGATGTTGCCTACAGCAACAATCAGATTCTAGCTCTCACTTTCCTAATATATACTAGAGATTGTCAGCTAAAATATGATTGGTTGCTATGGGCAACATCTCCACTCTCCCAAACTTGCAGCTTAGCAAATCTGGCCCTAAGAATTGATGTAATGAGAGGCGAGGGGCCGCATTTGCGGGATATTTACCGACTCTCTCATGTTACCTAAATTTTGGCAATCTCACGGATAGTCCTAGAGATTCGGCAACCCTGGTTAACAACGATAGGTCCACCTTTATGGAGAATTTGAGACTGCAGACTTTAAGGGATCTGTTTCAGAAAAATGGATATTAGCATGGATTTAGATAATGGATATATACTGTAGTGATATCAAGCTAAGGATAAAGAACTTTCTTTTTTCTTAAAATGTATGTATTTTTATTTATTTGTTGGAGGGTGTTTTTTTTTACCAGTAAATCTGGCCATACATTAGAGTGATTATTGGTCTGAACATAAAATCAGTGAACGGACCAAAAATCCCTCCAGGCCAGTATTTCTCCCTAATACAATTGGCAATAAAAATGCTTGGGTCTGATAATTTCGTCTTACGGACCCGAAGCTGACGATATTGCGTGCATGTGGCCGATTATTGGACCTGTACCTCCACCTCCTGGGTGGAGTTTCCCCATTTGGATGGCTCTATTAGTGGTAAGTACAGCAGTAATAAATTAATGAAAGCTCTGCATTTTTGCAAGATCTGCTGCTATACTTACTGATGAAGTAAGACAGATGGGGGAAACTCCAGTCACGTGGTGGAGGGGACACGCAGTACTGACTGGAGTCCCTATTTTTCTTTTGCAGTCAGCCAGCCCATTGGCCAGCTGCACGAGTCTCTTCCTGAGAGTCCCATGCAACCAATAAAAGCAGAAATTGACAGGAGACCCGTTCAGCCAATCAGCTGCAAGGGCCTCCTGTCAATTTTGACAACCCCTTCCTCTTCAACCAGGATTATTATTCCCAGTAGGAAAGGTGAAGGGCACAAATATCAGAACCTTTCCCAAGCGGGAAATTATCCTGTTTATCTGGTCACCTCCTGCTGGGACTGATAATCTGCATAGTGTATGGCCAGCTTTAGAACATGTATCAGACCACTGTTGAGAGTATGCATATTGAGGGAATGTACATGACATTACTGACATGGGCTGTAGCAGATGGCTGAAACGCGTTGGTTAAATAGAGCTGTAAAGGGAGATTGGGTTTCTTGTATTCTACTGCACTTGTATTGTCTCTCTCCTTTCATGGGCAAGTGATATTTGTGACATTGAAGCTCGTTAGGTACCAGTGTCTCTTTCTCTATTTGAATTACCAGTATGATGTTTTTATAACAAACTTGCAATAGATGTTTTTTTTAGCTTCAATGTGGTAGTAAAATCTTTTTAGCTTATTGATAATAAACAATCTCTTCTTTTGTTTTTTATTCTCAGTATTTTTATACACTCCTGTCATGTTGAGATAATAAAAGCTGAAGTTTTATTATGCTCGGCTACTTAACAATCGCCGATACAATATTTCAAAAGGAACTGTAATTGGACATTTTCACCTTATCTTCGGTGGCATTGGGTTATATTAGTTTTGTAACAACACAAGAAGATTTGTTTGTTTTACTGTTATTAAGTTGATTTTGCACAACCCTGATCGGCCTCTCCATGTTACATCATCCAAGGTTACATAATTCATTTCTGAACAATGCTTGAAGGCAGCTAAAGAGACATAGCGGCTTGTGGCTGGTAAAATGATGCTTTTGTTTCCAAATCAACAATATATAATTCTTTCAGGATGACACCAAGCGACCCAGCTCTGGCTGGTCAGAGTTCCCTCACTAGTCACTTGCCACTAATCTCCCATTGTCTACAACAATAAACAACCTCTTTTTTATTCTGCACAAGCACTATACGACTAATAAAGAAAACATTTGGTAACAGAAGACCCTATTTGATCCTTAGCTTTGTAAGGATATCCTTATCTCGATCCCAAACATGTTTAACTTGATCTACTGTATTAGCTTCTGCTGGGAGACTGTTCCACTACTACACTTTGTGTAAAGTCATTTTTCCTCAGATTTCCTCTGAACTTACTTTACACCAGTTTCAGCGCATTTTCCCATGTTCTAATACTTCTCTACCTTTGAAAAAGGCGTATCTATAATGGGTGCAGGGTGTGCAGTGCACACGGGTCCCTCAGAACAGGCGGCCCTGTGGCATGCATCCTGCACCCTGGGTTGGCAGGGGAAGGGGGGGCATTCAGCATCTATTTCTTTTCTCTAAGATCTTATGAAGGGAAGAAATAGACGCCAAATTAGTCCCCCTTCCCCTGCAGTGGGACTGTCCCGTTCGCGGGCTGAAAAAGGGGTGGGGCTTAATGGCGCTGAAGCCCCACCCCTTTCAGTCTGCGAATCGGGACAGTCCTGTCTCGGGTAAGGGAAGGGGGGCCCATGTGCAAATTCTGCACAAGGGCCCCCTCACTTCTTAAAACGCCCCTGCTTAGAAAGGTTGGTAAAAATCAAGTTCAAAAGCATTTTTAATTTCTCAGTAAGTAGCACTCACATCACTGAGGCCATGAGTTTGATTGCCGAACTAGGCCTTATCTGTACGGAGTTTGTTCTTCCCATAACGTGGGTTCCTGGTGTATTTATGTGTTAGTGACCTTAGTATGCAGCTCCAATAGGAGCAGAGATTGATGTGAATGTCAAATCTTCCCTGTAAAGCACTGCAGACAATTTAGACTATATAAATAAGCATTAATAATAATAATAATAATAATGGGCCTGATTCTTGTTTAATAACGTTACATCTGCGAATGCATGTGGAAGATGTTACACTATAGATCTCCTAGCATATGGAACTCAATCCTGCCAGACAGGCAGAGATAGGCATATAAATGAAGCGTCTGGGGCGACGGAAGCAGATCCATGCAGAGAAGTTAAGGTAGGGTTCTGGACCTTTACGTGTTACTCCACTTCAAAGGGGGAGTGACAGGGCCTGCATTTTCTGTATGCATGGAGACCTGCATCTGGCCCAATCATTTTATGGGTGAGGAAGCAACAGGAAATGAAGCCCACAGAGAGAGAAAGCATGACATAAGAGGGATGGAAAGGGAACAAAAAGTAGATAACTAAGTGAGTTCTCATTTTCAGCCAAAGACGTAAACCGATAAAGTTACTGACTATGTGCTTCTGAACAGATGCCTGTCATCTAAAATGCAGCATGAAAGTAACCGAATATAACCACAGACAGCCATATATCAGAGGGAAACACACAAAGGTCATCTGTCTACAAGAGCATCTGTTCATGCCAAAACAGTGATATACAGGAGGGATGCAAGTATACAGACTCCTGTGTGAACAAAGAGACATAACACTGTGTTGATGTGAGGAGGTGGAATTGACACAGATAAACCTTTATGTCTCCGAGCTAGGCCTCTGTACAGGGGCCTGTGTTTATGTGGAGGAAGAAGGTGTACAGGCTGAGGCTGTGTGAGGAAACTTCAGGCCAGGCTACATGAGGAGGAGTCATTGGATGACAGGACTGTATATAAGGGGTGACACAGAGAGATATATGGAGGGAGGAGTACAGAGCCCTGTTTGTGACAGGAAGCTGAGGAGAGGGGGCAGAGTGCTGTCTGTGGTTAGAAAGAGAGGCAATATTTCTGAAATTCCGGGTCCCTAGTTTTATACTCATTGGCATGCGTTGCCAGAGACATAGATCATTGATGGAATAAAACGTATCGTTATTCATAGCTCTTGAATTGCTCGCTTAGCTGTCTTCCCTCCGCCTTCCTGCACTGTCCCCAGGGACATTCAGTTCCCCCACCTGCTGAATGCAAATATTAATGACGAGAGAATTAATTTCTCAGGACGGGTGGGCGCATAACCTCTGGAAATCACACAGAACAGACCCTTTGTATGGAAATGCCATTCCCTAGCGACAGAGAAACCCATCTGTACCTAGCATCGCGCTCTAAACACAGACAAGGCACACTGTGGGCGTAGGATTGTATCTGAGAGACGTGCAGGGACATACAACAACTTTGTGTTTATACAATACTGTGGAGACTGGTGTGACACGAGTGGAACACTCCGCATGATCACACAAGAGACACGGTTTACCATGGAAAACCTTACCTATAACAAAATGGCTGCTAGAGCATCTAGGTGAGCCCTGTCCACAAGAGACATTTATAGAAGGATTATTAGTGTTTAGAATGCCCCCTAACCAATAAACATGGGCCGGAGACACACCTACCATTTACAATAGTTTTCTGCTCCGTGCGAGCAAATGGTGAGGGCGCATGCAAACATACAAGGCATCCAGCATAGAGCTGGATCCAAGGGACAGGGTGCCATGTGTGTACTCATGGTGGGCGGGGGATGTGAATTGAACAATAACATACCCTCCAACATGACCCATTCCATTAGGTCCAAAATACTCTGCTTATCAGTTTCCAACTGTCAGTTGCTATGGTAACCTCCTTTGTTGAAGAGACAAATAGTTTTCTAAAATATCAGTTAAATTATTTAAACCAGGTGAGTGACAGTTGGAAGCTCAGGAGCGGATTAGATTGTATCTAATAGAATGGGTCATGTTGGAGGGTCTGCAATAAGGGCTTGGTTAAGCCCTTATATACGATCTTCATTTATGCATCAGCCCCATTCTTCATGGGGGCGGTGTGTAAATATTAAGGTAGGGTCCTGCCATTGGAAGTTCCGTGCGTGGAGTGGTTTCCTCCAGCACGTACGGGACTTAGGATTGTGCTCCGACTGCAGCGGTAGCAGAGTTTTGTATCCAGCCCCATATACACAAAGGGCCTGATCCAGACCTAGCTAGGTGCTTGAACTTAGTTACTCCTGGGCTAAACCATGTTGATTTCAGGGGAGTCAAGTTAATTGTATTCTTTGCATGCAGGGATAGATCTTTGAATTGCTTACTGCACACAGATACCGACCAGCTTTACTATCACACTGTTATTTAGACTTGGGATAGTTAACTTCACCACTTACCTCTAATACTGTTTGCAACAGATGAAATATGACTCCCCTGCAATCAACATGGTTTAGCCCAGGAGTAACTAAGTTCATCCACTTAACTAGTTCTGGATCAGGCCGAAAATCCTCCATTGCTGTCACTCAGAGTATTCTAGCTCCGGCTTCTTATACTGTACAATTAGTGCACACAGGTCAGGGTTTTGCCCTCGGAGGGGAAAAATACATGCCAGCATGGGGGTGGGGCTTAATATTGTGATTTATGCAAATTATGTCATTAAGCCCCACCCCTGTCAATCACTACTGTAATCCCTAGTGTTCCAGGGATGGGCTGACCTTGATGACATCATCAAGTCCCGCCCATCCCTAGTAACTCTAGGGATTACTATAATGGGAGCCAGGGGGGGGTCAGGACTTGCGGGAGATTTGCCAGCTCTCTCGGGATCTGCCCAAATTTCAGGAGTCTCCCAGATATTCCGGGAGAGTCTTCAACCCTGATGTAGGTGCATTAAGAATAAAGGACCAGATTGCTCTCACCAGTGGGCAGGACTTATAACAATGTACAATATAGATGTGCTAAGACGTCAAGATCGATACTTCAGACCCGCCACCATTTAAATTTCTTAACAGCCGGAAATTTTTGAAGGTAAGTTATGGATCTCGGAAACCTAAATGTGGATACTGCAGAGATCTAACAGCAGATTCCCATGCTTTCAGCATTCCAAGGGCAGCAAAAACAATCTTTATATCTGGTCCATTTTGGAATAAAATCTTCCTGTACCTAGCCCAACATCAGAATGTCCCATTCCCTTTGTACACGAGGCGGTGTACGTCTGCATTACGCGTAACTGAGAATCTCACAGAAGATGTTTCATTATGGATGTCTGATATAGAAGCGCTAATGTAACACAGAAACAATAAAAGTAGTTTAGTACAGAAAGATAAGCTCTGGTAAGTATTCAGGAGAATAATAATGGTGCGCATTTAAATATAGTATTGTATAAATCTTACATTAAATAAAACATCACAATAGCCTCAAAATCAGCAATCAGCTCACAATAAACTCATTACGTGATAAATGCCACTATCATCTTGTTAAATTATAGATTGCTAAATTGCTAGAATGAACACTGCTATATCCTGCTGCAGATACATTTTACACCTACTGTAGCACGCTGATCCAAGCCACGGTTATTAATTTTGCCATTTTGCAAATGCTACATGTCCTAAATGACAAGTCTCTTCCTCTGGGTTGATAAATATATGTACACAAGCCTATGTGCCTTTTGAAAGAGTCTACCTTATGCATTAATCAAATTTATAATAACCTTGTTGAAGAAGACCACTGAATTTAGATGAGAATATGGCTTCATAAAATCTAATCTCCAAACTGCAAGTGTCATTGGACAAGGATTATTCCTACTGCAGGAGGGAGACACAGACGACCATTGCTAGTGTAATCATAGTTGCCGACTCTCCCTGAATTTCCAGGAGACTCATAAAATTCGGACCTTGCTCACAGAATCCTGAGACAGATCAAGTGTGGCAAGTGATGTCATGTCAATAGCGACCTCAAACCCTGAGTGTTACTACGCATAGGCAAGGCTTAATTACATCTAGTCCCACCCCATTCTTAGTAATCCTATGAATGACAGTTTTGATTAGGCAGAGGCGGGGCTTTAGCCATGATTTGCATAAACCACATGCCCCCATACTGTCAGGTGTACTTCCAGTGATGTAACTACTGTGGGTGCAGCTGTCAAAGCCGGAACTAGAAATTTTAGTGCCTGGGTCAAAAAGAAAAAATGGTGCCCCCCTGACCTGAATTCCAAGCCTATTTAACATTAAATATTAACTAACTGGTGCCCCCCTTAAGCTGTGCGACCAGGGAGGCCGCCCCTATCGCAAACCCCAATTTACGGCTCTGGCAGCTGGTACAGGGACCAGAGGAGAGGGATCCACCCTGCACTCACAAAGGGTATGCCAGCCAGAAGTAAAAGGACTAAGCTGGCAGCAGCTAGCAGGTTCTCTCAGCAATCAGAGGCTTAGCACTCTATGCTGTTGCCAGTGAAGGTGGATGGATCAGGGTGGCAGTGGGCAGTGATAAGCACATGCCCTGGACGGGTGCCCCACTAGATCTAGACAACTACCGGCGCCCTTGTGCTGGCCATGCCTACTTCTGCCCCTGTGTTCTGCTGACCTATATTAGCAGAGACATTTATATGAAGTATGAAACATAATAGGTGGGAGTGGCTTAATTGTGTCATCAAGTGGGCAGGGCAAAATGTATGATGCTAATGGCTACTGCATGCAACACCCTCTTTATGGCTTTATGTTATTATTAGTGTCTGTGTCCTGCCACTTTGCAGGGAATGTTAAAATCACAACCTAAATGTAACACACAGCCATTCCGCAGACGCTCGTTCGGTACATTGGAAGGAACTTCGACTGTGATGATGCTGCAGACCCTCCAACATGACCCATTTCACTAGGTACAAAATGCCCTGTAGCTGAGCTTCCACCAATCTGTTGCTATGGTAACCACCTGTGTTAAATGTAAATATGGTTTTCAAATATCAGTTAATTCATTAAAACCAGGTGAGTGACAGTTGGAAACCCAGGAGCGGAGTATTTTGTGTCTGGTGGAATCGGTCATGTTGGAGGGTCTGATGCCGCTTAATTCCTAACCCTGTGATCCCCTCCCCTGGTAGAAAAATAGATACAGCCATCCACCAATAAGAATGTGAGGAGATTAGAATGCTGAAGAGCTTATTTTTATCCTGCATTTGTTTACTTGGAATGACACACAACCAGTAACAGTATGGCCATAACATTAACAGCCACCACCGCTAGAAGTCATGAGGCAAATGATAGCTACATGAAGTTATTCAGATCAGGGTCTACACATAAACACAACAGGTGATGGGCACACTTTCCTGCTTTATGGCTGCTATAAACGAAGTATAACCGAAAATGTTACCGGGCCAATGTGTAGTATATGCTATAACATATTTGGTATTTTATATAAAACAACTTGTATTTTAGATTTTGTAGTCCTTCAACCCCTCACATTTTGCCTTGCAGATAGAGTGAGGTGAATTCATCCAAAAAAATAACACAAAAAAACACTAAATACTCATCTCTCCAGGTGCTGCAAAACTACGAGTCCCAGCATGGTATACCTGCAAAGGCACAGTTGATACCTGACAAAGCATGCTGGGATTTGTAGTTTAACTAAACACTATGGTCCGGAGTCACAGTTATGTAGTTGTCGTGTTACGTACGTTGTTTTAAGAATTGAGCTACTACGCATGCGTACTAGCTTATTTATGCTATCTACATCCACAAAAAACGACATAAAACACCTACCAGAAATAGAATGGCTCATTTACATGTAGACATACAGCCAATCAGAAATTATTTAGGGAGAGGAATATGGTTCAAAAGATGTGTCCCAACCAAAAACTTAGAGTCAGGTGTAAAAACGTGACTGTGATAAAAGCACATTACCCTATTCATATATAATTCCATGTTATGAATAGATGCAAGGTCCATATAAATCCCTAAGCTACAACAGATCTGTTGTTCTGCTATTTTAACTCTAATAACATGTCCTTTACTGCAGTATAGAATGGAAATTCAATTAAGTAATGTGAGCAGAGAATGGCCAAAGTAGCCGCAATGCTGATCAATCAATGGTCAATACACAATCAGAAGATCCCCTCTAGATGCAGGAGACACAAGTCAATGATACCTAATGTCTAAATCCAGATGTCATTCCCTTTATTTTATAAGCATGCAAATGACAGAAATCAGTATATTTAATACGGAAACAGTCCAACTGTAAACAAATCTTTTTATTTTATATAGAGATCATAGAGAGAGTAAGCAATCCCCCTACATTTGGCCTGGATGAAAAGGGCCGTTCTATAGTAGCCAATTTCAAATTGGTTCTGGATTTGTTTGTTATTGTCTCGTTGAGGACAAGCAATCGAAGATCCTGGAGATGAATGTGCAGCAGCGAGAGGTGAGTATTTATCCTACAACAACCTTTATCCTAATTCCTACCTTAGCCCTTCCTTCCCTGCAGCCTGACCCTAAGACTCCCTTATCCGCAGCCTGCCCCTAATACTCCCCTCAGCCTAATCCTAAGACTCCCCTCTACGCAGCCTAACCCTAAGACTAGACTTCCCTCCCCACAGCCTGACCCTAAGACTCCCCTCCCCATAGCCTGACCCTAAGACTCCCCTCCCCATAGCCCGACCCTAAGACTCCCCTCCCCCCACCCGGC
>WWET01000476.1:558159-568674 GCA_011038615.1 Limnodynastes dumerilii
CAGCCTGACCCTAAGACTCCCTTTCCCGCAGCCTGACCCTAAGACTCCCTTTCCCGCAGCCTGACCCTAAGGCTCCCTTTCCCGCAGCCTGACCCTAAGGCTCCCTCCCTCCGCAGCCTGACCCTAAGGCTCCCTCCCCCCGCAGCCTTACACTAAGAATCACATGTTTAGATGTCAACAGTTATTTAATTGATTCTCCTTCCACTTCCTGCTTTAGGTCTGGATTGTGGGCGCGCATATTAAAATTAGGACAAGAACAGGGGATTATGGGAGAGAAAAACACAGATCTGGCAGTTAATTGAGAGTAGCGTCTGGACTATTATATGGCCGGATCCAGACCCCTGTACGTGAGGCAAATCCGTAGGCTAGGAGATGTGTGCATGGAACACAATCGATTTAAGAAACAGACGGCGGACTGTATTCAGAGATACGTTTTTATAAAAGTACGCAATAAAACGCACGTACGTAGCAAGACAACACCCAACAACACGTACGACACTCCCCTCTCCCGGCCGTGCAATCGTAGACTTGCACCTCCATAGACCACGCTGTTCTTTACGTGCGTAAATGTCTTCCGTGCGTGCGATTCTTTATAACCGCACCCTCAAGCGTTCATTTAAATGCCCCCCCCCACCCACTTTCATGTAAATTTTCAAGTTCGTATTTCAACCCCGCCCCTCCGTACGTATGTCCCCAAGTGCGACTCACATGTCCGCGCCTAAAGCACTTATGTGCGTATATTCTACGTAACTTACGTAAATAAAGTTACTACAGTTATACCGTACCTACAAATACGCACACAACGCCACGTGAAAACGGATCTGTGAATACGGCCCGGCGCGTGCCCAGATTAAGCATGTGTTCTGCTTCTCTAACAGCAGAGTGATTGCACATTCACTAAAAAGCATTAATCAAAGAAACCGGTCAGAGGACAATGTGTTCCCTCCACTCCTGTGAACACTCAGCAGTGACCGGTCCACATGCATGCTCTCTGCTCCTTTTATAAACCCCTCCCCCCCAGATGAACACATGACAGCGTGTGCAGTCATCTGTTGAACATAGTGACAGCCCGTCCCACGTAACCCGGCCATTCGGTCTTGGCAATGAACACCTTGATCCGTCCAACTCACCCACACATCTAAGCTGCCAAGCTGGGAGACGAAGCTACTTACAGTAAGTGCCAGGCTCGCTCACTGTATACCCAGCTTTAGAAAGTGTGTACAATACTGTGAAAAATAACAATTCATCAATACGGAGAGAGCCATGGGAGGGGGATTTACTTCAATAAAGAGAACAGTAACGCCAATGTGACGAGCCATAAAAAATGACAGAATAAAAACAATTATAAGTAAGCCGTTCTATAGTCAATGCTTAGACATAAATGACACATCATTTCCATCGGAGTGGCCCTTTAAATGACAATAATTGTGCATTCTTCAGTCTTACTATTGTACAGGCTCGCGTTCCGCTATTGAAATTTTAGAGTAGCTCTTGGCAATAACGAGGGAATGTCAGTCATTTCGTTTGGGCAAGTTTAATTATTAGGAAATATTTATGTGGTTATTCTCTTTTTCAAGGCAAGATCCTTTGAGATTAAAATTGGAGGTTATGAATAATAGGCCTCATGTGCACACAGCTGCTGATTGCAGGGGCCGCCGTCGCTAGACTTAGTTATGATTTGCTCGGTTTTGTGTTCCGCTGCGAGATTATATGAATAGAGCTCGAGTCTCGCAGCCAGAAACTTCCATGCAAATGAAAAAAAGTTTTATGAAGAGAATGGAAACGGCTCAGCCTGAATGAACTATAGGCTTCATACACCAAGCAGAGCTAGCAAGGAGTGTTACACCATGTTTTATGGTGATGAAAAGCTGTCTCATCGTATCAAATTACCAATAAAACCTCACAGAGGCACGGAGCGATACCGATGGACAGTGCAGATGGAAGCTCAGTCCAGGCTTGGCCAACCTGTGGCTCTCCAGATCGTGTGGAACTACAAGTCCCAGAATGCTTTGACTGCAAATGCATAGCGGATACCTGACCAGCGGTGGATTTACTGTGAAACTAATAGAGCTTAAGCTTCAGTGTCCCTAATCAGATAGGGGCCATAAGGCACATTTTTTACTAGCCATTTTTTTTTTAGGGAAAAGTGCATTTTTCAGCAAAATCTATGGAGTTTTTTTTAAGTTTGTGTTATTAAAATAAAGTTATTTTAGTAACAGAATCGTAAGCCATTAGGTTGAAGTACTTAATATTGAACTTAGAATATCATCACCCTGTTTATAAATAAAGCTGTTGTTTTAACATTTCTCCTAATATCTGTCTTCTCTCTGGTCTCTTCTTGAATATCGAGTTGATCCTGAGTTTTACATTAGGGACTGTGCAAAGAAGAGCAACTATGGTGCATGACACAACATACCAAGAAAGGCTAGAGGAACTAAACATGTATAGCTTGGAGCAGAGAAGGGAGAGGGGGGACATGATAGCAGCTTTCACATATATCAAGGGTTGTGACCAGCTAGAGGAGGGGGCATTTTTCAGAGGAAGAGATGTAACAGAACACAGGGCATGGATATAAAGTGGAGGGTGGTAGATTCATAGGAACTGTGCGGAAAAATGACTTCACTGAAAGGGTGATAGATAAGTGGAATAGCCTCCCATCTGAGGGGGTTGAGGTAACACAGTAGAACAATGTAAACATGCTTGGGATAAACTAAACTAAATTAGGGTCGAATAGGGTCTAGGGTCAGTATAGTTTTAAATAAACTGAGCAGACTGAATGGGCCTTGTGACTCTTATCTGCCGTCACTTTCTATGTTTTTTTGCATTTTCTTTGACTATTTGAATATTTGGGTTTACTATGCTATCACCAGAAACTTAACGGACTAACCGTAAATACAGCGAAGATTTTATGGTAGGATATAGCTCCCATAAGGCCATAAGTGTGAGAGAAGTAGTTAGCAGTGTGTCTTCTGGGAACAGCAAATCTTTGGATCTTGTCCTCTATTACTTAATTAATAATCATCATATTTATTAATACACACTTTCATAAAAATGCACTTTTTAATAATGAAAATATTTCTCTCAGAATCAGGTGAATCAAAAGAATGCATAAGCTAAATATCTAAACATTAGCTCCCCAACGATCAAAAACTATCTAATCTAATTAGACCCAGTCATCCAATTAAGCCAAAACAAAAGCCATCAAATGATCAAAGGACGGCTGCTAAATATTTCGTGACAGAGAAGGAGAGAGGTTGCTTATAAAACATTTTGCTTCATATACTGGTTTACAGAATAAATAAAAAAAAGAAGATAAACTTTATGAAAACGTACATACTTGTTTAGCAAAAAGGAAAACAGAATTTAGGTCAGTTATCTCAACCAGAAAGGATAAGTTCTCCTTCAAAACTAAAGCTGGCCACGCACTTATCCAATTCCTGTTCAATCCGACCTCCGACCGTCCAGTTGGTCAGACATTGGATAAATGTGTGTACACTCAGGACACCCGAACCACCAATCACCTTACTAATTTACAAGTGTGTCTGACTCCTTTGTCTAGTTCTTCTCCTAATTCTGATGTCATGTATTAACACCTCTGAGGATGTTCCAGCAGAGATTTGAAGAGTGTGTACAGCAGGGTGATTGTTTCAGACAATCGTATAAGGAAATGGAGGTCAGTGGTCTGTAAAATTGGACATGGATCGGGTGTTGTTGTTCTTCTGTAGGATTGTATAAACAGTATGGTCTGGAGTTGGATCTGAATAGGATTGGATAAGTGTGTACCCAGCTTTAGACCGCTATGCTTTTAAAACCACAGGGAATGAACATTAATTTATTATTTATTTATTAACAGGTTTTATATATAGCGCTATCAGATTACATAGCGCTTTACAGAGAATATTTCACATGCCCATCAGTCCCTGCCTCTATTGGAGTTACATACTAAGGTCTTTAACACATACAAGCACACACTAGGGTTAATTTAGTCTGCAGCCAATTAACTTACCAGTATGTTTTTGGCATATGGGAGGAAATCTGAGCAACCGGAGAAAACCCACACAGACACGGGGAGAACATACAAACTCCACATAGATAAAGCCTAGTCCAGGAAACAAACTCATGACTTCAGCACTATGAGACACAAGTGCTATGTACTGGCAATTGTGCTGCCCATTATCACAAACCTCTAAGCTGTTCTGATTTTGGTGAAATCCTGATTCACTGGTGAAGTTAAAAGTGGGATGAGTTTCACCGTCAGCAGTCATTCTTGAATGCATAACTAAGTTACATACAGGACCAGTGCTAGGACTCTGGACACTGTAGACAAACCTTCAGCCCATACCTCCCTCATCCCCCGTCCACCCATAGCATTGCCTATTTTTACTGCTTCAAAGGCACAGGAAACCAACTGAGCCATAGCTCCTGCATAGTACAGTTTGATGCAGGAGCCACGGCTCAGCTAATTCCCTGTGGCAGTGCTTACTTCACCTGCTCAGTTGCTCAATTGTCAAGTCCTTTGGCTACGTAGAACAAGTAAGGGCCGCTGCAGGGAGTCAGCTGTGCCTCGACTCCTGATCACACAAGCCATCAACGGGGATTAGCTGAGCGACGGTGGCTTGTTTGTTCTGCAGTCTCCACCATGTTAAGGTCCCTAACCACCTCCATGCACCTTCCCTCAAGGATCGGTGTCCTAGATAGCTGCCTAAACCTGCCAAGTGGTAACACCAGGCCTGGCTGTAAACCCCCACAAGAAATCCGCTCTGAGGCACCAGAATAAAGGTACTTTGTAAAGTGTACAGTATGGGCGTGCTTAGCTGCGTAAATTCGTTCAGCCCATACGTACGTGTGTGTATGACAGCGGTTACGTTGGAAAAAGTTAAGGTAGGGTTTGGGAAGCGTATCTTGACAAAATACGTCCGTGCAAGGGGTGTGCCGAGGGGAGTGTAGCGAACTTACGTGCACAAAAATACGCTCCGCGAATAAACGTACGGCAAACGTAGTTCTGGATCTACCCCATTATTATTATTATTATTATTATTATTATTACTACTACTACTATTATTACTATTACTATGTCTTTTGTTTTTAAAGTATATGTGGTAGGAGGCAGTCAGTCTGCAGACGCCAATGTGATGTAGGCTCCACAGGAATTGACAAGCTAACAGGCTGATTGCCATTACCAATTACATGCATTATTTGAAAACAATGTTGAGGATTTTGCTTCTGTCAATTCAGCCAAGATGCTGCCATAGGAACCAAGAGAAAAAAAAATACATTAAGACTCCAGCCAATGACAAGTTCCATCTATTTCCCTCAGCCCTGAAGGAAAAGATGGAAACCTCTGCACAGAGGTGAGGTGAGCAGGAGACTGGGAGGCTGAGAGGGGTAAAATGGCAGAGGTGCTAGAGACAATCAATTAAGGAGTCAAGCTGTCTGTAGAGGTGGTTAGCCATGTAAATACCTAGAGCAGTATCTGCAGTGGTGTAGTTCATCTCCAGGGTTATTGTGTGAAACAGTGTAATCTCTGCTTCAGTGCTTATCCAGTCATAGTTCATAGGTTTGCCTTATGTTATTAATGGAGAAAGGGAGGCTTTACCATCCACCTTTACAGGTTATCAGCTGTCTGCCACAGTGGCAACATATGCTTTAAACACATATGTATGTTTTACGCACAGCGTATCGGCATGCACCCCCCCCTGTGCGCAGCGTAATTACACACTGTTACACTGGCTGAAGGCTACCCTAACTTCAGCCAGCGTAACAGTGTGTAATTACGCCGGCCACATGATGGTAAATCAGCAGGCGTGACAGAGTGTAATTATGCCAGGCACCGCACTAACCCTGCCCTCCCTTCCTCATTTCCCTGCCTTCACATCGCCTACCTTCCCTAACTGCAGCGTAGTTATGGCAAGGAACGCCCCTTCAACCGTAACTATGCTGTAGTTACGGATGTCCGTTCCACCAATGAGAAAAGCCCTGACTACGTTGGGCACATGCGCAGATCGGCTGAACAGACGATCTTATGCATCCGCCCTCCGCGACGTAACTGGCGGGCGGAGGTCTGAATCAGGCCCAAGGGGTCAGATTCACTAAGCTGCGAGTTTGAAAAAGTGGAGATGTTGCCTATAGCAGCCAATCAGATTCTAGCTCTCACTTTCTTTTTACATACTAGACAATGTCAGCTAAAATCTGATTGGCTGCTATGGGCAACATCTCCACTTTTCCAAACTTAGTTTAGTAAATCTGGCCCAAGGTCAGGCTACACTTACATGGGGAAGTATAATAGGTCCAAAGCTGGTTCACACTTAAGCAACCTTTTACAGTGATATTAGGAGACTGTACACTCCAAACACCTTGTTTTTTTATTATAATTTTTTTAATCGATGTCCTAAAAATCAGAATCATGGATGGTATGATGTAAGTGTCTACGCAGAGGTCTGTCAGTCTTCTGTGCAGCATAGGCAGATAATTGCACAGTTGTTGTTTATGTATGCATAAACCGCAAAGGATGTATCACAGTGGCATCACTGTCCTTGGAATGCCCTCTGAGTAATCACCTAATGATGAGCTCTGCAGGTTCTGTGGATGGATAGGAAGATGATAATGGTGTCAATATGTTGCGCATTCTGAATACCCTAAAGACCATTGTTAAAATCTTGGGGCCTGATCCAGAGCTAAGATGTTGCGCTGAGCGTACTATCGATGCATTCCCCCCGACACTCCCCCTGCCCCGGCATAATTACACACTGTTACGCCGACTGAAGGCTACCCTAACTTCAGCTGGTGTAACAGAGTGTAAATACGCCGGGACCCTGAGCGTAACGACCTAACCCAGCCCCCCGCCTACCTTCCCAAACTGCAGTGTAGTTATGGAGAGGAACGCCCCCTCAACCGTAACGGACGCCGTATACCCGGCAACTAAAAACCCTAACTACGCTGGGCAACATCTGCCCGGCGCATGCGCAGATCTTACACATAGCTCTGGATCAGCCCCTTGGTTCCAAATTTTGCCCAACTATTGTGTGTCCCAAGTGTGTTGCTTGTGGGCACTTTTTCACACTACGCATCTGTACAAATCTAAGGGGATCCGACCGGCCCTAATAATGATACAGCCGCCAGCTGAATTGTGGCTGCATCTTTGCTGAAATGCTGGGCAAATAGAAAATTGCTGTTGGGAACAGACTCGTTAGCAATAGCGCCAAACTGCTAAGGGGCAAGGTAAGGGTAAGGGCTTAAGGTTAGGCTGCAGCACATGAAGGGTTAGGGTTGGCTGTTGAACACGGAGGGTTAGGGTTAGGGCTGAAGGGAAATATTAGGGTTAGCCTGTGGGAAATGGAGAGTTAAGGTTGGGGAAGGGTTAAGGTTAGGATAAAAGACTTACCTGTCGGCGCAGAAATCTTTGCAACTCATGGAGCGGCAGCAGTCACCATACAATGGTCTGTTGGAAAACTGAGTGGCAGTGGTGAAAACATGTCTGGATTATAAAGCCTGATGAGCGCAGATCCTTCTGAATCACATGCTCTGGGATATAATTGCATCCAAATGAGAAGTCTGGCATTGGCCCTAAATTATTTTCCTAAACTAGTCCTTAGATCGGCCTCATTGGTTCATGCAGTAGAAGACGAGGGCTATCTATTCCACTCGTCACATGTGTGTGTTTGAAGATGTTTAAGACGCTGCTGCAAAATGTTCTTTCCCGAAGAGCAACTGGAAATACGACGCACATTTCATTATAAATATGAGAGCGGGGCCTGAATAACGTCTGTGGGCGCTCCCAGGGTAAATGCAAATGGACTTTTTATTTCATTTCAATAATCTAATCCCACTAACAAAATCTCATTGCTGAACGTATTGTGGAAGGTAAACTCATGCGTCCAATTTATTCTCAGCAAGGAATACTGCTGATAAATCCTCTGTCTTCCCATTAGCAGATACTAATATTACCGCAACCCGAACACTACCACCTTGACCCGGAAATCCTGTTATCCAAAGGAGCGGAATTGTGCTAATGCACCAAGAGAAATGCGATCTGCGGTTGTTCTGTATGAAGTTCCTATATGGCCTCTTTTCGTAGAGACATCGGGCCAGATCCAGAGCTATGTCCGCTGGCCGGAAAAACGATATTTTGCAGGCATTGCGAATGTGCGCGGCAGATGTTACAACCCGTAACTCTGAACATACCCACCAGCCTAATACTAACAGCATAACTACATACGAAGGGGTATGACAGCCATACGACCCCCCGTAACTACGCTTCGGAGGCGGGGTGAGCCATTTAAATCGTACAGTATGGGCGCGCTTAGGCGCGGAAGTACATGCAGCCATTACGGCCAACAATAGTTACACCTTGAAAAGTTGAGGCAGGGTTTGGAAAGCGTAAAATGGCAAAGGGGAGTGCCTAGTCATTACGATAGCATAAATACGCTATGCGTTGAAACTTAAAGGTCTGGATCTGACCCACAGGACCTGATCCTAATCTCTGTACATTGGCCCAGATCCAGAACAACGCTTGTGAGCGAATTTATGCGTGGCAGAGACGTAAAATCGCCTTTTGCGTAATTGTGAACGTATGGGCCATTCACGTATGTGTCACGTAAATACTTACGTGTGGGCGTGCCAATTTTACGTGAGTCCAAAATACGTCTGAAATACGCTATGTAGGTGGGGGTTTGTATTTAAAGTGTACAGTATGGGCGTGCTTAGCTGCGTAAATTTGTGTTGCCCATACGTACGTGTGCGGATCACTGCGGTTACGTTGGCAAAAGTTAAGGTAGGGTTTGAAAAGCGTATCTTGACAAAATATGTACATTCAAGGGTTGTGTTTAGGGGAGTGTATAGAAGGCACGCACACGAAAATACGCTACGCGAATAAACGTACGGCAAACGTAGTTCTGGATCTACCCCATTTTCCGTATACACGGAGGTCAGTAAGTTAGCACGAGAGAGAGTGGACCCTGCCCTAAAACCTTTGCACGGATTTGATGCCCGCTTACCTTAATCTGCATGCCTATCCGCACCTCTCTGGCATGGATTAGACATGTGGAATTTAGGTGACATTATTGGCGACGTCACATAGGGGCGGGGCCTGGCAGACACGCTTTATCAGCGAGCCGGTGCGCAGGGCAGAATATCCCTGCACATTGGCCAGCTGCTATAGAGCGCTGAACAGCAAGTATCGCTGGTAGGAGACTGCCAATACCTGCTGCTACAGAGCTAGGTAAGTATCGGCGGGCCCCCATCAGGTCGGGGCCCGGAACAATGGTACCGGCTGTCCCCCCCTGATGGCGGCCCTGATTATATGCCCAAAAATAAGGATGAAGCGATCATTGCAAATAAGCATCACTGCCAAAGAGGATCAGCTGAGCGGCGGCTTGTGCACTAAACCTCCTAAACACACCAACAGCCAATCCCCTGCAACGAGGGGTTCTCACCTACTCCTCAGCCATAAAAGGCAAGAGAGAGAGAGTCAAGGTGCACAGATCTTCAAATATGAAGTTCTATAAACCCTGTGGTGCTCAAAGGGGTGCTACCGGCTAGAAGCCATAAATGGAACACAAAAAAGGAGAAATAGAGAGATCTTCTTGTTTTGTGCACTTATACAACCACAGAAAGTATAGGTCTCTTTAGTAGCTGTTATTGATGATTCATTATGAGATTGGAAAAGAAGCTAATGATACGATTGATACAATATCAAAAGGTAATACTCCTAGAAAAGAACACTGACTAAATATACCCATATTATTTTACTGTAAAAGCTCAATTAATTTTCCTTAAGCTATTAAAGAGACTAGTGGGAATTGATTGTGTCAAAGGGTTGTGTGTGTCAGTAAGTATACACAGAGATGCATACTTTAAATCATACACCAAGAATTAACTCCAAGGCCCAGATTTACTAAGCTGCAGGAATGGAAAAGTGGAGATGTTGTCCATAGCAACCAATCAGATTCTAGCTCTCACTTTCCTATTACACACTAGAAAAGCTTACTGTACTTTATCTGGCCCCAAATGAGAGATTGAAATAGGATAACAGAGGTGCACCTCAGATGCCTGTTTATCACCCTGATGCCCCTTTTGCCTGTCATGTCATGTGTCTGATAGCTGATTGGCTGAGCATTGCCACCAGGGAGGATCAGGGACAATCCCCTGAAGCAGGTGCGCTTACTTGTACTGTTAGTTGTTGTGAACACTGAGCGCAGATGATAAATATAGTAAATATATTGCCAGCAGCTACAACTTAGTGCTGTCCTCTGCTTGCAGAGTGGATGGGGGTTGCAACGGACAACGGAGGACAGGGCCGGGTCCAGGCTTCCATGAAAGTTTGATTATCCATACGCTACAGATGTGGATCCTCTGGGAGCATTTCCAATGGCAGGCTGGGAAAGGGCGGAATGCAATGTCACTGGCCCTGATCTGCGCATGCGCCGGGCAGATGTTGCCCGGCGTCGCTACGTCAACGCCCGATCGTGGACGTCCCCCAGCGTCCCTACGTTCAGGTTAGTGTAGGTGGGTGGGGGG
>WWET01000476.1:582955-612688 GCA_011038615.1 Limnodynastes dumerilii
CACTACATTCAGACATTTTACAGAATTAGGTGAAGGGGGACGCATACTGCACACAATGGGGACAGATGTGACACTTGGATTTTTACAAAACAGGCATGTGTATTTAGATTAGGTTAGTAGGAAGGACAGGTGGCTTTTAATTTTTAAACTTGACGGACGGGGGCTTCTCTTTTAAGATAACTAAGTAAGCATTTAGTTATCTTAATAGGGACGGAGGGGACATATGTATTTTATTTTGTGCATGAGGAGATTTTTTTCTGTGTGTAAGTCTATCGGACACAAGATGCTGGTGACAGCATGCCATTAACCCTTGGCATGCTGACGCTTATAGTACTATAAGTTAAATCATGCTGATGTGATACACTGCATGATTTAACTTACTGTACTATAAGCGTCAGCATGCCAAGGGTTAATGGCATGCTGTCGCCAGCATCTTGTGTCCGATAGACTTACACACAGAAAAAAATCTCCTCATGCACCAAATAAAATCCATATGTGCCCTCCGTCCCTATTAAGATAACTAAATGCTTACTTAGTTATCTTAAAAGAGAAGCCCCCGTCCGTCAAGTTTAAAAATTAAAATATGCATGTCCTTCCTACTATCCTAATCTAATCTAAATTGCCTGTCTTGTAAAAATCCTAGTGTCACATCTGTCCCCATTCTGTGCTGTATGCGTCCCCCTTCACCTAATTCTGTAAAATGTCTGAATGTAGTGTAGTGTATGTTAAAAAATGCATAGAGATAGGCATGCCACAAAAAATGACCAATAACAGTTTTTAATAACTTTGCATTCTACTCACAGTTTGCAGTCATCTAGGTTGACAGGCGCAGATCTGCTGCACGGCTGGATGGCTGGACGGCAGGTACGCGCTCCTCTTCTGTCTGTGTGTTCCCGGCGATTGACATATGTCATGCCAGGGGCCACATTTATAACCTCTGGCACGGAATGACGTAATGGCGTGCCAGAGGTTATAAATGTGGCCCCTGGCATGACATATGTCATTCGCCGGGAACACACAGACAGAAGAGGAGCGCGTACCTGCCGTCCAGCCGTCCAGCCATCCAGCCGTCCAGCCGTGCAGCTGATCTGCGCCTGTCAACATAGATGACTGCAAACTGTAAGTAGAATACAAAGTTCTTACAAACTGTTATTGGTCATTTTTTGTTGTATGCCTATCTCTGCATTTTTTAATATACACTACACTACATTCAGACATTTTACAGAATTAGGTGAAGGGGGACGCATACAGCACAGAATGGGGACAGATGTGACACTAGGATTTTTACAAGACAGGCATGTGTATTTAGATTAGGATAGTAGGAAGGACATGCATATTTTAATTTTTAAACTTGACGGACGGGGGCTTCTCTTTTAAGATAACTAAGTAAGCATTTAGTTATCTTAATAGGGACGGAGGGGACATATGGATTTTATTTGGTGCATGAGGAGATTTTTTTCTGTGTGTAAGTCTATCGGACACAAGATGCTGGCGACAGCATGCCATTAACCCTTGGCATGCTGACGCTTATAGTACAGTAAGTTAAATCATGCAGTGTATCACATCAGCATGATTTAACTTATAGTACTATAGGCAGCTGCTTGCCAACGGTGAACGGCTTGCTGCGGCAGCCATTTTGAAAATTTAAAATTCACATTATAAATTTTTTTTTAAAGCACATGGGGGCTTATAAAAGCTAAGTGAGTGTCAATTTCAATGAAATCGAGACTCACCCCATGCGATTTAACTCTGGCGAATTGAAGCAAATCTCTGACGATTTACTACATCTCGACCTTAGTAAATCCAGAGATTTGTATGTCAGTCATGCTACAAATCGCCAGAGAGATTTAAACACTGACGATTTGAATAAACACACATCTCTGGCGATTTGTATGTGATTCGACTTTTGTAAATATGGAACAGTCAAAATCGCTGCTAAAAAAGTACTAACTACAGCGATTTCCACCAAATCGAGCTTAGTAAATCTTGCCCCTGGACTTCTTCCCAGTCAATCTTGGGCCAGTCAATGATGAACATGGCAAACGGTTCCACCAGAATATTGCCCTATTAGAACAGTGGTATTAGGGAAAGTGGAGTCCAAGTATGTTGGTTGACTACCGGTGGACCCTTAACAGGACTGCTCCTGAGTCAAATCACAGCAGCAAATCCTATCATGAACAATTTAAGTGTCATACATGTTTACTATTTTTGTATTATTAATTAATGCAATGTAAACTGGAACTGGGTCTCATTCAAAATCTTGACATGATAGAAACATTTTAAAACAATGTATGAATTCAGCACAGAAAACAACATAAAGAGCACTTATATTAACTATTGTGATGAAAACATAAGAAAGATTTTGTTGACCAGTGTCATCGTTAACCCTGGGAAGCCTGTCAGTCTGATGAGAATGGGCTTGAGCTGCTTGAGTAGGAGTTGGAAAGGTTGGCGGAATTGGCAAGAAGCCTGTGCCTGATTGGCTGGCTATCAGCGGAGATGCTCTCAGGCAGCATTCTGAATGAATGATCTCGATTAACAAGTGATGGGACCTGCCAGCCTTCTAACCAGTGCTGTCTCTATTAAGGTGATGATAAAAGGTGCATTCTGGGGTATTCACCCATGTTCCTTCTCAGCATCAGCACGGAACATCCTGATTATAAGGCCCTTTATATTTTTCATTAAGTTCTTTGGTTCAAGAACTGTGCACTGGAAGGCAAATTGTTCATGTATCTAACTAAATGTCTCCCAGCATCCGGAGCAGTTTTTTATAACACAGATGTTTCACAAATGTCTGGATCATATGCATATTATTGGATGGAATCAATCTTGTAGATCAGTGATCTTCAATAAAAAAACAAAAAACCAAAAAAAAAGTTAAATAAATAATCAATCTGACCCAAATGTTTTAGGAACTGCGTTTGAAAGATCTATCTTACCTACACATTGCAGGGATTATAGACCTGATCCCCATATAAATGGGTAAAGGGACCAACAATCGCACAGGGGTCTGTACGATGGTGTCTTTTCTGAAAGACTATCATGCGGCAGTTCAATGGCGACTGCCACCAATTACCGTCAGCCTCCATTCTCCCCGAGCCAAGAAGATTTGTACTTTAAAAGGAAAACCCTTCTTCATAACCCTCTGTTGCACCTTAACCCTAACCTTCCACTTCAACCCTAACCTTCCACTTCAGCCCCAACCCTAACCTCCCACTTCAGCCCTAACCCTAACCTTCCACTTCTTCAGCACTAATCCTCTAGGTCCTGCAGCCTAACCCTTACCCTCCCTTCTTAAGGCCTAACCCTAACCTCCCACTTCAGCCCTAACCCTAACCTCCCACTTCAGCCCTAACCTTAACCTCTAGGTCCTGCAGCCTAACCCTTACCGTCCCTTCTTGAGGCCTAACCCTAACCTCAGCCCTGCCATAGCCTGAGCCCTAACTGTAACCTCAGGCTGACACATTCTGTCCACCGCAGTTTTGCTATTAGGAGCGAGTCAAAATAAGTACTCAATCCCTATAGCACTTTTCTCATTGCCAAGCATTTAGGCCAGACCAAAAACCACATCTCCAATCGCACTGCTGTGTCTCCAGCTTTACATTATTGTATCTCATCTGCTGGAAGACAGTTATTATTCTGCCACTGGTCTGTGACAACACTGAAATAGCCCAGAAAACTATACTTTACATGTATGGAACAGTGGCTTAAACATGGAAGGAAAAGCGGTCTGCCAACCCCTCCCCCTATTCTGAGATGTGGTGGCACGCTTAGTCAGGATATTGCCGCGTTTAATTAGGAGATAAGTGGAATTATTGTGATGTGATCTGCAGAGTGATTTGTTACATTGTTCCCTCGTGATTATTATGCAAACCAATAGAGGATATTTGTTCAAATAAGCAAATAAAGGCAGGAGATTTGTCGTGTCTTGTTTATTTCCCTGATTTATCACATCCTGTTACAGGAAACTGGCAGTGGTCATGTTGCCTACAGGCATTGGACCGTATTCATACTTGTATGATCTTTTCCGTAACGCCCTACTATGCATGCATAGTAGGTCATTGGCGCAATCTACGTACCAGTACCAGTACGCACGGAGTAGTTTAGGCAGAAGTAGGTGGCCTAATGCCGCCCCGGGGAGGTTGTAGTCAGAAGTGGGAGGTGGAAAAGATTTAGAGGGGAGGGAGGGTGAGGCCTTATCCAATGCGTATTTTCCTTCTTATTTTCCAGGAGCGCTGGACCCATAGATATACCCCTAGACATTACTAATCAATGACTGCAAAAATGTATTTTTTCAAATAAAAATAACTAAAAATAACACTCATAATAATAATACAAGAAAATAGAACATTACTTGGCAGGTAATACGTTTTGTCCCATAATCATTACAAACACCTGCCATGTAATACAGGTCCTAATTATCCTTTATTCTGGATCCAGTCCCAAACCATTCATGGACAGCGAGCACTCTATACAATTCCACATATGCAGTGTTTATGGATTGTCAGTCACGGTCCAGGAGCTACTTACATTGCACAATGGTGACAGAGCAAGGTCTTGACCCCTATATAATGTCAACAGAGCACTGAAGCCATGTTAGAGCAGCAGCATTGCTGTCAGACAGCACTGGTACAAAGCAATCACAAAGCTACGGCTATGAGACATTGCAGCTTGGTATTTCATATTTACTTTAGTAAAAAAAGAAATCTCATCTCATTTTATTATATGTTCAAAGGTCAATATTTTGCATGAATTCTAAAGCTACACAAGACAGCAAAGGGCCGGATCCAGAATTTATTTAGTCAGGGGACTTACGTAATTCATAAAAAAAATAACATTGGCGCATACCTGTGCCATACGTGCACCAGATGTTACGCAAGCGTACCTTCTAATGTCAGGGTTGCCTCCGGGAGATCCGGGAGGGAAGCCATAGATGCAGGCAGGGGCAGGGTTTAAAAGTGTGTTTTATGCAAATCATGTAATTAAACCCCGCCCCTTGACTGTCAATTGTTTTTTTAGTTGTCAAAAGATTTGGGCTATTGATACACACCGAAAAAAAACCTTTACTCCTGATCCCTCCTGATTAGGTTTATTCTAAAAAGGCTGATCTTACCAACTTATTTTTCAGAGTGGGAGCTCTTCTATATATAAATGGTGGTTGTTGTCCAATATAATCTCTTAAATCGGTCCTTCCTTAAAATACCCCAATGCTTTCTAATGATTTTCTCTACTTCCCAATGTTGGGAATTATATTGGGATATAATAGGGAATGTGTTGGGGCCCCGCATCCTCTTGTGGTTTCACCTTCCTCACTAATAATGATTCCCTCTCAATCCGATTGACTTCCCTGATCACCTTATCTAGAGCTTCCTCCTTGTACCCTTTCTGGATAAACTGCAGTTTCTTTTTTTCAATATGTATTTTTCCTATATCTTCTTTTGTGCAGTTCCTCTTAATCCGGAGAAACTGCCGCTTTGGAATATTTTCAAGCCACTTATTATGGTGATTACTATTTACAGGTATGTGGGAATTAGTGTCTGTTTTCTTAATAAAATTCTTTGTTAAAACCACATCATTTTCAACATAGATCTCCAGGTCTAAGAAATTAACACTAACAGAACTTACATCAAAGATTAAAAGTATATTAAGATCGTTAACATTCAAATTGGAACAGAAGGTTTTCAGATCTTCATCAGTCCTCCCCCAGATAAACAAGACATCATCAATATACCGTTTCCATAGCACCAGGTTCGTCCCTGCTTGTTAAAAAAGGTACCTTCCCAGCTAGCTAAAAACAGATTTGCATAGCAAGGAGCGAACCTGGTGCCCATAGCTGTTCCTCTCTGTTGGATGACTTCAATACCTTCTAGTTTAAAAGATTTAAAATCATCCTTAAGATGATTTGAATTTAAAAATTGTTTCACCGCTTCAAGATCAACTTTGTGTGCTATAATGTATACAATGAAGCCACGTCCACAGTAATTAGTTTGTAACCCTCTTTCCAATCTATATTTTTAAGAATATTGATAACATCAGTTGTGTCTTTTAGGAAGGAGGGAATAAATGCCATCAAGGGTTGTATATGTTTATCAATAAAGAGGGATAGGTTTGCTGTTAATGACACAGTCCCTGCCACGATGGGCCTCCCTGGAGGGTCCAGCTCATTTTTGTTAACTTTGGGGAGTGTATACAATACTGGGATAACCAGTTCAGAGACAAGCATAAAATCCCTTTCTTTTTCCGTAATTGTCCACATACTTTTTTAAAAATTGTCTTAAAGAAATAGAAAGTCCTGTAGTGGGGTCTATTGATACTTTGTTTGTAGATGTATCCCGTAGTTGTCTTTCTACTTCTTTTTTGTAATTTTCTTTGTTAAGGACCACCACCCCTCCTGGCTTATCGGCAGGTTTTAATATAATGTCTGAATTTTTCCGTAAAGTGTTGATGGCCATAAATTCCTGCTTGTTAAGATTACTTTTAGCTGTATTTGTGGGTTTCTTTTTTTTAGATCATTTTTAGGGTGTTTCATATTAAGTGAATGGATGTCTTCTTTGACCATTTTCTCAAAGGTCTCCACAAAATTTCCTCTCTTGTATTTAGGAAAGAATGTGGACTGGGTTTTGAATTCATTCTTAGTTCCTATCTTGTCCTTGGGGTTATCTTTAAAAAATTTCTTTAAGGCCATTTTCCTTACAAACTTTTGTACATCTACAAACATACAAAAAAGGATAGTGGAGAGGGGTGACTACCTCTACAGACCGGTTCACCCTGCAGCCAGCTTTGCCCTCTCTCTTGGGAGTGCGGGAGACATGATAGAGAGACTCTCATAGTTTAGAATGCGGAGCACGTTATCTTCCATATAGTGGACCGTATTCAGAGATCGGTTCCATGCATATTTTTAGGTACGTTTCAACTGCGCATGCCTAGCAACTTTTTTTACATAGTTCACGTAAACTATACGCGCATAAGTGCCTCACGTATGGACTTGTGAATCGCACTTGGATACATACATCCGCGATTTAAAAATACGCATGTGAAAATGAAGGTATGTGGGCGTGACTAACATGAATCACATGTACGGAGGACACATACGCATGGAGCTGCTCATGGAAGTTTCATGGGTGCGAGGGGGTTTGGCCTGCACCGGCCTTGCATATAATTGCAGCCTGATCTGGAAACGGATCTCTAAAGACGGCCCAGCATGGTATTGTTAGTTAGCGATCAATGCATCTTCTTACCTTAGTTTCTGGGTAGATCACCCCAGCCTTTCAGGCACCTCTTTATACTGACCTATACATTGATTTGAGCAGCCACCATATTGATGTAGTAAATTATTGGGTACTGAAACCACCCGGAAAATAAATCACCGGAAGCAGCACCAGATGTCTAGAGAGAGTGGCTGGGATAAGAGATAAAACCAGGCAACATATGAGTCTGTACCATATCTTGCAATGTCTCATAAGCTCTTTGTATCCTCTCCACAGGCAAAACTGCACAGAAGTCAATTTAAAAGGATAAAATTCTCAGGCTGTCCTACTTATAAGAGAAGGAGCACGTGCCAAGCATTGCGTATGACAGTGCAAGTAAGGCATAGGACACATGACAGGTAGATTATAATTGCAGACATGGCTCGGCAAGACCTACAGAGAGCCGATTATTTACAGACAATGGACTAGTTCCAGAAGTAATAACAGTCGGTTTACACACCCAGCGTGCTCAAGTCACATGCAAACACCAGATGTTTTCCGTATGTTCAAAGATCCCTAGGTTAGAGTGTGACAACACTCCTTATATTCGATTATACGCAGTGTGTGTGTGTGTGGGAGGGCATTTAAATTGTATCGTATGGGCAGGGCTAGACACTTCCAGCGATCCATGTGGAAATCTAAAGGTAGGGAATGAACATGTGGCAGCACGGTGGCTCAGTGAGTAGCACCTGTGGCTCACAGTGCTGAGGTCATGAGTTTGATTCCCGGGCTAGGCCTTATCTGTGTGGAGTTGGTATGTTCTCCCCGTGTCTGCATTAATTGGCTGCTGAATAAATTACCTCTGTGCATGTCTATGTTAAGGGAACTTAGAATGTAGCTCCAATGGGGCAGGGACTGATGTGAATGGTAAACATTCTCTGTAAAGTGCTACATAATCTGATAGTGCTATATACAAACCTGTTCAGAAATATTCTGTGAGAGGGGAGCATATAATGATCTGTGAGAGGGGAGTGCACAAGCCTCGTGTGTGGACTTCAGCAACTCTGTGCATGTGGAGAACGCTCTTAAGTCTGGATTAGGTCCAATGTCAATGATCAAAGAGATTCGATGCCCAAGAAAATATTCGGATGGATCCGAAAATACTGAGCCGCGCTATCCAGAAACATTTCAACCTCTTCCACTCACAACAATCCACCAACAGCCAGGAGCTGCCTTAAGTTTTCTGACTTGGGTAAGTATCGCGTCAGTACACATTAAGAGGGGACTCCTATACTGTACACTGACTAAGAGGGAACGCCCACTTATGAACTCAACTCTCAACCCTCTGTCTGAAGTCTTATCCTTCCTAAGTCAGGTCGCATGCACAGTAGCTATACTTGCGCAACGGAATGGAGCCACCCGACGCACAGGGGGCTGGCATCTAAATTGTAGAGTAACTGCCTGGCAAAACCCTTTACGTACAATTCTGAATTCCGCACTGCAAACAGTATTAGCGTTGAGAGGTAAAGCTTCACAGGCCGAGTCTAAATAACAGTGAAAAAGCAAAGTATTCTCCCTGCATGCAAAAAAGAAAAGGAATTTGATTATCTCTGATATTCAATACTGTTTTGCCCAGGTGTATCTTTCCACCTGATTTCCTCTTATTTTCAAACTCTGGATTCGGTCTAGTGTTATAAGCCCCAGAGTAAGTATGGCTGCCTAAAGAGAGACCCGAGCTTGTCTATTTACATAATCAATGCTAATTAGTTAATCATGGTTCATGGGGGCTAATCATTTGCATATGTGGCCAGCTTAAATGAGGCGATGTGATTAATAAAACTGAACGTAGGTGTTTGCTATTTGCAGATTGGTGAACCAGATTCCCCCCACCCCCTCTTCCTCCTTGAGATACACAAAGCAAAATATTGCCTTTTCAGAATAGAAGTCTTACATTAACGGGCTTGTAAGCGGGATAATATCAAGTGGTGTAATTATGTTAAATATTGTCCTTATTGTACAGCTAACGGACTAGTCCTCTGGGATCCTTGGCTCCCTGGAGAAACTGCCTAAATGTTAATGACTAAACCAAGCCGTTCTCCTGGGAGCGTTTCATTAGTGAACACTGGTTTGATAGGATAAGCTGCTGTCTGTATGAATTGTTTCCACTAACACTCTTCCCTGGAGCATTTAAACTCAATGCAAAAAAACCCCAGTGTCATGAATATTGGAATTACACTATTACACATGTATATATTATCCTGGTACTTACACACATTATCTTCTTAGATATGCCTATTATAGCCTTTTCTGCGTTTTCAGCTTACACCCTTTATAAATGTTTACATAGTTTCTAAATCGTGTCATGCCCGCCTAAGTATCTTATCCTTTTAGCAGTGCACGTATTACCCTTTTCATTACAGATTACCAGCAAACAGGTGGAATAACCTTTTCCTCATGTAAATGGAGGCTGTGCTACAGGTGGCCTCTTCAGTCATACGTGATCCTTAATGACATTTTGGTGACTCGGAGCATATTTCTGTGAGCTTCGTTGGACAGGATCATTTTTCAAGAGTTTAAATCCCATCAGCATAGGATAATAACAAGCATGTGGGTCACAGCTTCGGATAATTGGACGGTGCGTCTATAAATATCCCTGTACTTTATAGGGGTGCACCTAATGCATTGCTGCTTTTTGTATTAGATGTGCACATTATCATCTCCTTTTATGACACACAATGGCCTCTTCCCCACTCATCCAAAGGCGTAGGATTGGTTTACTATTATGTGCATTGAAATGCGTTCTCTGTTAATTGACAAATTTACAAACTATATAGTCGTAAATAAAATAGCCATTAAATAAAATGCAATTAATTTTTTTTTAAAAAGCTTCACTTGAGTAACCTGGGTTTTCGGCACACAGCATGAGGAACACTTTCATTTCTTTTTAGTGATGGGTTTGCAAGGTTAAATGCTACTTCAAATGGTCTCACATAGCTGTGGAGTCTCCAGCATCAGAGTCAGTCTGGACTTAGTGGTTACAGTCGCTGCAGCAGCAATCACATAATGTCGGCTATAACAGGATTGCTGACTTTTAAAAGCTTTCCTCCAGGAGATCCCGGAGGGAAGCCATAGATGCATGAAGGGGGGCAGGGCTTAATGGCACGATTTATGCAAATTCGCACCATTAAGCCCCACCTCTTGACTATCAATTACCCCTTTTGGTTTCATAGGGATGGGGGTGGAACTTGTTGACGCAATTTGCGTCATCAAGTCCCACCTGTCCCTAGCAACACTTGTAAACTAGTGTTGCCAGCAGGAGGGGGTAAGAACTTGAGGCCGTGGTTTAATGGAAATCACAAGCCTCAAGTCCCTTGCAGGAGATTTGCTGGCTCTCCCGGGATACCTGCCCGAATTTCAGGAGTCTCCCTGACATTCCGGGAGAGTCAGTAACTATGGGCTATATCATTCGTGAGAGTTGTAGCAGGGGTACCTTGTCTATAGCTATATCCATAATTCCACCTTCCACATAAAAAAAAATTCAGAGATTGAAAATAAAAGAGTAAAGTTACTCCTGGGCTAAACCATGTTGATTTCAGGGGGAGTCAAGTTAATTGTATTCTTTGCATGCAGGGATATATCTTAGAATTGCTTACTGCACACAGATACTGACCAGCTCTACTTTATACTTTAGACTTGGGCTGGGAATCGTCACCTCTCAACTCTAATACTGTTAGCAACACATGAATTTTGCCTCATCTGCCATTCAACATGGTTTTTCCCAGGAGTAACTTTCTACCGGTTTCCTTTTTATTTCCAGACCCTGGATCCCCTTTGTCCATTGCTGAACTCTTAACCTACATGTGCTTTCACAATGCTGCACAGTTAAACCTCCCTTCCCCCAATTTTGGATAGAAATATGAGTAGAAACGACTCGCCTCGCACAGATAGACTTATAATACGTGGACCCTACCTTAAATGTGCCACGCTGTCCTAGATAGGATGCAAAGGCTGAAAAATGCCGTTACAGTAAAATATAAATCCCTCCCACCTAGCGTAAGTCCGGCTGTATCATTATCGAAATTCTGCGGAAAATAGACATGTAACTATTTCAACTCAATCTCACAATAGTGACAGGCGTCGACAGGTTAGGGATCCAGAAGGAAGGGTTAAAATTTAGGAAGGGTGGGTTAGGATTAAGCTTCAAAAGGGGAGGTTTAGGATAAGGGGAAATGGGAAAGTGTAGGGTAAGGCTGCGAGACATGGAGGTTAGGACTCTTAAAGAGGAAGGTTAGGGTAAGGCTGCAGGAAATGGGGGGGGGAGGGTTAGTGTTAGGGCAGGGTTAAGGGTAGTGCTAGGATGCATTTTGTGGAATTGGAATTGTTGTTTGAATCTAGTCCTTTATTACTGTCAACCCCATAGTAAACTAGAATATTAAGGATTAAAGCCCTTTGGTTTGTCAGGCCAAGGGATTCATTTGCCCCCATCCATTACCTAAGGAAACAATACAGATGAAAAATGAAGAAACATTTTTGTAACTCAAGTGACAGCTAAATTTCCAATTCAGAGAATCCAGATTTGCCTTTTTTGAAGCAGAACTAATTTACCAGCGTCGGTTCACATTCGGGGGAAATATCTCTTTTGGAAACATATGAAATGCATCCAACATTTTACATTTTAACTGTGATACACGTCATTAAGTACCGAGGGGAACAAACACGACTCTACAGTACAAATACTGGACCTGACCCAGACGGAAACATGAATATAAATACAAATAGCCTCCCTTCATTTTACGCTTGTTATTAATCTTAATCTTCTGTCTCCTCTCTCGTCTAGTTAGTCGCATATTGACCGGTGCTGCTCAATAAAAAAAAAAAAAAGACCAATTCAGTCTTGCCTCAATGGTCTAAGTTAGCCTACCCGATATGATGGATCCAACAGATTATTGTGCGGTATACAGTACATACATGCACAATATCTCACATGGGTGACAAACATTCCCCACTCCAGATGTTGTGACAATATTACTCCTAGCATGCTCTAACAGTATAGCGGAGACCTGCAAGGCATGATGGGAGATCCACCCAATCATATGGTCAAGCGATTATGGAAGCATTTGTCAGACTAGTATAAATAAAGCTTTACTCATTGACAATGCACATAGGACTGGATCCACACATCTATATGTTAGGCCAGGGGTCCCCAACCCTGTCCTCAAGGACCAATAACGGTCCATGTTTTGTAGGTCTCGCTGTATAACCTGTGGAGCTTTCAAAATGTAACTGTCAGTTATGAGCTCACCTCCAGCAAAGAGATTTAAAAAACATGGACCGTTAGTGGTCCTTGAGGACAGGGTTGGAGACCCCTGTGTTAGGCTACTTATGCAAGCTTCTTCCATAAGTAAACCTAGCTGTAACATCTGTGCAGACGCACAGGAGACATAAGGTTGGTCTATGGCAACATAACTGCTGCAAAGTGCACCCATGAGAGGGGAGCGACAGGGAGCTTAGGCCACATACAGTGGTCTGTATCATGCCCATGATGCTCTTTGGTGATGGTACTGTATTTTATTTGGAGGACGATAGAAGCTGATCAGTGGCAGGATTCACAGTTAAGAAAATGCGGCTTTTAGGTGCATATATTTGAGAAGGGATATACTGCGCAGACACAGTAACCTAATATACGCAATTTACGTAGAACTTAAGAACAGCGCGGCTCCTATTTCTTCTAGGTTCCTAGTGACTTTTGAAGGAAGGGGCGTTCCGGGAAAACTTAAGAAGGAAGATAAGAAGACTGTTTGGAGGGAGACCGTTAAATAGGGAAATCTGGGTGCGGTTAGGCAGAATCGTTCTGAATTAGCCGCCCTACGCACACAACTAAGAACCTAAAGATAAGGCAGCCCTATGGCATTCGTACGGGGGCATGTCAGGGGAATCGCCTTGCTACTAGTTGCGTATAATTAAGAACCTAAAGCCTTCTTAAGTGTGAATCAGGTCCACCTTGAATAGATGACATTCATCTCAATAAGTGCAATGGATTAAAAGGAGGCTTGGAATGGCTGTATTTTTATGGCTGTCCCTTTCTGTGACAGGGGGCACACAGAAATTTTATGATGCCAAATGGCTTTATTTTCGTACTAGGTCTGGTGGAGACCTTGCCCGATCCTTTGCTTTTATGGGGTCTGTCCTGCGTTCTTCACACACAGTTTGGCAGAGAAGTGAATTAGGCTTTGAGCAATTTGATAAAAATATTTAAAGACATAAAAGTGATGCATTTATTAAAAGCAGTACTCATGACGATTAACTCTCATGATTAAATGAAATGAAGTCATAATGGCGGCTAAAAAATTAATTGAATGGAAGGGGTGGATTTGAAGCAGCGGGTTCTTGGCTTTGATGTAATGTTACGATATTGGACAGTGCCTCTATGGATTGCTCGGCCTCCCCAGTTCTCCTTGACAGCTGCACCTGTACGTTCCTTCAAACGTCAAACTTAGTACAACAAAAGCAAGGTATCGTCATGTGATTTCATACATGTAAATATCGGCCACCGGTCAAATAAAAGATGACTGCTTCTTTTCTTTAATAAGAAGATTCTTTAAAATGTCCATAGCAGCCAAATATTGCTAGTACTGTGCTACCACTAAGAAATCAAGTCACGTACTAGTTTATAACAAATATAAATGTATTGACACTGAAACAAGCAAATAAAAAATGTATTGTGCCACCATTGTACTTATTCTATCCCAAATCTCTTCTGATTCTCTTCCATATCATGCCACTTCTATACGGATGCTCCCCCATATCCCATCACCCCAATACTTATTCTCCCACATATCATGCTGCCCCAGTACTAATTCTCCACATATCATGCCATCCCTTTACTGATTCTCCCCCATATCATGCTGCCCCAGTACTAATTCTCCCCATATCATGCCATCCCTTTACTGATTCTCCCCATATCATGCCATCCCTTTACTGATTCTCCCCATATCATGTAATCCCTGTACTGATTGTCCTTTATATCATGCCAATTCTGTACTGATTCTCCCCATATCATATCACTCATGTACTGATTCTCCCCATATCATGTAATCCCTGTACTGATTTTCCTTTATATCATGCTAATTCTGTACTGATTCTTCTTTATATCATGCCACCCCTGTACTGATTCTCCCCATATCATGCCACCCCTGTACTGATTCTCCTTTATATCATGCCACCCCTATACCAATTGTCCTTTATATCATGGCAATTCTGTATTGATTCTTCTTTATATCATGCCACCCCTGTGCTGATTCTTCCCATATCATGTAATCCCTGTACTGATTCTTCTTTATATCATGCCACCCCTGTACTGATTCTTCTTTATATCATGCCACCCCTGTACTGATTCTTCTTTATATCATCCCACCCCTGTGCTGATTCTCCTTTATATCATGTAATCCTTGTACTGATTCTTCTTTATATCATGTCACCCCAGTTCTGAATATTCTCTTCTTCCCTGCTCTTCATCTGCTCCATATTCTCTTCCTCCTTCGTCAGTTCCATACAATCTCCCCTCGCACTCCTCATGTACTCAATTATGGCAGTCAAAAATAGCCAGTGACAATCCTTGGGACAGTGAGTGGACACGTCCAGTGCTGTAATTGGTCATACAGGATGAAATGAGGCCAACTTGCAATTCAATGATTGACACACTTGCACTGATACTTGCACTTGCTGCCACGTACAATGCTATTTTGAAAGCAGCATGCAAGCTTAGAATGTGGGATCCAGCCTATGGAGTAGCATCTTGTATCTGGGGCCGAAGGTAACAGACTTGTGCCCCACAGCAAGGAGGCAGGGCCTGAGTTTGGATGGGCGAGCGGGACTAGGCAGTGGCAGGTGACACTGGGAGTGGAGCTAGGCAGGATAGCCCGCTTGACAGAAGCTGTCAGAGGCTGCTACCGTGATCAGCTCTCATACATGGAGGGCTGAGCGCTGTTGTCAGCCTCTGACAGCTTAACACAGAGCAGGGAAAGCAGCTTCCGCAGGCCCCCTTCTCCTCCATAGCAGTCACAACACTTGCACCACAGTTACATCCCTGTCTGGTATGGGTATCTGTACCACCAATTGAGAACCCCCTAACCTACCTCTGGAAATGAATAACTACTTAGACCATACTTTTCTTTTCTCTGAAACTGTAATAAACCCATCTTCCAAAGGGTAACATGCCAATATTTTTTACGTTTTAGAAGAACAAATTTCTCATTAATAAATAAATCCAGCACATTTATTAGAAAAACTATCAAGTGGATAATGTTAAGCTGGACAATATGATATAAAAAATTAATGTATCATGTTGAAACTATCCTTTTAAGAAGCAACTATTGCTGAGGGTGCATTTCCTGTGAACTTATTCTTGTTGTAGTGTTCCTGCATTCTACATTTAGAAGAGGCCGCCATTTTGTTGATATACAGTAAGTATGAAGCTTCTCATTTCACTGGCAACATCAGAATGACACAAACAAAGATGACAAAGAGTGAATGTACATACCATCCAACATGACCCCATTCCATTAGGTACAAAATACTCTGTTTCTCAGTTTCCAACGGTCAATTACTATGGTAACCACCTTTGTTGCAGAGACCAATAGTTTTTTAAATATCAGTTACCTTAAGTCATTTCACCAGGTGAGTGACAGTTGGAAGCTCAGGTGTGGAGTATATTGTACCTAATGGAATGGGTCATGTTGGAGGGTTTGAATTTTAACACACAGGCACAATTTAAACTCAGTCTCTTGCATATTACTACACATGGGAATTGCCAGACCCCCTAATATATGATAACTGTGCAGCCGGTTAGCCCCGCCCACCGACTGATGTCTCGGTTTCTTAGTGTCCAGCAGGTGGATTTGGTGCAGCACCTTGAATGTGCAATCACAATCTCCCTGATATTCATTTGTAAAAGTTGGTAACTTTTGCTCTATTCACATAGTTCATTTTTTGGAGTTTTGAAGTTTTTGCTCCAAAAAATAACTTTTTCTTATTTACAAATGATGCACCCCCATGGAAATAAACAGTTTTCATGGCGATGCAGTGAAAGTTCATATGTGTTCACTGGCCCGTTGTTCCTAATGTAGGTCCGGCGCCTCTTCCTATTTACTAACCCACAGACTGGAGTTTACACCTCCGTTCTGAGAGCTAAAATAACACCAGATCAGGCTGCCATTAGTGCGGGAAAAGGGGGATATATATGGGGAGACCACTAAAATATATGTAAATAGTAGTTTTGTGTAAAAAATTAAAAAATAAAAAAAAACCTAACCTGACATCCCAGATCATAAATTATATGAACAAAGCTGCAAGGTTCGCTGCGAGTAGAAGTGAGCCTGGATCAGCAACGTTCACATAAAAAATTAAAAAGTAAAGTAAATATACCCCTAAGTGCCATAGTTGGCATGGAACTGATGTATTTTTTGGATGACTGATGTGTGGTTGCATATAAATAGACAATGGCATTGAGACAGGATATGCGAGGATTGGAATAATGGGATTTAGAAGTGTTTTAATACACAGGGATAAAATAGCATAAATAATTGGATACCTAGAACATACAAGGATAACACAGATGGATACACAGGAAATTCTAGGGAAAATAACGAACTACAAAAAGGAAATGGATGGACTTCCAACCACTGTTACAGAAGGGGACTCATTTTGCAACATCCCTCCGTCAGGCCAGCACTATATAGGGAATACCCCCAGACACAAAAGGCTGCATCTGCCAGCTCCCTTGAATTCGCTCCCCGTCTTACCCGGCTGTGGCATTCAGAGCCCACTCTTGCCGCCTAGGACTCCCTCCTCTAGGCTCCACTTGACAGTACAGTAGCCATCACCCCCCACACTACCACCCAGTGCAGCAATCTTCAATCGGGCTCCATAAAGCAGGACTGTTTGGGACACCCGTGCGTTACCTAAAGTGTCACTAATTCAGCTAAGGAACATGTGCTGCAAGATTACATAGCAAAGAAACAGCCAGTAATTCCTTCAAGTCTTATCACTGGTCTTTAATCTACAATCTTCTGACTATTGTAGCCTGAATTAAGAAACACATCCCACTGATTATGCCTGCCAGTAAGCAAAAAGCCTGCAACGATAAGCAGCAAAGTCCTTCCAATATGGTTTGTGGGCACAATTCTGGTAAGGATAATACCAGGATGAGGATACTGTAAAAGCAGTCAAGGAAACCATAGCACCACTAATGCAAAAACAGGCAGCATCTCTTACTTAGGCACTCCAGGGGCCAGATTTACTAAGCTACGGAAATGGAATAAGGATATGTTGCCCAAAGAAACCAGATTCCAGGTGACATTCTCTAGTAATATATATATTTAAAAATAAATTAAATTATAAAAAAAAAAAAAATTAAAAATTAAATAATAGAAAAGACTTAAAAATTTACCTGACCCAAGATGCGTCTGCCCGCAGGTGCCGGTCTCAACATGAAGAGCCGCTCATGCAAAGTGCTTCTCATGCCGGGGCTTCATTTTTACAAGTCCCCGCAGAGAGCCACTGCACATGTGCAGTCCTTCCATTCAGCCGAAGACAGCCCGCAATGAGTGCAGAAAGCTTGAATGTCATCGCAGGACAGCCAGCAGAGGGTACACCTTTGTGTAAATAATATGAACATAGCTCCCAGACTCGCAGCGAGCTAATTCGAACCTGGATGAGCTATGTTCATTTGGGTAAGTAAATAGAGCCCTATGTGTTAGAAGCTGTGGTTTGGGGTTGGAAGAGGAATTGATCAGGGCACTTACTTTCAGACATGTCAACATGACCCATTCCACCAGGTACAAAATACTCTGCTCCTGAGCTTCCAAAAGTCACTAATATTTGAAAAACTTTTTTCTCTTTAACACAGGTGTTTAACATAGCAACGGAGAGTTGAAAGCTCAATAACAGAGTATTTTTTATCTAGTGGCATGGATCATGTTAAAGGGTCTGTACTTTGCCATCTGGGAAATTTAGAAGGTATGTATCTATATATGGTAAATATGCCCCTAAGCTATGTAAAGTTACACTTTCCCTTACTACCTGTCTTCTTTACATACATAAACTAACATATGCACATAATTAAATAATACAAGGGAGAATTAAATCCTCTTTTGTAACATAAAAGTAGTACATGGCGTTCAAAGCTTGCCACTTAAGCAGCAGAACACTGTTATACTGTCTAACAATGATTCCCTGCTTAATTGGTACATTTTGAAGATCATATGTAAATGAACTAATGTAACGTATATATACTTCACTTTTATTTTTTCAAGTGCTTTGTGTAGTCCAATCTCTGGACAAAAAGAAAAATATGTGACTGGTATACTTTAAGGTCTGTCTGTTGTCTTGGCATAACTAGGTTATCGTATTATTTCACTGCGCAAAAAGCACACGGGGGTCATTAACAAAATATATAAAGTACAATGCATTGTCTATGGACCTGATCTAGATCTCTGTGCGTGATCCTTACACACGGAGGTCTGAATGCGTAAGTGTCCCTTCACCCTCATCTACATGCTAATCCCCTCACCTCCTTTGAGGGGATTAGTTATTCAGATTTGGTGGAGTGCCCTATTGGACAGATCTGAGATCTGGAGTGTAATGTGCATACAATTGGCTTGTGTAAGTCCTGTAACGTTACTAATTCTGGACCAGGCCCTTTAGGTATATTTATATGTATTTTTTTTTTAGTAATACAACACTAAAAAAATGTAGGTAGGTTATCACAAAAAACAAACAAACAAAACTAATATTTTGTTAGATGGTTTGATATTGTTTTGGTTTTTTTCAATCCAAAAATTAGAAAATTGAAAATCCTCTCCTATCTTCTTTACTAATTAGGGTCCGGATTCACAGTTACGTATTTTTCATCCAAAGACCGCGCTTACGCAATCTACATACAGAAACGGTACGTAGATAGTGTAAATAAGCTAGTACGCATGCGCAGTAGCTCAATTCTGAAAACGACGTACATAAGACGAAAACTACATAACTGTGAATTCCGGACCTAGATGACTATAAAATCCCAAGTTAAGGATAAAGGACTGAGAGCCAACCTGGTCATTCTACCTACATACTTATTCGGGTCCAAGGGCAGACTGGCCATTGGACTTACAGGGAATTTTCCCGGTAGGCCGGTGACCTCTAGAGGCCAACCAGCAGCTCTTATTTTTATTTGGAAAAAACTAGGATTTTGACTGTCATAGGTGTTACTAAAATGTCTGTATAGAACGGAGAGCATTAGGATGTTCTATGTATTGTGTGGTGGTCACTAGAATGCCATATGTATTGCATGGTGGTTACTAGGATGTTCCATGTATTGGGTGGTGGTCACTAGGATGCCATATGTATTGCATGGTGGTCACTAGGATGTTCCATGTATTGGGTGGTGGTCACTAGGATGCTCTGTGTATTGGGTGGTGGTCACTATGATGCTCTGTGTATTGGGTGGTGAAAACTATGATGCTCTCTGTATTGGGTGGTGGTCACTATGATGCTCTGTGCTGGGTGGCAGTCACTATGATGCTCTGTGTATTGGGTGATGGTCACTATGATGCTCTGTGTATTGGGTGGTGGTCACTATGATGCTCTGTGATTTTGACTGTCATAGGTCTTACTAATATGTCTGTATAGAACGGAGAGCATTAGGATGTGGCATGTATTGTGTGGTGGTCACTAGGATGTTCTATGTATTGGGTGGTGGTTACTAGGATGTTCTATGTATTGGGTGGTGGTCAGTTGGGTGAAAGAGACTACCTGCATTGCACAGAGGTCACTATAAATACTATATAAGTAGATGCTGTATTTGCTTATAACTGTTTTACATAACACTTCTTCTCGCACTTAATTGGCAATACATAACCCTCGCCCATATCAAATTTTCCACTTCTTTTATTAAGGTTTCTTTTATTCTGTACGAATCCAGTGTACACATTTTTTTGACTCTGCCAATAGTTGAACCCAATCACATGTGGCTGCTTGCAGATTTGTGAATCCGGACATAAGTTCTCAACCTGCCCCTGTTCGGGTCTAGTATGTTTGCCTGACGATCAGAGCGCTGACAGATAACCTGGCGGCACTAAAGTGGGGACACAGTGGAGGAGAGCGCGTGGACGGAGCAGAAGAGAGAGCGGGCATATGGTGAGAATAAAACTCCTTATAGGATACTTTTTAAATGATTATGGCAATGCTACAGACGACTTTGTGGTGTCATTGATGAAGGTGCTATTGTAGCCGTAGCAACCAGCATTGATTCATTCAAACTAAAGTTTGCCCATTGTATGAGGGTGCAAATCATAACCCCTTCCCATACTCATCCCGGCTCCAAACCAATCCCAGTCTACCGCCAAATCCCATCATACTGCTATTTTTTTTTAAACCATAATTTTACTTCCGAGTATCTGGATTCAGGTAGATTTATACAAATATCTGCTATACTGCATGCACGAGTGTCACGATTCTCCTATAAGTGCTGAGTAAACGCTAAGAACAGGGAGTGTTGTAACAATACAATTTATCTTCCCATTATACTCATCTCACTGACTCAGTAAATTAATCACAACTTTATGAACTAAAACACTGACACTGAAAGGCCAAATTGTGACAAATAGAGGAAAATGGTAGATAGTCTCTTGCTACAAAGCAGTATCCTCCTTTAATTTATGTACACATATATCCACACTTGCCAAATCTTTATTTCAGCATTCCGGGAGATCCCAGAGGGGAGAACGTAGCAGAGAGTGTGCAGGGACTTGATGACGCGATTTGTGTCATTAAGCTCTACCTCATCCTTAGCAATGCTATGGGTCACAGCATTTATAAGTAAGGGGGCAAGACTAGAGGCAGTCATTTACATTAAAGCTCCTCAAGCCCCACCCCCTTTGACCCACAATGCTGAGGCGGAGCTTAATAGCGTCATTTCTGCTGTCTCATGGAGATTGTGGGAGAGTTGGCAGGTATGCTTTTATCACCCATGTTTTGTAGAGAATTAGAGATTTCCATCATTTTTTATGAACTTGTCCTAAGGTTTCTACATTTTTTTTGTTGCCTCTGTGTGTTTTAATCACATTGCAGCTGTGTCTGTGTACACGTCCCGCCTTGAGGATTCCCTTAAATTTCTGAGCACTTGAGTCTGGAAACTTAAAGTGGTGCATTCTGTAAAACTGCTGGGCAAGGCTGTTGCGGCTACCAAAGCTTAGGAAAAATATCTATCAAAACTATTATGAAGGGTAAGGGAAGCACTGCGACTCAAGTGGTTAGCACTTCTGCCTCACAGCGCTGAAGTTATGAATTCAATTCCGCGACAGTATAGCACTACATAAGATGATGCTATATAAAAACCTGTTCATAAATGTGGATCAAGAGTCATGCATAAATTTCATAAATTTGTATATATGTTTGTATGTATGCATGTTCTCCCCGTCTCTGTAGGGGTTTCCTCCGGGTGCTCCAGCTTCCTCCCACGTTCCAAAGACATGCTAGCAGACTGGCTAACTAACTGCTGACAAAAATTAACCCTGGTCTGTGTGTGTTAATACAAACGGACCTAATCCAGGCTCATGCACAGAGGTCTGAAAGTCCAGGAAATGAACTCTCGTTTCCCCTCTCACATGCGGACTTTGGACGACTTATGTGTCCAAAGTCCAACCTTAAATTTTCCTTACAGATCTGCGTCCTGCCAAATGCCTACTGCCACCCGCTCCCTCTCATTTAATGCCTATTCCCGCCTGTCAGATGGATCTCCTCGCGCACAGAACTGAGTTTCGTATGCAAGGAGATCTGTTGTGTAACATCTGACGCATACCCGGTGTCAACAAAATACCGTCTTATGTCATACGGGATCCTGGATCAGGCCCTTTGATAGTTTGATCTTCCTTTTCACATGGAGGGCCGTATTCAGAGAGTTTTGAGAAAAGTGGTACGGCGCATGTGCAGTAATTTTGTAACGTAATCTACGTTACTTCTTGCAACGTAGATTGTGTATACGCGGTCTCAATTGCATTACGGCCGGAGCTCTAAATACGTCCCGGAGTGCGAATCTATATTAAAGTCAACGTATTAAACCATTCTGCTTTTTCCATTCATCTTCCTACCAGTATTTCATTGGTGAATATCACTATTTAGGGTGGGTCGCTGATGCGAACGCCTTTATTTCCAAAGTTCAGAACTGGCTGGGAAATCGACTGCTTTTGCCTCGAAGAAGGAGCTCTGAATGGTAAGTCTAAACTGTACCCCAACCCTTTTCCTAATCCTAACCCTTACCTATCCCCGCAGCCTGACCCTAAGGGACAGATTTACTAAGCTGTGGGTTTGGAAAAGTGGAGTTGTTGCTCATAGCTGACATTCTCTATGTAAAAGGTATGTAACAGGAAAGTGTGAGCTAGAATCTGATAGGTTGCAGACCTGGCAACAGAAATCTTGAGGCCCAGTACACCGTATTTGGGGGCCCCCTCCCTACTCAATAGTGTTTTGCAGGGTTCCCTCTGAACCTTGGGGCGGCCCATCACAGCTGTCTCCCCTGCCCCCCCCCCCGTTGCCGGGCCTGATTGGTTGCTATAGGCAACATCTCCACTTTTCCAAACCCGCAGCTTAGTAAATCTGGCCCTAAGACCCCCATTCTAAGAAAAAAGAAATATTTAATATAATTTTGAAATATTGAAAATCATCTTTCGGATGTCTCTGCTTCTAAAAGACAGCAATCGCAGCGGCTACATTTATCGGTTTATTAAAAGAGAATAAAAAGGCCAATCTATGTAAAGCTACCACTTGTCTAAAACATCCACTGGTTTCTCCTACATTATCACATTTCCAGTTTCAAGAATTACATCTATACATATAATCCTCTAAGAAAAGCAGGAATAGGATAAACATTCAATGACAACAAATATTTATTACAGTTACTCATTTTTTCAGATGCTAATGTCTGGCAATACATTACTAAAGATATAGATTAGATTATCTGAACATTACTCTTATTTCTACAGTATCACTGGGCAGTATTATTATTTATTATTTATTAACAGGTTATTATATAGCGCCAACAGATTACTTGTGCTTTACAATTTTAACAATCAGTACAAACATGATTGGGTAATAACAAACAGATTGGGCTCACAAGCTTACTATCTATAGGACAGTTGGTTTGATACATAAGCAGGGCCAGATTAACAATGGGGCTAATGGGACTACAGCCCCAGGCCTCCATCTGAAAATAGGCCCCCACACTGCAGATCTCCAGGCCTTCCACTGCAGTGTATAAGTATGACATTCTCCTCCAAAGCATAGTGTGGGCCCTTGATCATATTCAGCCCGAGGCCCACATGGTCCTCTATCCGGCCCTGTACATAAGGGCAAGTGCTGTATATCACACAATGGAGCAGCCAGGGTGTATGGTAAAAGTGCTCTCAGTGCTCTGTATGATCCAGCCACAAAGCAGTTTTAGTAGCAGAGATGAGGGAATTTTAGAATAGAGAGAGAGTGTGCAGGTTTATGTTGATAATATAAAAGAAAGGACAAAGTGGTTGTTAATATTGTACATGAAGCTTAGGAAGGGTGAGGAAGTTGATAAGCTTATCTAAAGAGATGAGTTTTAAGGGAGCGCTTGAATGTTTGCAGAGTAGTGGATAGTCTTAATGGGCGAGGAAGGTTATTCCAGAAAGTAGGTGCAGTCCGGGAGAAGTCCTGTAACCGGGAATCAGATCATTTATGAAGTGCAGAAGAGAGTTGTAGATCTTGTGATGATCTGAGAGAACGAGCTGGGATATATCTTGAGACAAGTGAGGATATGTATGCAGGAGCAGTGTTGTTTATGGTTTTATAGGTTAGCAAGAGGATTTTGTATTTGATTCTGTAGTATACAGACAACCAATGTAGAGACTGACAGAGTGGACAAGCTCTAGATAAACGTTTTGCAAGGAAAATCAGTCTTGCTTCTGCATGTAATATAGACTGTAGAGGGGTAACTTTGTATTGTGGGAGTCCAATAAGGAGAGCATTGCAGTAATCAATGCGGGAGATAATTAGTGCATGAATGAGAGTTTTAGCAGTTTCTTGTGAGAGATATTTTCGAATTCTGGAAATGTTTTTTAGGTGAATATAACAGGATTTACAAACAGATTTAATGTGGGGCATAAAGGACAGTTCAAAATCAAGCCTAACACCTAGGCAGTGAGTATCATTATGGTGCCCATAAGTCACGTATAAACATCTGATTTTACTGGAATTTAGGGAACAAAATAACGAAAAGCAGCCTAGGATTCAGCGAACGATTTTCAAAGAACACGCTAAACACCGACGACTCATGGATTTTGAGTGACGCTTTTCAATGTGTCATACACCTTTCACCTGGTTTCCATGGCATATCTCCAAATCTCGGTGAGCATGAAGCCAGGGGCTGTCATTGTCATGTTCCTTAGAAAATCTATAGAGCGCTAATTACAATGAGTATCACAATGACAAATGACACAGTATGACTGTTTACAATGCAGCCTATGGACCAATGAGTTTGACAGTCGCTAGGAATCTGAAAGCTATCTTTGTAAGTAGTACTTAAGACTTTCTCACAGCTCACTGAGCCTGTTGTCTAGAAAGAGCTCTATATTTTGGTTTATTTGCCTCAGCAACCGTGTCGCTATGAAAAGGTAGCCATTGGAGATATGGAATTAAAGTAGTCATTCATTTTATTTTCACACTTATTGATGAGCTGTTCAGCTACCCACTCATTAACACAATTTCACACTCGCTGGTAAGTCGTAGAACCAGAAACAAGAGAGAGAGAGAGAGGAGAGAGACGGAAGAGGCTGCAGCAACCAGAGTGAAACATTTTTCTACATGAACAATCCCCGTCACCACCCCCTCATTAAAGCAAGGAAGTATTCATTATGCAAGTCCATTACATTAGAATACTAGATGGAGCTTGGAATAGTTGTAATGCAGATATAAGTGCTGGGGCCAAGGAATGTATGCAATCCATGTAATGCCATGGACTGAATATGGGCCCAGATGGATTATGTGCAGCCTTCCAAGCAAATCCATTAAATTCTAATTCTAACAGGATATAAGTCAAATATCTTGTTTCTAAATTAATATCAGGAGATGGAGTGACCTTTATTTGGCCAGGATCTGTATGGCACTAGCCTGAATGTAGTTGGGCATAACGGGTTATGGCTCCTGTCAGGTTATAACTCCTTTTGTCAATAGATCAGAATATTGGGAAGGAGGAGAGGGGGCAGGTCGTAAAAGCCAGATCTCTGAGGAAGAGTTTGTCCAGAAACAGACCTGTCACTTTTCACAAAGGTGGAGGCTGTTGGAGAGGAGCAGCTTTGCTTTTAAAAAATGTAGCCTAAATACATAACTTGGTACACTTCATGGGACTTTCAAAATGAAAGAGGTGTCCCTTATTTTTTTGTCTGTCCCGACCCGGAAGGTTCTTTGAGTAAGTGTTTTACCCTTTTTATTTTATAAGTAACTGTTTTGCATGTTGTATGTCCATTTTGTTATTCTTTTGTGCATAAGCATTGTGATTCTTAACATATTAAATATCACTTAATAAGTTCTCTGTGTTCTTACAGATTCACATGTCAGATCAGCTTGGTTATTAAACGCTACTTAATGGTAACAGAAGGGATCATTCGGAGTTGATGATAATTCTGATAAAGTATAATTGTGTTAGATTAGTGTAAAGGAGAACCTAAGACCTCCTGTGAATAGTCTTGGTGGTGGCAGCTCGTTAGTAATAAGTCATATTTGGGGTGGATAAAGGGCATTAGTCATTCTAGAACAGACCAGGTGGCCGTTGTGATTAAGCCCTTGTTTCCCAGATAAGTCACAAATGCTTCAGTTGAGGTCAGTGTCGTGCCATTAATAATTTAAGAGCGCCCTCACTCTCGTCACTATGTAAATAACAGCAGACAGGATCCAGATACAAGAATTGCGGGCGTTTTGTGCATGCTGCCCACGGAAAAAGTCTGCGTTTTAATACAGCTCACGCGCACGCATAAGGCTTCCAGCACAATCCGGATCCTCAGGATCCAGGCTTCTGCGGTGGAAGCATTTGCGATGCCAGGGCAGGGAGGAACGAGCCACCATGCATACAGCTTTAAGTATGGTGGGGGGAGGGATGTATGTAAATCGTACAGGAAGAGCTTGGTTCAGTGAATGGTCCTGGTTTAGGAAGACCCGTATATGTGAAGGGAGTGGTCTCCTCTCGCTTGCACAGCACATAGAATACCGTATTCAGTTCTGGAGGACATGTCTCCAGAAAGACATAAATACATTAGAGACTGTGCAAAGAAGAGCAACTAAAATGGTCCATGGCCTTTGTAACAAATCATACCAAGAAAGGCTAGAGGAACTAAACATGTATAGCTTGGAGCAGAGAAGGGAGAGGGGGACATGATAGCAGCTTTCAAATACATCAAGGGTTGTGACCAGCTAGAGGAGGGTACCATTTTGCAAAAGAAAAGGTGTAATAGAACACAAGGGCATGAATAGGGTGGTAGATTCAAAGGAAATGTGCGGAAAAATGACTTCACTGAAAGGGTGATAGATAAATGGAATATTCTCCCATCTGAGGTGGTTGAGGTAACACAGTAGAACAGTGTAAACATGCTTGGGATAAATATAAGGACCCCCTAAATCTCCAACTAAATTGAGGGTAAATAGGGTCTAGGGTCAGTATAGTTTTAAATAACCAACTGGGCAGACTGAATGGGCCATGTGGCTCTTATCTGTCGTCATTTTCTATGTGTCTATGTCAGTGATTCCCAAACTGTGCGACGCGGCTCCCAGGGGTGAAGCGACGCTCTCACTGGGGTGCCTCGGAATGTTTCTATTTCCTATTGTATTCTATTGTATTTTTGTCTTAGGGGTGCCTTGAAAAAAAATATGGAGACCCTAAGGGTGCCTCGAACTGAGAAAGTTTGGGAACCACTGGTCTATGTTAATATCTCACAGCAATCCACTATCGGAATTCTGACCACAGCGGTGGTGGAGCTCTGGATCAGGCCCAGTAATTCCTAAGACAGCATCCAGAATTCCGTTCCCACTGCATTCACGCTCCATGCTGGATCCATTCTTCCGTGCGGGTGAGAGGAGGCCACTCCCCATGCTCGTACGAACTTATGATCCCTGACTCTTACCTTAAGACTTCTGTTAATTAATTATTACCTAAAAGTACAAAGAATAGTTGTTTTTGTATTTTTAGGTAAGAATATAACCAATGACCATAGTTGCCGACTCTTCCGGAATCTTCAGGAGACTCCTGAAATTCGAGCATTGCTCCCGGAATCCTAGGCGAGCCAGTAAATCTCCCAGATCTATGCTTGAAGCAAGTGATTTAACCTAAATTAAGGCATCAAGTCCAGAGCGTTACTGAGGATGGGTGAAGCCTGATGACATTGAGTCCCGCCCCAACTTTATTAATCCTATGAATGTCAGTTTTGATTAAGCGGGGGGCAGGGCTTCAGGCACGATTTGCATAATCCACACCATCAAGTCCCACCCCCATGTCTTTGAAGTCGGCAACTATGCCAATGACTCGTTTTCCGATTGCTAGGATTGGAAAATGTCAGCTTTTTGCTAAAAGCAAAGAGGAGAATAAGCAACGCATACCCAGAGCGGGATCCAGAGCTCCGTCCTGGGAGCATTTCCGACGACGGTGGGACGGTAAGCGATTCCCCTACTACATAGTAAAGTGCGACTGTTCTAAGCGCCCTCCATACTATTCAGACTATTTAAGTTAGAATGGCGTAAAAGTTTCAAGGTAGCAGTTAGCTATCGTATCGGTATGGGGTAGATCCAGACCTTTTACGTTACAACGCCTAGCGTATTTATGCTAGCGTAATTACGATGCACTCCCCTAGGCACACCCCTCCGCCGTACGTACTTTGGCCGTTTTACGCTTTCCAAACCCTACCTTAACTTTTCAAAGCGTAACTACTGACATACGTAAAGGCTTCACGTGCGTAAGTGCCTAAGCCACGCCCATACTGTACCATTTAAATGCCTCACCCCGCCTCCGAAACATGAGTGTCATATGGCTGTCAAGCCCCTTCGTTCATAGTTACGCTATCGATACGATGCTGGTACGTATGTTCAGAGTTACGTGGTGTAACTAATACTAATGAACTATTTTGCATCAGCGGCTAGCGTAAAATCGCTCGTGTACGTAGTTTAGGATTTGGTCCCATGTGAGCAAGGAGAGCGGCCTCCAATCACCTGCATGGAAGCCTGGATACATCAGAACCCTCGCTGTGTAAGTCTGGATACGTACAATTAGCGCGTTTCATTGAAAATATGCTGCTTTTGCTCGGATTATAATGACAAATCTTCTCCCTGCTCCTTAATTCAACACTTTTGCCCTCACAGGGCTATAAGACAAGAGACAAACCTAGCCCTAGGACTTGCATCTGTTCTGCTTTTACGCAGGACCTTCCACTACATTAACCCCGAAAATCATTAACAAGCAGTATTAAGTGTCCCAAAATGGAGACATCAGCAATAGATAAGTACAATGATCCAGGCAGCCAGCCCTCTGTATCTAGTACCGGAAAATCAGAGGAGAACCTCAAAGTGCTGATCTTTTTTATTCCTCTTCTTCTTCTTCTACTATTCATTTCAACACTTTCCTTTAAACACAGCCACAAAGCAGCTTATTAAGCAGGCACAATGTTAAATTATTTTCTGCACATTATCTGTCACCATTTATCTCGGAAAATGGATATGCCACATTATAATATGCAAAAATAATTGTGTATTTCGTCATTGCATTGTAGACAGCGGCCGTAGACCATGTTGCTCCACAGTGTATTACTCTGATAAGGGTTATTAAGCTTGTTTTATTGCAATTTGCAGACAAAGTGACTCATGAAACACCAAGCAGACCTGACACTGAATGTCAGACCATAGGGGGAGACTGCAGCACCTTGAAAGCATATAAATTACACAGATTAAAACAGGAAACTTTGCAGCACCTACAATAACATGGATCAAACGTCTCGATTTAGTGCGTGTCGTCGGAACAAGCCCTAAAACATGACATTTAACTGGATGTCAAAGCGTTTTTGTTCACTTGAGCGAGATTACGATCATACACGGTGAACAAAGAAAGACGTACGAGTGGCCATTTTGAGACAGCAACCGCATGGCATGACACCGGATTCATCACAAAAGGATGACTGACATGTTCAAAAACAGAAACAGACACGGACACGGAGATGGCCAGAGGAAAGATGGGTGCTCCAAGATTTGTTTTACTCTAGATGTATTTTATATTAATTCATTAGATTACAGGCTCTTCTTTATTCTTGCCTAGTTTTTCATCTCTGAAAGTATTAATACACACACACACACACATATATATACACCGGATTCAAAAGGATGACTGACATGTTCAAAAACAGAAACAGACACGGACACGGAGATGGCCAGAGGAAAGATGGGTGCTCCAAGATTTGTTTTACTCTAGATGTATTTTATATTAAATTAATAGATTACAGGCTCTTCTCTT
>WWET01000476.1:620173-633950 GCA_011038615.1 Limnodynastes dumerilii
GGGGGGCAACAAGATGGGGCTGCATGCTTAAAGCATATCCACATGGTGGGAGGGGGATGTATTTATATTGGGTGTAGGTCTGCTGTATGAATCGTTTCATACCCTTAAATTGCGAAGGTTTCTCAAAAATCGATTTCTTCTTCCTCGAGGAGGAAAAGCATTATCCCCGGAGTGAAGACTGCACAGCACATTTTGACTATTTCTAACCCTTTCCTAATTATTAACCTAACCCTCCTCTTCTATTACCCTAACCCTCCATTTCCCGCAGCCTGACCATAACCCTTCCTTCCCAGCAGCCAGAACCTAAAAATCCCTCTCCCTGCAGCTTGACCCTAAGACTCCCTTCCCTATAGCCTAACCCTAAGACTCCCCTCCCTGTAGCCTAACCCAAAGACCCCCACTCCCCGCAGCCTAACCCTAAGTCTCCACTCCCCGCAGCCTGATCCTAGCACTGTCTCTAGTACTCACCTCCGGTCCGGTGGCTGAGTTGTGCGGCGGTGGTTTCCGAATGAATGAATGTGTAAGCATGGCGAACCGCATGCTTACCCATTCAGTCATAAACATTTAGCAACAGTAGTATTTTCGAAATAGAGGCAGCTGAAAATCAGCTTTCGGCTGCCTCTATTATATCCCATTTACATCTTCGAGTAAGGGCTGGCATTTATGCACCAACCCCATTTTCTTTGGGCTGGTTGCCTAAATGTTAAGGTAGGGTCCTGCACACGGAAATGAGTAAGTACAAATTAGGATGACACAGCGGGACCCTACTATATCTAGATGCAGGGCCGTATTCAGAGATACGTTTTTTAAAAGGTACTCAACTATATGCACGGCCGGCGCAAGGAAACGCCCACCAACAACTCCGACACTCCCCAACGTGCTCTCGGTGACTTACGCGTCCATAGACCATTCTGTTCTTTCCGTGTGTACTTGCGTGCGTATATGTGATCCGTCCGTGCGACTCTTGATAACCGCGCCTCCAGGCGTTCCTTTAAATGCCTTCCCCCACCCACTTTTACATAAATTTTCCCATATGTCGGATTTCCGTGCGTATGTCCCCCAGTGCGATTCACGTGTATGTCCGTTAGGCACTTACGTGCGTATAGACAACGTAAATAGCATATCTAAAGTAACTACGCATGCGCAGTTGATTCGATCTTAAAAATAATCACGTACCTACCCTCAAAAACGGATCTCTGAATACGGCCCCCAGTCCTTAGTTATCTCTGGAAGAAGGATGACATGTTTGACCCTGGCCACCAAATCATACTTCAGATACACACTTCAGATAAAACCTACTGCCCACAGAAATTGCAATGTATTGTAAGCCTCGCTGGCCAGTTCAGAGAAGAATGAACACAACTCTTCTATACGGTCTGTTCTCCTGTTAGATGTAAGTGCTTTTGTCTCTCTCATCTTGTCATCTGCCTATTTCACATGATTGCAGAGATCTGTCCCAGGTGATCTCATAAAGTACATCTTACCTTTCCCTGGAAGAGGAAGTCTTATGATGTATATTTTATGGCCAGATGCACTCAATTATATGTCTTTGTGAAGGCTGCAGTAAGAATGTATCATCAGTATTTCAGCAAGCCTTTGTAACACAATAGGTGGCATTCGTGTAAACCAATAATAATTGACACCGACTGAAACTTGACAATAAGCTTTAAAAGAAAAAAGGGCACTTGGGGACGATATATAAATAGAAACATACCATGTTGCACATACCACGTTATAATATAAAGGGAGCACAATAACGTGCATTGTTTATTTATTAAAAGGTTTTTATATAGTGCTATCAGATCATGGAGTGCTTTACAGACAATATTTCACATTCACATCAGTCCTTGACGCATTGAAGCTACATACCAAGGTCCTTAACACAGACACACACGGAATAGGGTTAATTTATTCAACAGCCAATTAATCTACCAGTATGTTTTTGGAGTGTAGGACGAGACCGAAGCACCCGGAGGAAACCCACGCAGACATGGGGAGAATATACAAACTCCACACAGATAAGGCCATGTCCAGGAATCGAACTCTTGATCTCAGCGCTACTCACTGAGCCACCGTGCTGCCCATAATGGTTGAGTTTTATACACTTACCTTTCCGATGGATGTCTGCTCGAGACTGCTGCGTCTATGGAAGGCTTCTTGACAGTGACACCTGCTCAAGTGACACCCTACTGTGGTGTCTGCTCTACACTTCCAGACTTCACTGTAACACCTGATCCACAAAACCGGACATGACGCAATGTGGACAGATGAGTACTATACTTCATTTTTGGATTAGGGATAGGTTTTGGACTAGTCTGGATTTAGGATTAGGCTGCGATTGGGTTAAGCTGGGGTTAGGGTTAAGTTTAAGGTATGGTTAGGTTTAGGCTGCAGTTAGGGTTAGGCTGCAGTTAGATTTAAGGTTAGGTTGCAGTTAGGTTTAGAGTTACACTGCAGTGAGGGTTAGGCTGTGGTTAGGGTTAGGCTCCAGTAAAGGGTTAGATTTAGGGCTAGGCTGCAGTTAAGGTTAGGTTGCGGTTAGGCTTAAGCTGCAGTAAGGTTTAGACTACGGTTAGGGTTAAGCTGCAGTAAAGGGTTAAAAATAGGTTGCAGCAAGGGTTATGCTGCAGTTAGAGTTAGGTTTAGGGTTAGGCTGCAGCAAGTGTCATGCTGCGTATACAGTTAGGTTTAGGGTTAGGCTGCAGTTAGGGTTATGTTGTGGTAATGATCCGTGTTAGTGTAGGACTAATTGTTGGCAATACGAAGGTCGATATAATAATACTATGAATCTAGTGTTGTCAGAAAAACAACTCTGTCGAGTTTATTTGTATGGACATTCATACACTGTCAGACTAATGTTGTTGAGTTTTAGAATGGTGATTATATGATTTGGGGGCTAATTTTACAGCAAGAATATGCCCTAAAATTTGATATATGGAACTAATGGGTTTGTGTTCTATTTGTGGCGCTTGATTTGTGTACATGGCACAAACTGCAAAGAAAGACGTATTCACATCCCACCGATAAAAAATAAAGGAAACTATGCAGATCCAGTCCAAGAATATTAACCTGAGTCCAAGTCATTCCAATAGGAAAATACTCCTTTCCAAACAAACATATAATGCAAGAAAATAACTCCAATGAGCAGACAGTAGCAAATACTGAGACTTCCAAGAAGATGCTACTATTGGCGAGTTATTACCAGGAAGACTTAGTTTAAAAGGGGTAAAAGACTCAAGAACTGTATAGTTCCTTTTTTATCATTTACTTTGGGAGAGGGGTTTCAAATGGCCAATCACATAAAGAATACGCCACCTGTAAGTATAGCATTAAACAGAGAAATTTATAGGCATCCATATTAACACTTCCAGCATGTCCATTATTTTATTTTTCATTGTGCGTTATTTGGTGACGAACCTGTCAGTCTTGGTTCCCTTTATCATGGATTGTTCATTTGCTATTTTAACACTAATGCAACCAAAATTAGAATTGATGTTTCCTAGTAAACTCTAATGGACCAGTTATAAATTAAACCTGCACTATATTTGTCTGCTATAAGCAAAAGCAAAGGTATTTTCTCTGCATACAAAGCAATTGAATTATTTGTACCCCTCACATTGTAGAAAAGGAAAAATGTTGCCAGAATCAGAATATACCTGACATTCTCTAGTATGCATTTGAAAAGTGAGAGTTACAATCTCATTAGTTGCTATGGGCAACATCTCCACTTTTTCTTTTTCACAGTTTAGTAAATCCAGCCCTATATGTCTCCTGTAAAAAAAAAAAAAGTATACATAAAGCATAAATGCAAGAGGAAACAATCTCTTGTGGCCCCAGCTAAAAATGTTCTGATGCCCCTGGTACTGTGCCTGATTCTGAAATGTTTGCATGACCCATTCCATTAGGTAAAAAATACTCTGTTCCTCAGTTTCCAACTGTCAGTTACCATGGAAACCACTTTTGTTTTTTGTTTTTAAATATCATTCATTTAAACCAGGTGATTGACAGTTGGAAGCTCAGGAGCAGAATACATTGTACTTAATGGAATAGGTCATGTTGGAGGGTCTGTGTTTGTACTTTACACATTGCAAAGAAAGTCTGTTAATGATTCAGATGCATCTTCTTCCTATTATACTAAGGAAGCTTAGAATATATGAATTATGGTTTATTTTTTATTTTATTTTTTAAATAAAGTGCATTTTACAGATATACTGCTTACTAGATCAGTTCAGGGCCGGAGGCTAGAAGTAGCAGCTGATGCTAATCCTATCTTACAATAGATGTTTAACGTGTGATTCGAGTGTTCACGCCATTATGCGTGTCACCGAGCTGGTTGTTGCGCCAGCGATGCCAGGCCACACAGCTGAAAGTGATGCCCGGGCACCAGCAAAAAAAAACAAAAAAACTTCCCTGTAGACCATATCCATTGTCAGGTTCAGCTGGCTGCTATCTAATCACACGATGCAATGCTATGTCGCTGGCCATTTCCCAGAATGATTTCTTTTCAGTCTTTTCAGTGTTTTGTGTTACAGTAAAAGTGCTTTAACCTAGGTGGGATTTCTATGCATTAGGATGCTGAGCCAGTGCTGAGATTTCATTGGCTCGTTCTGAAACACTTCTCATTGGTCAGCACGATAAAGGGGTTATCAGTTTGTCACCATCATATACAGCTACATATAACGCAATAATTATTATATTTTTTTTAACAAATAAAAAAAAAAATCCAAAAACAGAAGTGGAATTTATTAAGCGGGCAATGGTGCTAATAGAATGTTCCGGCAGACCAAATAAAAACAACCTGCAGGGGCTGGACCGATCTCTTCCCAATTTCTGCAGGTCTGCATCCTGACCACATCTTAGAAGCGCTCATGATGCCAATGATAAAGGGTCACTTTCACGTACCGCTAGAAATTGCAGCATTGTGGTAAGACCAATGAAAGTGCCCTGCCACCATGGTGTGTGCGTGTGTGTGTATATATATATTATTCAAAGGGGGAATGTAGAGGTCGCCCACGGCCACTTCTCAACTGCTCCCTCTGCCCATTGAAACTGCTAGGATTGGGAGAAATGCTGGCATGATCGAAGGCTCTTATACAGATCGGAGGAGGATGAAGTCAAAAGACTTTGGCCCTGATCCACTTCTCTGTCCTAAACCTGATTTGCACAAGCTGCTTGCGGAGGTAGGGTGTGTGTTACGGACTCTGCATGCCCAGGGCAGATGTTACACAACGGATCCATTCAGATAGGGTGGGGATAGACATGCAAATGAAGATGAACGAGCGGCGGTAGGCACTTGGCACAGTTCCGCGCTCGGTCAGGCACAGATCCATGTGGAGCACTTAAGGTTTATAGACCTCCCTCTTATGTACTTACAGACCTCAGTGTGGACCAAACATGCATGAAGGTCTGGATCAGGTCCTGGCTTTCAAAATAGGTGTCAAGCCTTGTTTTACTCACTTATCAAAAGTATTATAAAATGTATTATTATTACTTATTATTCTGTGCTGATAACAAGGAATTTTAGTATTGCAGAAAATATGTTACTATCACAATTTATTATAAAAATATCACCAAAGCAACTTATTGTATGTCAGCCTCATACTGGGTTGGAACGCGGCTGGAAGAAGGAGGCGTGGCCTGTGTCTAGATGGGTGGAGCTGGGCAAAACTATGCTGTACTGGGGGCAAGGCAGGGTGGGGCCAAGATGGGACATCTTTGTGAAAGAAGCTGTCAGAGGTTTGAGGGTCATGTAGGCCTGGGGCTGAAAATGATCAAGTGCCCACTCTATGCTTTGGAGGAGGTTGTCATACCTATGCATTGCAGTGGGAGGCCTGGAGATCTGCAGTGTGGGGGGCCTATTTGCAGATGGAGGCCTGAGGCTTTAGTCCCATTAGCACCATTGTTAATCTGGCCCTGCTGACAGCTTGCTTACAGTATAGGGGTAGCGGTTGCCACAGACCCACTCCCCTCCCCCTTCGGGGGCCCTTAACAGCTGCACCACCTATAGTTACGTGTTGGGCCCCATAGAAATAATAGGTGGGAACTTCCTGATTCATAAGTACAACAAATGTAATGAATGTACACCAAAACCAACTGCAGCGAGAAGGAAATGTAAACCAGGCAGAGCTGCCAGGTGATCTTTCCTAAATCAACTCAAAATTACAGATTAAAATGAAAACATGTCAGTATCTGAGTGTGATATACAAAAGCTCAGTATTTTCCCTTCCAGTAATGATGTAACGTTACACTTTCACCAGGTTAAACAAACTGATTGATCTGCCATAATTGCCTTTACTGTAATTCTTTAACCGAAAGAGGAGTGATTAAGTACGAGTAAAGGACTTGTCTCAAATCCGCCCCTTCCTTCACGTAAGTTCATCTCTGATTACCGAGCACCGAATGAACCCAAAAAGACCCTAATGTAAGGATCACTGATCCCCATGATGAGAAGCCAGGAAGCCAGGTGTCACGTGACAAAGAAGTCAAAGATAGATTAAGAATTAAAAAAAAGAAAGAGGAAAACCTTATACAACTCCACATACTCTTTTTAGGATTAGGGGCCAGATTTACTAAACTGCGGGTTTGGAAAAGTGAAGATGTTGCCCAGAGCAACCAATCAGATTCTAGCTCTCACTTTCCTATGACATACTAGAGAATGTCAGCTAGAATCTGATTAATTGCTATGGGCAACATATCCACTTATCCAAACCCGCAGCTTAGTAAATCTGGCCCTAGGTGTACAGAATGCTGCAAGAATATAGGCAGGGTGCGTGCCTTGCAAAGCATCATGTGAATTTCACAACACCAGAGACAGTCTATGCCTGATGTATCTATTAGTAAGGATTGCAAAGCACCATTCAGGTTTTCCCATTCACATTTACCAGTGGGATTTCATGTTAATAATAACATTTAACGCACAACATTCACTTTCAGCACTGTGTAATGATCAATGAGCCAGGAAGCGCTCTCTCTGCTCGAAATACATTCCACATGTGGAGGTAAATAAATGAAAACTGTGTCTCTCAAAGGGGTAGATCCAGACCTACGGGCTTGTTACGTTAGCATAAATATTCTATGCACCCCCCTCGCTCGTATGTACTTTGCCCATTTTACGCTTCCCAAACCCTACCTTAACTTTTCAAAGCGTAAGTACTGACGTACGTAATGGATTTACATACGTGACGGCCTAACCCGGCCCATATTGTTCAAATTAAATGCCTCCCTCCGCCTACAAGGCGTAATTACGGGTGTCGTATTGATGCCGCCGCCCCTTTGTTCATAGTTACGCTGATGGTACGTACGTTCAGCGTTACGTGTCGTAACATCTGCCGCGAACATGCGCAGTAAATACAAATCGTTTATTTTCCGTCAACGGCTAGCGACAAAACACTAGCGCACGTAGTTTACGATCTTGCCCAAATATATTATCCGGAATGAATATGAACGTACAAGTTACGTTAGCATTTTATGTCCATTTATAAGCACCGAGTTCTGATGTCATCATTTCTGTTACCATTAGGAAAACGTTTTTGTGGTATCTACCTACTATGGAAACACAAAAAGGGTTCACCTTTTGACGTTATATAAAGATATGTCAATGGACCACAATGCAGCTACGTAATGAGTATACATCGGATTATATGCGCTATCAAAATGCCAAAATATGCATGCACTATAAAAGGGCGAAATATGCACAATCAAAATACTATTTATTATTAGAATGAACGTTTATTTTCACGATATATGGGAAGCAGTACTCACATGTTGATCGATCTGGTATTTTTTTGATGAAGGTATTCGCTTGTCACAAACCTTGCAGAGAATCACAGTGCCATCAGTCATAAATTGGCCTGGGTAATTTTTTATCCAAGATTCCATTAAAGTCTGGGTATTTTTTTTCACTGGCGCCATTATTTCAACAAAACTAAGATTTCCGTAGGTTAACAAACAGCGAGCAATTGAATGACAAACAATTGAATTGCGTGAAACAAGGAGTGCCGTACTCCCTTCCCCCCGCCGCATCCCGCCAACGCTTTCACCTAGTGCGAGCCAGCAGATCTAGTTCAGTGCGCTTGCCGAGTGCGTGTGAGGCGCACGTCACTGGCTGCGGCCCACCACCGTTCCCGCGTAATACAACACGCCTAACACATTTAACTACTGAAATAAGCACTGTCAATGAAAAAGTACTAAGATATGCAATAACACCATAAAAATAGCGTTTTATCCATTTGCATATGCAAACATGCAAATGCATATAATCCTATGTCTAGTAATGAGAAACTGGACCGGTTCCAGGCCCGCACATGCTTTCTGTACATGCGGGAGGTCTGTCAGTCCGCACCTAAAAGGGGAGTGAACTCCCCATCACTCCCCTCTTTCGTGTGCATAGTTGTGTGACTTACACTACCATAGGGCAGCCTTTAGCCCCGCTAACGGATCAGCTGTCCGTCTATCCGCTGATCCGTTCCCACCCCTGCTGTACAACACATGCTTCTCCATGCCCACCTTGGCAGGTGGAGGGGAAGCATAGGCCCTTTCCTCGCAATACCTATATGGAACAATATGTAACTCCTATGGAACAGTTCTGTACCACAGGAGTTACGTACGTAAAATGCGTGGAACATCTAGAGGGCGCAGGTAATCTCCCCTCTTACGCAATAGCAATGAAACACAGTTTAATATGAAATATTTTCTAACACATTAATACAAGAAAAAAATGGACATGTCAGAAAAAACATTAAATTAAAAGCCATAATGGATATTGCAACTAAGTCCCCAGCAATAATTAACCGTTAATGTGTATGGATGATTGTAATACAGCTGTATAGATGAGCAGAAACCAAAGGGTCGGGTCTCTTTAATGTGATAAAAGGACAGGATGACTGGGGCACCGGAGGATGGTAGAGTGAGGTCCGATGGCCTCAGGAGCCGTCTGCAGGTAACATTGCTGTATATTCAAATAAAAAAATGGCTCCGCTTCCTTTGCAATGTCAGACCTCTTAGATGTCAATTTACCAGTAATCCTGAATTAACCTGCAGCTACAAAGAATATCCCGGCAGCCTAGTCCATCTTGCGAGTAGCTTTCCAGGTGATCTAGATCTCTGGGCTCTTTTCCATACACACAGAGATCTGGGTTACACACGGAAGAGGGGAACGTGCTCCTATGTCACTCCCTCTCTTGCACATCCGTGTCCAGGATCTTACCTTCACTACTCTGCATGGATCTGTGTAAACTACTGATCACCATCCCCGGACCTTAATCCCGCCAGACAGGCATGCGAAAGTCCAGTGCCACCCAGCCACACGGATCTCCTACCTGAGACCCACAGCGGAACATCTGGCTACATTCCCATTTACTTGTTTCAAGCAGTGAAGCTACTTCACGGAGTTGATTACATCCAAGATGTCCAACATTTGTTATTTTACCTGCAGACAGCCCCTGAGCCATCGGACATTACTCGATCATCCTCCAGTGTCATCCTAATGTTTTATCACATTATATTTGTGCTGGTATTTTCACTATTGTATAATATCCATATTTAAACAACAATGGTTAATTACTGGGCTTCATTGCAATATTCAATTATGCTTTTAATTATAGGTTTTTTCTAACATATCAATTTGTTTTACTTTTATCTTTCTTTTTTTTCTTTTGTAATAGCCACCTGGGTTGTATGTAAGGGTTTAGCTAAGGCTTTACTGTCATGCCTGCTGTCGGAAAGGTACTTACGATCGGAACGCAGAATAGGCTGTAGTGCATTCCCATCATAAGTACCCCATTTTGGGCATGCGTATTGTGCAAGTCAGCTGTCGTACAGAGGGTTAGATTCAGCCTTATGATCATATACCACTTTATATATTTCTATACACTTGTTATATGAGATACTAATAAATATATACATATATATTAAAACCCAGAGAGATTCGTTACATACATTTGCAAATATATGATAAGCCCCCAACAACTTACAGTGCTAATATACATACATTTTACAGCAGGGAATACATTATCCCATATATAAGCGGCATCCTCACCACACAGACAGTTTCTTATAAATTTTTATAGTAACAGATGTACGATTTGGGACATTCCCGTTGATTCTTTTGCAAATAAAATTCTTTTGTTTCATTTCCTGTTTGTTCTGGAGTTTAATTGGAAAGGAGGAAAAAGACATAATACTCTGACCAGCAGGGGTGTCACATAGCGGACACAGACGGGCCGATACGATAATCAGGGCTAACTCTCCGTGACTACGCCCCCACCCTAATAGGATCAGCACAGCTGTAGTCAGATCATAATTCTGTCTAATAGGATTATTGGACCAGTTTTTATCAGTGTTCCACCTTATATGTCCCTGTCAAACCTTTTCAATAATTGGGCCAACCAGTTAATAATGACCTGATTGTCCAGATTATTGTATAGTGTGTAGTCAAATGTATGCTTCCTTCTGTTGCTAAGTAGGTACTTGGCCCATGCCTGGTCACACCTGTTATATAAAGGACTATTTGTTGAACAGGAGACGCTATTGCCGGACTGAGCAGCCGTATCTGGAACATGACGTAGCCGTCAGCTGAGTGGCGGCTGTATCATTGCTCAAACTCTGAAAATAGAAAAGCGCTGTTGGGAACTGTAACAGTGTCAGTTGTGGAAGGTAGATTAGGGTTAAGCTGTGATGGGTAAAAGGATAGGGCTAGGGCTTAAGGGGAAGGTTAGGGCTAAGCTGCGGAACATGGAGGGTTAGGATTAGGCTGATGGGGCATGGAGGGTTAGGCTGAGGGGCATGGAAGGTTAGGGTTAGGGCTAAAGAAGAGGAAGGTAAAGGTTAGGCTGCAGGGCATAAAGGATTAGGCTGGGGGGAAAGGAAGGTTAGGATTAGGCTGAAGGGCATGGAATGTTAGGGTTAGGCTGAGGGGCATGGAAGGTTAGGATTAGACTGAGGGCACGGAAGGCTAAGGTTAGGGCTAAAGAAGGGTATGGCTGCAGGAAAAGGGTTAAGGGCAGGGTTAGGTAAAATGACTTATCTTTTGGCTCATCAGATTGCTGGCAGTCTGCATTCAGCTCTTGTACGATTGTCTTTCAAAATTAAGACCATCGTAGCGAAGAGCCGCGCTCATTGAACATTTATTATAGAAGAGCCAGAGATTAACTTTTTGAAGGTCAACCTTTTTGCTTATATATCTTCTTTTTTTTTCCGGTTGCAATTTCATTTGTCGCCCACAAATCACTAATATTTGCACAAATACAGAATCGTATCAAAGCAGCGCACGCCATCACTCACCAGGTATGACACGTTATCTTGATACATTGCTGTCATATGTGAGGATGACCTACAGATGCTGCCAGCAGGAACCCGTGTAAACAACCCCTGCACATTTTAAAAACAGCAATAAATAAGAAGCTGTTGTCTGATGCATTCAAACATGATCCCTTTCCAAGTGTATAGGGACTGCACAGGAATTAATCACAGCTGGGCCAAGATAAGAATTTGCTATTTCACAGCCTATGCTCTACTGTACAGAGACACTACAGAGTCCAATACTTGCAACTACACCTTCCATAAGTGATCTATAACTCCAATAAGCATTTATCACTTGCTGTGTTGTCTGCAGTGTGGTACAACTACAAAATGGTAAGAAGCATCCATTAACATAATAAATGCAAGAGCATGACCTGCTAAACACTAGGTTTCAGCCCTAATCAACCTATATAGATGCCACTGCTATTTGTTGTACAGGTTAATGTATACATGTGTATGTTGCAATTAGGGAAAAGGCAAGGTTCTGCAGAGTTTGGAGGTATAGCAATAAAACATAGGACAAGCAATCAAGCTTAGACATGCCACAAGTTTTGAAACTACAGCACATCTCCCTTCACAGGCATAACTGGTACCTAGCAAAGCCTCATGGGATTTGTACTTCCAGGTCACCTGACGTGCCACAGGTGACCTATACTATGCCTGATATAGGATATATTCAATCTGATGTGATTTATTTAGCATTTGTTAAACTGCTGAACATACAAAATATAGTCATGCACAATATTCACATCCATGTTTAGCAATCTAACATACCAATCAGTGACTGGAAGGTACAAAGCAAAGATAAAAATGCCCCCTAAAAATGACTTACATTTAGTAAATTATATAAATGCATTTTAATACTTGTATGACATAACTATAAAACAGAGGAACACTGTGTATAACAAATGCAAAAAAGCATGACAAAAATCATTATTTCAACGTCCAATCAGCCAACAACAATATTGCCAAACTGGCATCAGTAGGCATTACCTGTGCACCATCAAAGTCATGTATACACACAATATGCCCAACCTTTCATTGGATTACATATATTTTCAGTTACTGGCTTGCCCTCAGTTGTTTCATTATGATACACAGTAGATTGAATTTCAGATATCTTTGACTACATTCAACAGGTGCTGGGGTTTCTCACCTAAAAGCAATCTGGGGTAGTTTCTGTGGCATATGGGTCATGTGAGATTGACCTCATTCTACACTTGTGACAAGCAGCTTTGTTTGCTGTATGTAACACAAAGTTTGTGTTGTGTTGCAGAAACACAGATAGTTTGTGCTGCTTGCTGACAGGATTTGGCTGTTGTGCTTCTGTGACAGGTGGTGTTAGTATTATTGATAAATTGCAGTTATAACATATGCTTACATGGGATACAGTGTAAATTCTGTTTGGTGACAGTGTTTAATGCAAGCTGACATATAATGAAGGCGTAGTAACAGACCATATTATCACATTCATGAGGCAGTAAAGCAGGGATTATGATGTGCATATGATTATTGTGGGGATGATTAGTTAGAAAGGGTCTACGTTTATTGGATTTCTGAGCTTCATTTTACTGTGTGACTAAGTTGCATTGTTTGGCACACATAGTGATCTATGTACCGGGGAGTAAAAAGACAGCGTTTCTGAGGCATTAGTCTTGATGTGTGACTCCAGCACATGTTGTGTATTGGCTTGTATTAATGAGCATCGTGATGCTGTGACAAGTGGGGAGCATGATGTTTTTGCACATGCTTATTGCCACCACCTGTGAATTGCGTCGTGTGAGTGCATGTTGTTGATGATGATGATAGGGTCACAGTTTGTAATGTGGCTTTACAGGAAGTTATTGTGTCTTCAAATGTTTACAAGACATTGTCATGAGAAAATATACGACTCAGCCTCTCTCTGCTTAATCACTTTTAACGTGTAACATACCCACCCACCTACAGACAGCAAGATACATAAACATTTGTAGCTATGCCGAATAACACACATTTGGGCAAAAAATAAAAAAAAAGACAAAAAATTAAATTGAATCAAAAAATATAAAAAAAATAAATAAAAATAAAAATCACAGCCTTCAATGGAATAATACATGTGCTCCTATAACTGAGCACAGACACCTTTTCTGTGCACACAGACACATCCCTCCCTGTGGCTGCATACATACACACACAGACAGTAGTCCTACCTTGTCAGTCTCCTATCTCCTGTCTGGGGGTCCTGCAGCTGGGGGCCAGCAGATGCACACAGCTACTATGCTCCAATTCCTCATTCCATGCTGTGTTCCAGAATGAGCATCCAGCACTGTCTGGGCAGAGGGACTGGGAATGTGTGTGAGACAGAAGAAGCCAGGCTTCAATCCCCACTCTCCTGCTCTCCCCTGCTGGAGACTCAGGGAATGCACAAGGAAAAAGAGCAAGATGTGAGACTTGCTTACTGCTCACTGAGATGGGCTGGAGGAGGCCACTGGATGCTGTA
>WWET01000476.1:646065-657868 GCA_011038615.1 Limnodynastes dumerilii
ATATATATATACTAAAAACATTATCAGTGAGATCTCTAAGACCTTGAAATAGTTGGCACAGCAACATAACAGAGGTCAGAGAAAAATACAGTCGTGTTCTGCAGTCTGCAGCCCTGCATTTATGGATTAAAAATGTGCTTGCCGTTACATGAAAAATAAATTATGTAGAGTTTCTTGAACAACTGTCTTTCCCTTATGGACAATTCAGACTGCACAAAACAGATCTGTTACCGGCTCAGGAAAGTCAGAATCTCAACAGTTTGCTGTATAACTGCGGCACGGTTCTCATTACCGTGGTGCATGTTATCCAGCCTGTTAATGGGTCATTCAGTTAGCGTATCCCTGCCTCTCTCATGGGTAATCATGGCTGGACCTTTTGTGTCTTGTCATCATTATGTAGTTGGTGCCTAAACTGACTTCTGGCAAAGTCAGCTCTCAATCACTAATCCCTGAAGCCTAATTCTCTCTTTCTGGAAATTGCTGCAGAAATGTTCTACTGAATTGGAAAATGTTGGGAAATGTGTTTTTTTTTCTTTTTTGCTGAACATAAAGTATCTGGAGAATGGATTGAAGCAAGGTCTATAACCACCAAGAAAAGCTTTTCATAGTAGCTCAAAATGAAGCTGAAAATGATATTCAAGGTATAAAGACAATGGTGGGTGGAGTACATGCTAATTGTTTCATTAGAGAAAGTAAACGCTCATTAAGAATTGATATGCAATAATTCAATATTGCATTACAGGATGGCATGAGCAATCCAGCCAAGATGGATGGATAGATAAATATTTGATAGATAGGAAGACATGTTGCCCCAGTGAGTATGGACCCCTCAGACTAGTGAACAGCTACAGCAACTGATCCTTGCTTACATGAGTCCACTTTAGGTCACACTTGCAAACTTTTGCAAATGATTAACAGAGAGATTGTGATAGCACCATCAAGACGCTGCACCAAAGGGGTGTGTCCTGTACCACCAAAGGGGTGTGTCCTATACCACCAAAGAGGCGTGTATTGTCAATAGCTCCACCCATGGGTGTGTCAGTAAATAAATACTTTCAGTATTTATTTTGATCTCTGTGTATTGGAGACCCGCTGACTTCTTTATAGCAAAGCTAAAAGTCAATGGGCCTGATCCAGACCTACGGCGGGCAGAATGCGTAAGAACGGCATATTTGCCATTTTGCGCACGCGCCGGGCAACAGTCAGGGTTCACTGAATCATGCGTCCATAACTAAGTTGTAGTTATGGAAGGTAGGCGGTGGGAGGGAGGGTAATTAGGTAGTGAGGGCAGGGTTTAACAGATTACACTCCTATGTGAGCTTAGTTACACACAGTTACGCCGACTGAAGTTAGGGTATCCTTCAGCCGGCGTAACTGTGTGTAACTACGCTCACACAGGGGGAGTGACGGGGAGTGCACCAGAGTACTTACGGACAGCGGACCAGCGTAGCTCTGGATTCGGCCCAGTGACACTGCAGTAAAGAAATGAAAGAGAGTAGAGAACAGTAGTTTCTTATCGTGATGCCTCTTATTTATCAATAACATATGGGGAAGAGTGCAATAAAGTTCCTTGTTATTTTTATGTTTTTAAATTAAAACGTGACGTTTATTGTGAGAGTTTAAAAAAAACTTAGATTAAAAACAGACACACGCGACAATATTAGTAACAAACTAATTACAAGTAATTATGCTGTTTATAAAGTACAATAAAGCATGTAGAAATTAATGCTATTGTGCAAACAATTGTTGTTTGCTGGAGAGATCAAGTGAGGTCAAATATGTTACATTCTATTTTAATACATTATAGTAACTTGATGTGCATAAGAGGAAACAATTGAAACCTGTAGCAGTTGATTTATGTTGAAATGTCCTTTATATTACTCACAGTATAGATCTGAGTTGTATTTTAACAGTTAAGGTCTAAGGTCTAACATAATAATGTTGAAGTCAAATTGAACCCAAGCTTGTTGTGCATAGTAAAGAACAACTGAAGAATATAGCATATAACAACTAACATATCGAGTGTTGCTCAAGTGTCATATATAACTGTAGAAAAAACAGCATTCATTTACAAAGGCAAGTGAAAAGAAGGCTTCCGAGGTGCACCTTGAGCAACCTCTTACCACCAACACGCGTTTCACCTTAATTTGGCTTGTTCATGGTGAGAGCTGAGAAGACCATAGGCGCATATTTATAACAGAGTGAAAATTAATTAAGTGTCATGTGTGAGAGTCCGGTAACAGATGTCCTCAGATTCAGCATTTTTAGTTTTTAATAATAAAAAGGGAGGAAAAGGAAAAAAATAACCATGAATGTAATAAGTAAAAAACAAGGATATTTTTCAGTTTGAGTTCTACCTGTAAAATTGATGTATTTAGAGATATTTATAAATTCATGCAATCTTAGATAACAGCCAGTCTTTGATTACATCTTGGGCTCCATAAAAATGTCCGCCACCATATTTTTCAATGCTGGAAAATAGAACACAGTTTCTTAATTCAGTCATCATATTGCAATGACTTCTGGAACTGAATCCACATCAGTGAGATTGCCAAACACTTCAAGGAGCCAGGGAGATCACCCACTCTTCAGTGAGGCTCCCTGAGGTTCAGGGAGTGTTGGCAAGTATGTCAGAGTTTCAGACTCTCCCGGAATATCCGAGAGACTCTAAAATTTTGCCAGTACTCCTAGTATCCTGGGAGAGCTGGCAAATCTCCTGCAGGGGACATGAGGCTGTGGTTTCATGCAAACCACAGCCTCAATTCCCACCCCCCTAGTAACACTAATCATAGTGTTACTAGGGACTGGCTGGGAACTGATGAGTGTCATCAAGCCCCACCCCCCCCCTCTCTAGTAATGAAAGAAAATAGCCATTGATGTCCAAGGGGTGGGGCCTCAGGATGCGATTTGCATAAATGTTGTCATTAAGCTCTGCCCCATATCGGCCTCTATCTCGTCCCTCTGGTATCTCTCGGAGAGCAGTTTTCAAAAGTCGGCAACCCTGAAGTATGCTCTAGCTCCTTGCTAAATGGTTAATAGAAGCCATTCTGGATTTACCCCTTTCTGAAAAGATTGAAACTTACTTACAAAGCCTATTTTGTCACTACCAGGCCCCACAATTTCTGATGGCAGCCCTGAATTCTAAACAATTTCTGAACCATGATTAAGACTGTAGCACACAATTTGTAAAAAGCTATTGAAATCTCAAAACCGCCTTTCCCTTCCACATCAAAACACTCCAAACCGCTCACAAACATACTCCAACCGTCGGTGAGTGCCTGTAAGTAGCGGCATCACCCTGCCTCTTAATCACAGGTGTGCTGCTACCCATCCCGGTGTTTTGTTCCTGATCCAATTTTATAATTGATATAAGTGCCGTCACCACAGCAAAAATCATGAACATGCTTTTAGTTTTATAATGGCCATTCACTTTACACATATAGCTTATGATTCCTTTAACAAGCCAAGAGGATCAAGCCGGAGACAGGTTGCGAATGACCCGGCTGACATCATTGGACGCGAATCAGGACATGATAGTGATAAATAAGTACAGAGCACAGCATCAGACACAATTTCAGAGATTAACAAGCGCAGAGACAATCCAATTTCTGTGTCGACTGTGAAGCATAAAATGTCTTCGGAGAGGAAATCCCTATTATGGAAAACAAAAGAGACAGAATAGACTCCTGTGGGCTGTAAATAGAAAGATAGGTCCGCTGATCAATGGAAAACGTTGTTGTGGGTAAATGATTTGAGCTTGCAATACTTTAGGTGTACATACTAATGTATGGGAAAGGTCTGGGGGTTTAACAAAAGCGATAATTAACCCTGTCAAGATCACAATGATTTTCTACATCTATAACCAGACACACAGAATGATGGCGTGTCAACAAACCAGCAATTCATTCATTATAGATTGAATTGCTTGTTATTTTCTGCTGATATTTTTCCATTATTTTATTATTTTCTACGCAAGAGAGCAGCGTCCATTAGTTTAGAGATGGCTAAAGGTTCTAAGCGCCAAAGACTTTCTTTTTTCTAGATAAACCCCCCCCCCAACTTTCCCCTTTTGCAGTCCTGTTATTCTCCACATACTTCCATACAGTGAATGATAGTCAGCACCCAGATTGGTGGACAGCTCCAGCCATGCTCCAGTCAATATACTGACAGCCATTCAGCCATTGTCTGCTGGATGGGAGGCAGGTAGAGAATGTCGCTCGGCCACTCTCATTGGGCTGGATCCAGACTTAAGTACCATATTTTTCGGACCATAGGACGCACTTTTTCCCCCAAGAAAAGTAGGGGGGAAGTGTGTGCGTCTTATGGAGCGAATACACTGGACCTTAACTTGATGTATGAGCAGGTCCGGCTCATACAGGTCCGTACGTAATCTGCGTATCGTTTCGATACATAGATTGTGTATATGCGGTCTATGCGCAGTAGCTATTGTTTATTGAATTACGTCCGTCTATGGAAGACGGACGTAGTTCTGGATCCGGCCCATTGTGTGTAATACACAATCATAGCAACCGGGCATATCTTTCTTTGCTGGTCGCGCTGTACATGAAGCTCCCAAGGCAACAGCCCCCTTTCCCTCCGGATCAGCCCTCCCCTGAGTCCTAATCCCTGCTTTTCAGGGGACATAGCTTGATAACACACTTTAAACAGCAAATGGCATATTGCTCACTCACGCAGCCTGCGGCCAGGCACACCTTAATGAAATAACCACACAGACACCAATAGCTGGGAATAAAAAAGGGAACATGGTATTTATTAAATCAATTGGGCCGAATTGTTAATTGATGACTATATGAGTGATGACAATATAATTTGTTATCTAGAAGGGAACTAGGAGGCCCTATAGCAAATGGAGGGTTCAGCAATTACATTCTTACCTGAGAGGTCAGCTTTCTTTAACCTCTGAGTCCCCCCCATCCGATCCCCCAGCAAGACACTTGACCCATTTGAAAACTGCTGATGCCAGCACCTGGAAGGTGGCATCCTACAGGACCCAACCTCTAGGGTATGATGTCCTTTTAGTATGAGTTGTGCTACTGTCAGACTGGACCACCCACCCTCCCCCATATTCCCCCATGTGCCAGACCCCTTTTGCTTACCCCCCACTACTACCACCCAACCATATACCATCTAGAAAGAAAAATATCTTAAACACAGAAATTATAACAACCTTAAAGGGAGTGAAGGAGGGAGAATCTTTTCTGAATTCCTGTCTACTGCCCTTTTTATAACCTTCTAAGCCCTCCCCAGACCTAACTCTAAAGAGACCTCACTTCCTGTCTACTGCCCTTTGTATTTTATTTTTTAAAGATTGTTTTTATTGGTTTTGTAAGTAAGATACATTACAATACATTCAGAACAAACCGTAAAAGTCATGGCTGCATACAAAGTAAAGTAACAAGTAAAACAAGTAAAGAGGTTAATGAAATATGGGGGAACAACTTATCACAGCTGTCATAAGCCAGTAACCATAAAGCGCAATAATAAAAGGGGGTAGCGGAGAGGGAGGGGGGGAGATCAGTCACGTGATTAGATACCATTTCGATAAAGGATGGGGGCAATCCACCAAAATCGATTGCAAGCCATAAGCCCAAACAGGTTAGAGAAATAAGCTGGTCAACCCGTTCGCGTAGGAGTGTAGTTGATTGGAGTGATATAACATAAACCAAGGGGCCCAGACACATGAGAAAATATGTGATTTATTATGTAGATAAGCTGACATTTTCTCCATGGAAGAGAGATACCAAACTTTATTCAATAGTTGGGAAGAGGAGGGGGGGAGGCGTCCTTCCAATGATTGGCTATAAGATAACGAGCTGCGTTTAGAATTTGGGTAGCTAGCCTGTCGGAGTCTTTGACTAAATCATCAATAGGGGCACCTAAGAGAAAGGACCAGGGGCATTTGGAAATTGGCATATTTAGAACCTGAGAGATTAGCATGGCCACCATGGACCAGAAACCAGAGATTATGGGGCAATCCCACCAAATATGTAGAAAGGACCCCACCTCTCCGCAGCCCCTCCAGCATAGCGGGGAGACCGTGCTGTATATACGGTGTAATCTGGCGGGGACTAGATACCACCTGTTGTAGATTTGTAGATTTTAAACATATTCTCTTGAACAAGAGTAGATAAAGAGACCTTAGCTAGTCTCTCGCGTATGGTTGACCAAGTGTCCTCCTCCAGGGGGGCCCCCAAGTCCATCTCCCAGGCAATTTCATGCTTTGGCGTGGGGGCTTCTTTATGTGAGATCAAGTAGGTATATAGAGACGAAATCATTTTCCGCGCTAATGGACCGCAGAGACATAAAGACTCCACAAAACATAATGTCCTGATGATCTGGGCACCATTTTCTCCATGGAAGAGAGATACCAAACTTTATTCAATAGTTGGGAAGAGGAGGGGGGGGAGGCGTCCTTCCAATGATTGGCTATAAGACAACGGGCTGCATTTAGAATTTGGGTAGCTAGCCTGTCGGAGTCTTTATCTAAATCATCAATAGGGGCACCTAAGAGAAAGGACCAGGGGCATTTGGAAATTGGCATATTTAGAACCTGAGAGATTAGCGTGGCCACCATGGACCAGAAACCAGAAATTATGGGGCAATCCCACCAAATATGTAGAAAGGACCCCACCTCTCCGCAGCCCCTCCAGCATAGCGGGGAGACCGTGCTGTATATACGGTGTAATCTGGCGGGGACTAGATACCACCTGTTGTAGATTTTAAACATATTCTCTTGAACAAGAGTAGATAAAGAGACCTTAGCTAGTCTCTCGCGTATGGTCGACCATGTGTCCTCCTCCGGGGGGGCTCCCAAGTCCCTCTCCCAGGCAATTTCGTGCTTTGGTGTGGGGGCTTCTTTATGCGAGATCAAGTAGGTATATAGAGACGAAATCATTTTCCGCGCTAGTGGACCGCGGAGACATAAAGACTCCACTAAAGATAATGGCCTGATGATTTGGGAACGCGGTAGAGAGGACACAAAGTGACGCACTTGCAAATATTCAAAAAGACCCGTCACCTGGAGCCCATAGCTATGCTGCAGTTTCTCCAGAGTTGCACATCTATCACCATCCAGTAAGTCCCTCACCACCCGGATTTTTGCTGTCCGCCAATTAGTCAAGGATGTAGAAGTATGGCCTGGGGGGAAGTCAGGATTGTCCCAAATGGGGGTTATGGGGGAGGGGAGGGAGGTAATGCCAAAGAAGGTCCTGCAGTAGTCCCAGATAGAGCATGTAAACCACACGACAGGGTGAGAGGAGATCATGCGTGATCTCTTAGAAGGTGGGAGACTTAGAACGGAGGCTAAGGAAGAGGACTCACACGCAGACGCCTCGAGCTGTATCCATCTAGGTCGGGGATCTGTAGCGAACCAGGCTATGGCCTGGCCTAGGTGGGATGCAAGGTAATAGAGTCGTACGTCTGGGAAACCACAGCCCCCGTTATCGTTAGATTTCTTCAAATTGGCGAAACTAGTTCTTGGGGGTCTGTGTTTCCACACAAACTGGACAAACCATTTGTGTATTTGGAGAAGGATGTTGCGGGGAACCGAGATCGGTAGCGTCTGAAAGAGGTATAACAAACGAGGCATGACGTTCATCTTGATGGCAATAATACGCCCAAGCCAAGAGATGTATAAGGGTTGCCACCTGGACAGATCATTTTTAATAGTGCGCAGGAGGGGAGGGAAATTTCTATCGTATAGAGTTTGGTATGAACGTGTTATGTAGACGCCTAGGTATTTGATTTTGTCCTTTTGCCAACTAAAGGAGAATTTGTTTTTTAAGTGGGTAACAGTAGGGAGTGGAATGTGGACCGGGAGTGCTTCTGTTTTCGTGACGTTCACCTTGTAGCCTGACAAAGACCCATACGTGGGTAGAATAGAGTGCAGTGCAGGTAGGGAGGTTTGTGGGGAGGACAGAGTCAGGAGGACGTCGTCACCGAATAGCGAGATCTTATACTCATCATCCCCCACCCGCACCCCAGCCACCTCCGGGGACCCTCGGATCCTCGCTGCCAGCGGCTCAATTACTAGTGCGAAGATCAGAGGGGACAGGGGGCATCCCTGTCTGGTTCCGTTGGTGATGGTCATGGGTTCAGAGAGGACCCCATTAACCGAGATCCATGCGGTAGGCAAAGAGTACAAGGCCTGGATCCCCGTAAGAAAATCTCCCTCAAAGCCAAGGTGTCGGAGAGTGGCAAGCATGAAAGACCAACCAATGCGGTCGAACGCCTTCTCAGCGTCTAGTGACAGTAGCAGTGTCGGGGAGCGACGCTCATTGACCGAGTGTAGGAGGCTGATGGTACGGCGAGTATTGTCCCGAGCTTGTCGGCCGGGAATAAAGCCGACCTGGTCTGCATGTATCAGGGAGGAAAGAACCCCATTCAGCCGATTAGCCAAAATTTTTGCATATAATTTGAGGTCCACATTTAAGAGGGAAATTGGGCGATAATGGGCACAATTGGAGGGATCCTTCCCTTCCTTCGGGATAACTACAATTCTGGCCGCCAAGGCTTCTTTAGAAAAAGCACCACCTTTTAAACATTCGTTGAAGAGAGACAGTAACTTGGGCGCTAAAATAGGGGCAAAGGTTTTATAGTAGGCGGCTGTAAAGCCGTCAGGACCAGGGGCTTAGGACGATCTCAATTGTTTGATAGCACCCAAAACCTCATCTAATGTAAACGGTGCACTAATTGAGGAGGAGGCAGCGGGCCATAGTTTTGGGAGATCGCAAGCTGTTAAGAAATTTTGGATGGCTTCCGAGCTAGGGGGAGGGGTGGGGTCATGGCAGGATCTATTGTAAAGCTTGGAATAATATGTGAGGAATTCTGCAGTGATACAGCAGGGGTTCCTAATTACCGAGCCACTGTTGGCCCTGAGAGAGAGTACATTACTCCGTGCTTGTTTGGTCCGCAGACGAGCTGCCAGCAGCCTGTCCGCCTTATCCCCTTTTTCGTAATAAGTTTGTTGCAACCATTTGAGAGAGTTCTCAGCCCGCTGGGTTAAAAGCATGTTGAGTCCTCTCCTCACGGCCATCATCCGCTACTGCCCTTTTTATAATGTACTAACCACTCCCCAGACCTAACTCTACCCTCCTCCTCCTCTAGCTAATCCAAACCCTCATGCTCGTTAGTTATTAACCCTGTCTGCACAGTACTGAGTAAAACACCTGCCTGCTGTTCATTCCCCTGTGGCCCTATAGGGCCCTTGCTTCTTTTTTAATGCAAACCTCGACTTTTAGACTCCACCCTCTACATCTCAAGGCTGGTTCCCACAGGTGAGGGGCAATTTTAGTGAAGACAGAATGGCAGAGTTGGGTTCATATAAAAAATGCCTGAAAACAATTTGTACTATTTCATCTTCCTTATTTTTATCTTATTATTGGAAGTGAAATATTTTATTCAGTCACATCTGTATCGCCTGATGAAGCTGTGGGAGTTCATAGACCCCATGTTGTGCAACTTGGTTCGCTGTTAAAATTTTGATTTGAACGGAAATAAATTTGTTATATTTAATTACTGTAAGTACCCTGATATACATTCCCCAATTAGCCTTACATGGTAACGCATGATACATGATCACATGTTGTCAAATTCACTTAATGAATTTAAAATGATTTGGATGTCATTCAAGTGAAGAAGGCAGTCAACAGCTAGAACCAATTTATTATGCAGGCAGTGCGGGTGGCGTGGAGTAATAATATGTGTGCCATATATATGAATTAAGGATAACACGTACATCCATGCACACACGTCACATCAAAAACTCTCAAACCTTTGTTAATTTGATTATTGCTAATAATGATTATTCAAGTTAATGGTCTGCTCTTCTCACTGGTCTATTCGTTTTAATGGAGTTTGGATTTCACACAACCATATAGATATCAAAATGAATGGGAAAATACAGTGCGGTCATGATTTTTAAAAGGGGGGTTAAAAAAAAAAAAAAAAATTAAAAAACAATTTTAGGCATAATGGGCCTGATCCAGAACAACGCTTCAAAGCGAATTTACGTGTGGCGGAGACGTAAAATCGCTGTTTTGTACACACTGCGCATGCGCACCATAGAAAATAACGTAACGTAGCGTAATTGTGAACATATGGGTCATTCACGTATGTGTCACGTAAATACTTACGTGTGGGCGTGCCAATTTTACGTAACTCCAAACTACGTGTGAAATACGTGAAGTAGGCGGGGGTTTGTATTTAAAGTGTACAGTATGGGCGTGCTTAGCTGTGTAAATTCGTTCAGCCCATACGTACGTGTGCGTATGACTGCGGTTATGTTGGAAAAAGTTAAGGTAGGGTTTGGAAAGCGTATCTTGACAAAATACGTACGTTCAAGGGGTGTGCCGAGGGGAGTGTAACGAAATTACGCGCACGAAAATACGCTCCGCGAATAAACGTACGGCACACGTAGTTCTGGATCTACCCCAATGGGTTGTATTCATGACTATGAGTGGGTTAGGAGCGGTCAGATCCGCACCTAACTCACCCGTTCTGCCCCTAACCCACCCCACGTTTTTACCACTTACCAGTGCCATAGGGCTGCCTTATCTTACCGTGTGTAGTTTCCTTCTTAAGAAGGAAACTCCGCACAGACATTGCCTCTCCTCGCCTCCCCGCCCTCCCAGGCTAATCTAAATACCTCTTCCCTCCCACTTCTATGTAATCACTCCCTGAAACAGTATTACACAGCCTCTTTCTACTTAAACTATTCCGTGCGGTCTTTGAAGGCTACAGAGGCAATGCGTTGTGGGTCATATCGGGGAAAACTCCGCACCTAAGAAGCAAAGGCTCAATAAGATTATAAGCCCGGTCAACCCTGTAAAATGCTTTTTCTGCATCAGTTAAGAAAATCACCCTAAAGAACCTTTTTCATTGCTCTTATGACATTTCATCCCTATATGATATCCCCAAACCCTTCTTCATATTCCGTCCTGTACATTTATGTATTGGGGGTAAGTACAACAGTGCTTAGTTGATCAGTGCATTGTATGAGCCTGGTGGCTCTCTCCAGCGTCTGGACATGGGTATTGCTCACCCCCACTGTATCGTAGGACACCCAGTGATGGCTGCGCAACAATTCTGCGCTCTATTTTGATGTCTGATCTACAGTCTTGCCCTTGATGTGACATGAAACATAGAAAGTGATGGCAGATAAGAGTCATGTGGCCCATCTAGTCTGCCCAGTTGTTTATTTAAAGCTATACTGACCCTAGACCCTATTTACCCTAATTTAGTTTGAGATTTAGGATGTCCTTATATTTATCCCAAGCAAACTTAAACTGTTCTACTGTGAGGAAGGCTATTCCCCTTATCTATCACCCTTTCAGTGAAGTCATTTTTCCGCACATTTCCTCTGAATCTATCACCCTCCAATTTATATTCATGCCCTCGTTTTCTATTACACATCTTCCTTTAAAAATGCCCCCTCCTCTAGCCATTCACAACCCTTGATATATGTGAAAGCTGCTATCATATCCCCCCTCTCCCTTCTCTGCTCCAAGCTATACATGTTTAGTTCCTCTAGCCTTTCTTGGTATGATTTGCTCCACAGGCCATGGACCATTTTAGTTGCTCTTCTTTGCACAGTCTCTAATGTATTTATGTCTTTCTGGAGATATGGCCTCCAGAACTGAACGCAGTATTCTAGGTGAGGTTGTACCAATGATTTATAAAGGGGCATCACTACTTCTCTCTTTCTGCTACTAATTCCGCTCCCTATGCAACCAAGCATCTGACTTGCCTGTCTCATTGCTTTGTTACATTGATTGGCTACCTT
>WWET01000477.1:11403-42098 GCA_011038615.1 Limnodynastes dumerilii
TGGGGCACAAGATAGGGCAGCGTTAAAAATCCGCTCCTCTCATAGGGGCGAATTTTTAATTAACGCTAGCGGTAAAAAACCGGCGTATTTTTAACGCAAAAAAATAATTGAATAGGGAAAAAAAATATCGCCTGTAATTTTAAAAAAAATTGCGTTAAAAATACGCCGGCGAAGGATTTTTCGGTAATTGAATTGGGCCCATAGGGTTTAGTATGCTATTTTCTATAATTATCCCTACCTGCTATTTCAGTTTCTAAAGCTATAAATGAAAAACCAGAAGACAGCATTCTGTAATAGTGACTCTTCATATGGTACAGGGGTTATGTTAAAAAATATACTATTGTTCAAAGCAATAAAAGGTACCATGGCCTTTAAATAAATAATAAAAGTTCTGAGTAAATCAGCACACATGTTCAGACAGTTATCCCACAGATACTTTAATGTGATGTACAAAGGTCACAAGATTTATGCAAAAAATGCAATTGTCAGATGTCTTTTTCAAGGCTACATGAGAAAGACCTTGTTAAAGGTAGAAACGTGTTGTTTCCCCTGCATTTTATTAAAATTAAGCAGCAGTCAAAGACTGGTGTCATGTTTCAAGAGACAGACGTTAGCATTAAAATTCCCCAACGCACAAAATAAATATCTGTAAATGGAGTGAGTTGGAGTATCTGATTATAAATGCAACCAGAATTGATTGTGACTTAAAGAAAATTATCGCAAGTGAAGCACAAAAACAGGGACGGTATCTGAGTCATCGCTGATGCCATAATGCTTGCATGGTCACAAAGAAAGTGGTAACTTTTTACATTTTGTGAAGTTGCTTTCCAAGCATGTATCAATAGTTAAAGATAATTTAGAGAAATATCAGAAGCACCAAGTAAGTTATATGTGTCCTGAGATACAAAATTAATTTATTAACTTACTTGTTAGTGCAATGAGAAATAACATTTATTTTGCTAAATGTGAGCCGTTTCTTTACTACCATTTCATCACTGGCTAACCGTCTGATGCACTAAGTGCTGCAAAATCCAATCTCACTTTACTTTCTCTCAGTTGCAGCCACTAGTCACTTGTTCTGTAGTCAAGTCGCTATGTAGTCAGGATCAGAGAGCCTAAAAGAAGCCAGAACAACTGCAAAGTCTGCAATCCAAGAGGTCTCTAAATAAGTAACATTAGCATGTGGATGAATGTGGAGGCTTGATCAGTGGCAGGGTGACCTTCAGTGGCCTTAATGCGTTTAGAGATGGGGGCTAGATGGGCTTGACCATACACTCACCAAAAATGGAGGTTGCACTGGCAGGCAAACTTGCTTTACTGAAAGAAAAGGTGGCACCACTGGCAACAGGTGTCTGTACTCCACTGTTCGAAGCCTGGTCCCTCACTTTCTCATTATCAATCATTAATACATCTTTTTCTTTGCTTTCACTATCCTTACTGTCAGGAGGGTTTACTTTTTTAACCCATTCCTTCATTGGACCAGACATCAGTTTTTTTTGCTCTTATTTATTATTTATTTATTAACAGGTTATTATATAGCACCAGCAGATTATGCAGCGCTTTACAATTTTTCCGATGGTCTGCCTTTAGAAATAGAGACAGCAGAAAGTTCCTTTTCAACTGTCTCTATTTCGATTAAGCAGCCATTTTGTAATATTTTTTATGAATGGGTGAGTATGCCGAACGGCATACTCACCCATTCATTTTCGCAGGACCTGCTGCACCCACCACAGAACCGCTGCTGACAACTCCGGAGAGGTGGAGGGACTATTAGTGTTAGGGGGGGGTAGGGTTAGGCTCTTAGTAAGGGAGGGTTAGGGTCAGGCAGCGGGGAGGGGGTCTTAGGGATAGGCTATAGAGAAGCGAGTATTAGGATCAGGCTAGGGAGAAGGGAGTGTTAGAGTCAGGCTGTGTGAAAGGAAGAGTTAGGGTCAGGCTGCAGGGCATGGAGGGTTAGGGTAATAGAAGGGGAGAGTTAGGGTCAGAATTAGGATAAGCGTTGGGATTAGGTTTTTAGGCTTACCTATTGGAGCACCGTGTTTGGTGCTCCAGGGATCGATTTCTATGCCTTATCGAGGCATAAGCAATTGATATTCCAGTCAGTTCAAAACTGGCTGGGTGAGAACGGCTCTATCGAAATAGGACCATTCTTGGCAGGGACCCAGACCCTGTTTGACACATACAGGCAAGCGCTATATATCACGCAAGGGACCAGCCCAGTTGTATGGTAAATAGAGATGTGCGCCTGGCCATTTTTCGTGTTTTGATTTTGTATTTTTTTTATGTTATGGTTTTGGATTGGTTTTGTCAAAACCGCCCTTGTGTGTTTTGGTTCTAATTTTTTTTTTTTTAAATCCTAAAAACAGCTAAAATCGCAGAATTTGGGGGGTGTTTTTGTTCGTACAGTATTATGAACCTAAGTAACATTCATTTCCTCTAATTTCCAGTCTCTTTTGAACACCTTACAGCTCACAATATTGTTTTTTATCCAGTTTAGGCCAAAAGGTTGGCTGGATGACTAAGCTAAGCGTCAGAAGTCACTTTGTGATTGCAGCACAAATCTGTCCGCACAAAGTATACAGTATATATTAGAGACAAAAGAATTTTTAAATGATATTTGGGGCGTTATCCCACAAATTTTAATTGTCTTTTTTGCGGACTGATTTGTGTGCCAATCGGTCAAACACTCAGGTTGCGCAGAGCACAACCACAGTATAGCAGTGCCCTTACACAGTACACAGCCCCACAGTATACACAGCCAACACAGTATATACAGCCCACCACAGTATACACAGCCCAACGCAGTATACATGGCCCAACACAGTATACACAGCCCCAAACAGTATACACAGCCCCAGACAGTATAGACAGCCCCTACACACAGCTAACCGTTAAACAATAACTGCCTCTTCATTATTTGTCCAGCCTCCATGTGTGTCCCTTATAATGTCCAGCCTCCATGTGTGTCCCTTATATTGTCCAGCCTCCATGTGCGTCTCTTATAATGTCCAGCCTTCATGTGTGTCCCTTATATTGTCCAGCCTCCATGTGTGTCCCTTATAATGTCCAGCCTCCATGTCTGCCCCTTGTAATGTCCAGCCTCCATTGTCTGCCCCTTTTAATGTTCAGCCTCCATTGTCTTCCCCTTTTAATGTCCAGCCTCCATTGTCTGCCCCTTGTATTGTCAAGCCTCCATTGTCTGCCCCTTGTAATGTCCAGCCTCCATTGTCTGCTCCTTAATGTCCAGCCTCCATTGTCTGCCCCTTAATGTCCAGCCTCCATTGTCTGCCCCTTGTAATGTTCAGCCTCCATTGTCTGCCGCTTAATGTCCAGCCTCCATTGTCTGCCCCTTGTAATGTCAAGCCTCCATTGTCTGCCCCTTAATGTCCAGCCCCCATTGTCTGCCCCTTGTAATGTCTAGCCTCCATTGTCTGCCCCTTAATGTCCAGCCTCCATTATCTGCCCCTTGTAATGTCCAGCCTCCATTGTCTGGCCCTTGTAATGCCCAGCCTCCATTGTCTGCCCCTTAATGTCCAGACTCATTTTTCTGCCCCTTTTTATGTGCAGTCTCCATTTTCTGCCCTTAGTAATCTCCAGCCTCCATTGTCTGTCCCTTTTAATGTCCAGCCTCCATTGTCTGCCCCTTTTAATATCCAGCCTCCATTGTCTGCCCCTTGTAATGTCAGCCTCCATTGTATTCCCCTTGTAATGTCCAGCCTCCATTGTCTGCCCCTTAATGTCCAGACTCATTTTTCTGCCCCTTTTTATGTGCAGTCTCCATTTTCTGCCCTTAGTAATCTCCAGCCTCCATTGTCTGTCCCTTTTAATGTCCAGCCTCCATTGTCTGCCCCTTTTAACATCCAGCCTCCATTGTCTGCCCCTTATGTCCAGCCTCCATTGTCTGCCCCTTTTAACGTCCAGTCTCCATCGTCTGCCCCTTTAAATGTCCAGCCTCCATTGTCTGCCCCTTTGAATGTCCAGCCTCCATTGTCTGTCCCTTTAAATGTCCAGCCTCCATTGTCTGCCCCTTTAAATGTCCAGCCTCCATTCTCTGCCCCTTTAAATGTCCAGCCTAAATTGTCTGCCCTTTTATATGTCTAGCCTCCATTGTCTGCCCTTTATGTCCAGCCACCATTTTCTTCCCCTTATGTCCAGGCTCCATTGTCTGCCCCTTTAAATGTCCAGCCTCTATTGTCTGCCTTTATATCCATCCTCCATTGTTTTCCCCTTATTTCCAGCCTCTTCTTACTTACCATTGACGTCTTCTCACTTCCTCCTCCCAAACCCTACCTTAACTTTTTCACACGTGACCGCTGTCATACGCACACGTACGTATGGGCTAAACGAATTTACGCAGCTAAGCACGCCCATACTGTACACTTTACATACCACCCCCCACCTACTTCACGTATTTCAGACGTATTTTCGAGTAACATAAAATTGGCACGCCCACACGTAAGCATTTACGTGACACATACGTGAATGGCCCATACGTTCACAATTACTCTACGTGAATGTGCGTATTTTCTATGGTGCGCATGCGCAGTGCATTCTGAAGAGTGATTTTACGTCTACGCCACGCGTAAATTCGCTTTGAAGCGTTGTTCTGGATCAGGCCCAATGCCTGTAGGAGCCCTGTATTACCTGTACTGTGCGGTAATCGGGACACTGGGCTTCCAAAACCCGCAAGATCCGACACGGTATTTGGAAGCTCGGGCACCATGATGTCACCCGAGGCATGAGGGGAGATCCGAGCCATGCTTGGATCCCACCTCAGATCCCCAAATTCTGGTGGACTCGGTTCTCTGCCCGCTCATCTCTAATGGTAAAAGTGCTCAGTGCTCTGTCTGATCCAGCCACACAGCAGTGTTAGTAACAGAGATGAGGGAATTTTAGAATAGAAAGAGAAACAGAGTCTGTGGGTTTGTGTTAATAATGTAATAGAAAGACAAAGTGTAAAGCAAAGCTGTTTTTAATATGGTAAATAAAGCTCTTTTTGTTTTTTCCTATAGAAAGAGCCTGATTTTTTCTGTCCTGATATCTTTAATATGTGGCATGATCAAAATAATGGATTACATAAAATAAAACTAATTAAGAAGAAATAAAGCAACCTTAAATAGTTACTGTTATAGTTAATAGTATCCATAGTGCTGTACAAAGGCAATCAGAAGAGAGCATGAATTAATAATTACCAATAAAAGAACCACACAGCAAGAAGGCAATGGGGAAGAGGACAGTATGGCTTAGTAGTAGAAGCCAAGTTTACTAAAGAGGAACCGTGAAGGGTAGATGGGGTAAAGATGGTTTAAAGGGGGCTGTAAATCTCATTTAAAAAATCCTCCACGTTTAGATGATAAGCCCTGAGCACAATTAGTGTGGTTGTCATTTATCATGGAAACAAATGCCACAAAATTGACAAAGAATTAATTGATGTTAATTTCAAAATTATTAGAAATACAATATAATTGCATTTGTTACGCATCCTTTAAAAAAAAAAAAAGACGTTTCAGAAATGCATACTACTGTATATGGTTACACCAGTATCCAGACAGTACAGATTCAGGCCCAAAATCACAACCCCGTACGTCTTGCACATACGTCCTATAATTTCCAGATAGTAGCTACTACGCATGCGTAGTAACTATTTTACATAATCTATGTATCGTTTTGTTACGTAGATTGCGTATATGCGGCCTTTAAAGAAGTATAATATCTCTATATCTTTATCTTTGAACTACAGTACAAAGATAGAGACCGGGTATTGTTACCAGGGCTGCAAAATGACCTTCATACACTCATTGGGCCAGATCTCGAGCTCAGTACAAAAGTGTATTTACGCTTGCTGGTTGCGTCATTTCGACTTTTAATATGTACTGCGCATGCGCGTGGCAGATGTAAAACGTCATAACTCTGATCGTATGTACCTTCCTTGTAACTACGATAAAAGGGTGGGTCATCCATACAGAAATAAGCACTGTAGGCAGAGGGAGGCATTTAAATTATACAGTATGGGCCGGGTTAGGCAGTTACGCATGACAATCAATTACGTATGACTGTACTTACGCAAGGAAAAGTTTAAGGTATGGTTTGGTACTCGTAAATCAAGTAACGTGCGACCGAGGGGAATGCCCAGTGGAGTGCATAGTACTTACGATCGTGTCAATATGCTATGATATCGTAATTAAAGTTGAATCTGGCCTATTCTCACCAACTTGATGGAAGTTGAACCAATTAATATTAATAATCTAAATATAATTTGACATTAGTTCATTATTATAATCGAATTACCTCTTTAGGGTTATATTAATACAAATATATAGTTTTATTCACTGTTTACCATGATAAGTACAATTTTAAGCAACCAATATTTACAAATATGAACAGATCTTAGTGCACATTTTATTCAAAATATGATTTCTCGTCTACACGGTACTTACCTCCCTCTGTAACATTTGCCTACAGGCAAATAAATCTAAATATATATAAATGGCTATCATAAATGAAGGATCAGCCCCTTCTGCGTACATACTAATATATGTAACTTAGTTGCGTATGTCAGTACTTATGCTGTCAGAACATCTAGTATGTGCATGCGCAGATGTTCTGACACAGGAGACTTACGCAAATGACTTGCGTAAGTCCCCTGTCAGAAGTAGGTCGGGATCTGGGCTAATCTATGTATCATAATAAGAAGACTTTCCATCCCTCTCTCAGAGATAGGCTGCAAAGAAATGATTTGTTTGTCCACAGTGCTATTCTCGTTATTTCACCTGGAGCACAGGGGTAGGCTGTTCTGGAAGAACATATCTTTAATAAAAAGGAATAAATACACCCCCTCCATGCTCTTCATCATCTCACTCTCCCCATTCACTTTATCATTGTCCCCTCCCCATTCTCTTAATCATATCCCCATCATTATCATCTCCATCTACCACTCTTCATTCATCATCTCCCCATCCCTTTCTCTTTATCATCTTCCACTCCTCTTTATCATTTCTCTCTCCCCATTCTCATCCTTTCCCCTGCAGATTTTGTACATCATCTCCTCCTCCATTCTGTCTTTATCATCTCCCCTGCAGATTCTGTGCATCATCTTCTCCTCCATTGTCTCTTCATCATCTACCCTGCAGATTCTGTGCATCATCTCACCTTCCCCTTCATCACCTCACCATTTTATTCATCATCTCCCCCTCCCTATTCATCATCTCCCCATTCTCATCATCTCCCCCTTTCCATCATCTCTTTATAATTTCCCTATCCCCTTCATCATCTCCCCTTCACCATTCTCTTTATTATTTCCCTATCCCCTCATCATCTTCCCCTCCCAATTATATTTATTATTTCCCTATTCCCATCATCATCTTCTCTTCCTCATTCTCTTTATTCTTTTGTTATTTTCCTGTGCTGAAAACATACCTCTTACACTCTCCTTTCTTTACTCTCCGCGTCAGGACATCACAAGCACGAAGCTGGCAAATCAGTGCTCCTGAAACTGGCAGATTGTCAGATATTTGGCAGCTACTGGACTCCAGTCAGTGCCCTTAGTTCTGTTAGGTGCCTAGAGCTCACGCTCCGTCTGCACCACCCTTCCTATGCCTCTGATCCTTATTTTTTAGCTTTCAAATTGATTTGAGTAGCCACCATTTTGTGACAGTGTTTGGAAGCATGTCTGAACCAGCTGCTGCTTGGATGTGATTTTTTACATAAGTTATGATTGCCGACTTTTTAGAGCTTCCCTCCAGGAGATCCCAGAGGGAAGCCATTGATTTCTTCAAGGGACGGGGCTTAATGACGCGATTTATGCAAATCGTGTCATTAAGCCCCACCCCCTGTCAATCACTCCTGTATGTGTCATTAAGCCCCACCCCCTATCACTCCTGTATTTTCTAGCGTTTCAGGGGATGGACGGGGCTTGATGACATCAAGTCCCGCACATCGCTAGTAACGCTAGGAATTACAGAAGTAATTGCTGGCTGGTGGGGCTTACGGGAGATTTGCTGGCTCTCCCGGGATACCGGGAGAACTGCCCAAATTTCGTGAGTCTCCCGGATATTATTTATATTATTAAGTTATTTTGGAGTCTTAAATGTATGCATTGGCATTTGGACCCTCATTAATTAGAGTAAGGACCTCCTTGTCTAATTAATATTTCTGCATTTTATTTTACAGACAGAAGGACAGATAGTTAGCTATTGGTTAATATGCAGTGTGCCTCTAGGACTCATGATAGTTATTTCACTGTATATATTTTCAGAAATTTGATATTGAAAAATAAAATTTTATCTTTAAATTCCCAGACTTCCTGATGTTGAAGTAAACCTGACTGCATGTTAGTCACCGATGTGTAAAGGCCATGGGCTGTTCATGCTCGTGTCCTTAATTCAGCAGCAAAGTTACACAATACTACCGCTTGTGTTTCATGTATAATTAAGACATTTTTGTTTCCCTTGAAGTAAATATTTCCTATTTATGAATTATACAAAGTTCTATCTATAGGCTGTGTTCATTAAAGGTGATGGCACATGTCTAACATCACAAGATTTTTTTGTAATGCTGTAAAAGAGGACTTGTTCAGTAGCATATGAGAATTAACCAACTGTAAATATATCATTTAAATGTGTAGCACCAATAAGAAAATATATGTTTCATTGTTTGAGCCTTGTCTAAAGGTTTATGATGAATTAGGAACGGACAGATTGTGCTGAAGCAGCTATGGTCTTATAAGGCTTCCATAGTTCACTCAAATGTAAGATGACAAAGCTTTTACCATTTCATATTTCTCATGAGATAAAAATATTTCTTACTGAACTGGCAGTAACCCTTAGTAAATAAAGTAGGTCATAGATTAGTTGTTGACTAAAGTAACCAAAGAGAACAGCGTATGATGGGAAATCTCTGATCAATAGTGTATAACACGTAAAGAAGTAACACTACTCAGTAATTGCTCTACATATTTATATTAATCATTTGTTAACATTGAAAACAAATTGTGATCACGTGTACTTCATGTAAAGGCTGCAGATGCAGGAGTGCATAAATGCATGTTCTGTACGCTTTTTCAAATGAATAATAAATACCACATAAATGGTAGTTCCACACAGAGTTGCTAGGGTGTTTGGCACCCACCCTTCAAACTATAAATTTGCTAACTACTGTTTAATTTAACATTTAACACTAGTGACCCTCCAACATTACATTATCCATATGAGCATAACAAAATACAGAACACAATTATGTAACAACAATAAAACAAAGCAAATGCTAGTCACTACTTTATAATGGAGACAGCTAATATGTACAAGTGACTGCTATACAATACAGACTTCATCCTTTTCACCACTATATATTATAGACTGCATCCTTGTGACACCATACAATACACACTGCATCTTAACAACTTCTTCACAATACAGACTTAATGACAGCTATACCATTATTTTAGTGACTGCTAAACTATACAGACCACATCCTAGAGACCACCATACAATACAGATTGTATCTTTCTTACCACTTTACAACAAATTCAATATTTTTGTGATGACAATGCAGTAAAAAAATAGACCTGCTTGTGAGTGTCATAAAAACAGAAAACATATTTGTAACCACAGTAGTAACCACAGTACAAAAAGCACAGCCTTGTTAGTTTACTGTTTTCCAGTGACACTGCCCCAAACCAGCACACTTGTGCACGCTGCACTATGTCTGAGTAGTATATCAAGAGTCGGGACCTGATTAAGAGTTTAATCTACTGTAGGAAAATTGCTGGCTGTATATATGAATCCATTTGTACTAAATATGTATGTTTGTTTATATATATAAACATATATTTGTTATATACATATCCAGCCTTTCTCCAATATGACCCCTCTTGTCTGTCTCCAGGTTTAGACTGGTCAATACAGAGAGAGACCTACCAGAAATGTTTGATCATGAGAAAGTACATAAAAACAGCCTTGACAAAATCCTAGTGTTATGAATCACCTCTCCAGTCAAGGTGATTTAGTGTTGCACCCCAGCTGTTGCCTGGCAGATGGTACTCACATTGATTATTATGGTCTATAGTCAGGGCCGATGCTAGAGTGTTCGGTGCCCCCCTGCGAATTTTAATTTGGTGCCCTTCTGTTTAACAATCTGAAATTGACACCAGTGACCATCCTAGATTATAATAAGCGTCATCATACAACACAATTGTAACCACAATAAAACAAAGCAAACCATAGTCACCGCTATACAATAGTGTCCTAGGGCCTCATTTACTAAGGTCGATTTTGAGCTTCGATTATGAATCGCTAGACATCGCTGTGATTCTGCAGCAATGTTTTCACAAAAATTTACTATGCCCAGATTTTTGTGAGTGATTCATAATCTGCATCGATGTTGATCGATTTTGAAATGGAAAAATCGCTATGCTTTTTTATTGAAAAGCATGGCGATTCTCCATCTTAAAAATGGCATGTATTTTCCTATCACTTATCCTGCCGACGCATATACGACTATAAGGAAAAGCATAGCCATGTGTTTGTGGCCATGCTAATCCTTATAGTAGTATAAGCAGCAGCCTGATAAGTGATAGAAATGTCCCTGTAAATGTTATGTGTCCGTGAAAAAAGTAAAAAAGTACACACATAACCCTTGTGATATTAAATGCCCTAACCCTTCATGTTACCCCTGACTAAAATGTGTAGAAAATGTCCCTTAGTGTGTCGCTAGGTTACTAAGGTGGCTCCCATTACAAAATGTCCCCTAAAGTGTATAATGTAAGTGTAATGTGTAATGGAAAATAAAATAAAAGGTCGCGACTCACTGTTTAGCAGTCATCTGTCTTGGGATGACTTGCTATGCTTCTTACAAAGTTGCTTGGAGAGTCTTGTCAGCTTGCTTGCAGACAGTCATCCAGTGCGGTCATCAGGTCTTCGGCCTTTTCTGGCCCTTTAGATGACGCACCCCTTCTTCTTCCTTGGTGTCCCCGCTGCTAATGACAGGGCTGGCGCTAGGGGAACCCTTTTATAGGAAAAATTACATCACCGACATTAGGGGGCTCTAGTGCTCGCTCTTACATTATACACTTTAGGGGACATTTTGTAACAGTGGCCACCTTAGTAAGCTAGCGACACACTGAGGGACATTTTCTACACATTTTAGTCAGGGGTAACATGTAGGGTTAGGACATTTAATATTGCAAGGGTTATGTGTGTACTTTTTTACTTTTTACACGGACACATAACACATTTACAGGGACATTTCTATCACTTATCAGGCTGCTGCTTTGCTTTGGGCGATTTCACAAGTAAATTAGTAAATGAGGTCCCTAGTCTCCGCTATACATCACGTGTAAGCACCCAGTATCCCCATCATGTGTATCCAGCTTCCAGTGTCCCCCATCATGTCACTCCAGCTCCCAGTATCTCCATCATGTGTATCCAGCACCCAGCATCCCCCATCATGTGTATCCATCACCCAGCATCTCCCATCATGTGTATCCAGAAGCCAGTATCCTCCATCATGTCTCTCCAGCACCCAGTATCCCCCATAATGTGTATCCAGCACCTATTATCCCCCATCATGTGTCTCCAGCACCCAGTATCCCCATCATGTGTATCCATCACCTAGTATCCCCATCAGGGGTGTAATTAGACATTTGTAGGCCCCACAGCAGAATTCTGAAGAAGCCCCCAGGTCCACTATAATATATATATTATATATCTATAGATAAATATACAGTTATACAAAAATACACAAACAATGACACACAATCAATGATCCCCTGCAGAAAAGTGAATTCTTATTATTTATAGTTACCTTTCTTATACTCTTAATTGCGATGCTGGAATAAGTATTGTTTACAACAAATGGGACCAACAGGAGGTGGGACTAGTATGTTCTGAGGGAGCTTTGCGATCGGTGTGCAGTGTGCTGATGCAATCCTGAGCATGAATTTAAAGAACTGTAATCATTTGGAAATCCATTATCATCAAAAGCTGAAAAATATAGACTTTTTTTGCATCTTGTGGAAAAAAAATATCCAATGTATTCCCATTGGATTGGGACTACAGTGGATTTATTATTTTTTACCTTTGAGCAATTTAATCTTTTATTTATCAATTTTATCTTTTATTTTTTTCTTTTACTTTTGCAGATTTATTTGTATACCATTGTGCACTTTTTAGGTGATGCACTATTTTTTTTTTTTTTTACTGTTGCTCTTGTTATATAGCACTTTATCTTTGTTGCACCTTATATATAGCACTTTATATACTACACATATGTGCCAAATGAGTGACTATTGAACTTTTTTTTTTTACACATTAACCTTCCCCTGTCCATATGCTACAGTCACACATTAACCCCCCTTACCTGCCCACATGCTACAGCCACACATTAAACCCCCTCTGTCTAATGCTACAACCATACATTAACCCCACCTTTGCCCACATGCTAGTCACACATTAACCATCCTCTGCTCACATGCTACAGCCATACATTAACCCCACCTCTGCCAACATGCTACAGTCACACATTAACCACCCTCTGACTATTTGCTACAGCCATACATTAACCCCACCTCTGCCCACATGCTACAGTCACACATTAACCTCCCTCTGTCTACATGTTACAGCCATACATTAACCCCACCTCTGCCCACATGCTACAGTCACATATTAACCACCCTCTGTCTACATGCTATAGCCAGACATTGGGGGTGATTCAGAGATGCGATTGCGAAAAGATCGCAAATATACGCACCTTAGGTAAGATCTTACCAGGTTACAGCCCACTGCATAAACAGTCACTCCCCTTGCAAACAGCGGCGGGTCTTAAAGTTAGACCACCACTGACTAACCCTAACTCTGCGCTGTCATTTGAGATCTTAAGGGAAGTAGTAGCGTTTATATAAGATCCTAAGTGTCTGCCCGCGCCCACTTTCCCTCATCTCCCTGCCTCCCCCCGCCCATTTTCATGCAAATCCTTCAGATCTTAAACTTTCGCAGCACTTAAGATCTTAAGTGCTTGCGATCGATTCAAAGGTACGCTCTTAGCGAATTTACGCTCCTAACCTCTACGTAGGCGGCGTTGCACTATTACTACGCATGCGCAGTATTGCAGCACTATTACTACGCATGCGCAGTTATGCAGATTTTCTAAGATCCTAAATATACGCTCCTAAGTTGCGTGAAAATCGTATCTCTGAATCAGCCCCATTCACCCCACCTCTGCCCACATGCTACAATCACACATTAACCCCCTTTTCTGCCCACATTCTACAGTCACTCATTACCCCCCTACCCACATGCTATAGCCACACATTAACCCTACCTTTGCCCACATACTGTACTCACATATGTCTCCTGTGCCCACTTGCAACCATCTCCCAGCCCCCTCAATGCTCTTTCACCATCACATTACCCCTTATTTGTACCTTTATTTGCCATGAAGATCTCCAGTAGCCATCCTGTAGTCTGCAGCTCCCACCACACCACACAGAAAGCAGGAACTATAAGAGTTCCAGCAGCCCCCAACTCTGAACCATGTGACTGCAGCAGTCACCTAGTGACATCTGGAGGTCCACTACATAGGAGCTGGAGCGGAGGCAGTACGGCTGTGGAATCTCTCTGTCTGCAGTACTATTACAGAGAGTCACGGCAGATGAACTGTCCATCCACCGTGACCCTCTGTTGCAGCGCTGGGGAGACAGAATCCACAGAGCAGAAGTGAATGGACGCTGCTGTTAGGCTCTGTAATGTGTTCTCATAAGAGTGATGAGAGCACCTTACATTGTTTTACAGCGGCGTCCATTTCAGTGGTGCGGTGCAGGGAGCGGGGGGATGAGCGCCTATCCAGCATGGCGCCTGGATGCACTGCATCCCCCTGTGGAGCAGCTCACGCCGGCCCTGTCTATAGTCAGGAGTGTTAGCTTCTTCAAAGTTAACACACTCATTAATGTTTTGCAAGCTCCAGCAGTAGTTCAGTGTCTAGCATGTCACTGGGCAACCTGTTTATACTTCAGTAACATGGATGGGAGGTTTGCCCTTCTCCTCTCCAATGATTGGCTCATTATAAGTGTAAATAATAGGCATTGCTGGTTACCAATTGTATCAATTTGCCTTGGCTATTATCACTTGTTGCATTTTGCTTCTTACCTTAATATCCTGCTTACCCCCTTGCCTGCTTCTAACCCTTCCTGTCCTCAAGCTCCCTTTTCATCCTGTTTGGTCCTCTGTTTTCCCATCTTTGTTTGTGGCCTTCATTGTGGTATTCTCCATGTCTGTTACCATCCCGCACTCTTTGTACACTACTCAACTTGTACTGTACTGCATCTCTAAGGATGTACTGTGTCACTTATTATCTTGCACTTTCTATGCCTGGTCTGGTATAAAACCATACCTGTTTAGTGCACACTCTTTTCTCCTCTTTTCTGGTTACATCCCTGGTGTGCTTATTTAAAAGAGGATTTTGGTACTTACTGGTAAATTATTTTCTCTGAAGTCCATCTGACGGACACTGAAATACTGGGGTTTGTAGTTGGAGGTTGGAGTGGACATTAAATAGTTAAACTTTTTCTCCCCTGCTCACTTCTCCCCCAGCAAGTCCATACTGCTCCAGCATTTTTAATAAGCCAAATAATGATTGTATTTCCTCCAGATCCTATAATAGTGGGACACGGACACTGGCTTATGAGCCTTCATCATGGTCTGAGTGATCTTAGAAGATAAACCTTTAGCCACTAGGATGCTGGATTCAACAGCCACGCTGTTAAAGCCAGACGAGGAAGGTCCTGGTGATAGAAAGAACTCTGTTCTAGAAGAGTCTCTGAAAAAGGAAGGCACCAATCTTGACCTTCTGCTATTTGCAGAATGCCTGAAAACCACATACCCCTGGGCCAAAATGACGTTATCAGAATGACCAGTACCCTTCTGTATTCACTCATTTGAGCACTCAAAGAATTACAGCAAAAAGAGGAAACATACCCTAGGTTGAAGAGTCAAGGAGCAGTAAGAATGTCCACTGCTACCGGGTCACTCATTTAGGATTTGAATATTAGCACCTTGTTGTTGTGCCGAGACGCCCTAAAAACCATATCTGGAAGACCTCATATCTGGACTATTTTGGAAACTCACTCTTGATTGAGGGCCCATTCCCCTTGATGAAAAGTTTCTCGACTCAAGAAGTCGACCTCCACATTTTCTATAACTGGGATGAATAAAAAAAACTGAGATGGACATAAGGTGAGTCTCTGTCCAGAACAGAATACGAGCATTCCTGGTGCCACCCTGGTGATTGATATATGCTACCGCAGTGGCATTGTCAGTCTGCACCTCTTGCTGGGAGACCCTGAAGGACATCCTGAAGAGTGTAGAAAATAGCCCATAATTCTAAAAAGTTTATGTGCAGAAGATATTCGCTTCTGGTCCACCTTCCCTGGAGACGTTGATCTCGAATGACAGCTCCTCAGCCCTACAAGCTGGAGTCTAGGGTTGTGATTTTCACTGGAGCAAAGGATCTGCCTACCACCAGATTTTGCGACAAGAGCCATCCCCTGAAGGATTGGTGGGTCTTGGCGGACAGAGTAAGGACATGTTTGTGAAGATGCAATTGGGAACCTGACCAGTCTGTCAGTAGATTCCACTGAAAAATGCGAGTCTCCCATACTGCATGGTCACGAATGACAATATGGCATTGTCAGTCTGCACCCCTTGCTGGGAGACCCTGAAACCCTGAAGGACATCCTGAAGAGTGTAGAAAATAGCCCATAATTCTAAAAAGTTTATTTTGCGACAAGAGCCATCCCTTGAAGGATTGGTGGGTCTTGGCGGACAGAGTAAGGACATGTTTGTGAAGATGCAATTGGGAACCTGACCAGTCTGTCAGTAGATTCCACTGAAAAATGCGAGTCTCCCATACTGCATGGTCACGAATGACAATACTAGGGCCCCCATCAGGCACATACATAGATGGACTGATGATGACTGCATTGAAAGTACTATCCTGACCAGATCCTGAAGCCTCTGGATCTTGGCTAGAGGAAGGAACACATGTTGTTGACGTGTGTCAAAAATGGTCTTGCGAATGCAAAAGAGCTGCCATTACTGCCTTGATCTTTGTAAAGACTCTGGGAGTGGTGGCCAAGTCTAACGGCAAGGCTCAGAATTGGAAATGTCACCCCGAGACCTTAGAAGATAGTGATGACCTTCCCATATTGGGACGTGACGGTATGCATCCTTTAAGACATACCTGTAATGACTGACCAGAATCTTGGGATCCAAATGCAGGAGTTGAGATCCCCGAGTTTAGGATCGGCCGTACAGAGCCGTCTGGCTTGGAAACAAGAAATAAATTAGAGCAGACACCCTTTCCTCGCTGAGGAGAAAGACTACCAAAATTAGTTTGTGCTCTAAAAGGGAGTCCAGAAAAGCTAGAACCTATATTCTGTCGGGTGGACCTCACGATGAAAGAGAAAGTAAAAACCTGTATGGAGCAGATCCCTGAGATCTATAATGTAGCCTCTGGGAACGATCCGCTGAACCCTGTGGAAGCCAGCCACCTGTCCTGAAAGAAAAGAAGTTTGGCTCCTACCTCTTCCAGAGATGGGAGGAGATGGGCACCATCACACAGATGGCTTTTCTGGAGTTTGAAAGGACTGTTCCCTGGCAGAGAAGGCACCTCTACCTGCCAGATGAACATAACAAAACTGAGATCTTCTGGTTCCCGAGAAAAAGATGGTAAAAAATGACTTTTACCCCCTGTAGCCTGAGTTATCCTAACATTTAACTGAGGCCCAAACATAAGACAGCTAATGATGAAGCAGAAATTTTAGGTATTACCGCTGTAGATCCTGGGCTGCTTTACAAGGTAACCTGCAGTCTCTGATCTGCTCTGCCAGGGAACTAGGTCAGCCAGCAAACTTTCAAACTAGAGACCGCAGTGTCCACCTTAGGACATTGGGCTGGATCCAGACTTAAGTAAGTGCTTAAAATTAGTTACTCCTGGGCTAAACCATGTTGATTGCAGGGGTAGTCAAGTTAATTGTATTCTTTGCATGAAGGGATATATCTTTGAATTGCTTACTGCACACAGATACTGACCAGCTTTCCTATGACACTGTTATTTAGACTTGGGATAGGAAACATCAGCTCTCAACTTTAATACTGTTTGCCACAAATAAAATATGACTCCCCTGCAATCAACATGGTTTAGCCCAGGAGTAACTAATTTCAAGCACTTACTTAAGTCTGGATCCAGCCACTCACTTATAGGGGGTGAGATTCATAGAGTGCCCTTAACACTATGCCCTCCCCTCAGCTGGGAGGGAATAGGGAAATAGCAGTAGACAATGGCATCCACCATATTGGAGCGGAGCGCAGGGCTCTTCACTGGCTCCTAGAGCAAAGAAGCCCTGGGTCCACTCCTGCTGCAGGAGGGCAGGGAAACAAACTGACTCATGGCTATGCCATGAGTCATCCCCTCAGGGGAATCCCGAGTAGCACCTGCCAGAGAGCGCACTGACTACAGTGTACTTGCTCTCCAAAAGTTCTAAAAAAATTACAAACACAAAATTTTAAAGTAAAAATAAAAGAAGGGAGATCTAAGAGAGCTCCAACAAATGTGGCCTCAATCCATAACCTAAGGGACTCTAACTTCAGCCGGCGGAAGGAAGGGGCCATACGCTCGCACAGGAGCGTATGGCCGCCTAGCCGGCCCTCCCACCCTCATTTAACTAGTTCCCCCCGCCCACCTACACTAACCTGTACGTAGGGACGCTGGGGACGTCCCCTCCAGGATCGGGCGTTGCCGTAGCAACATCTGCCCGGCGCATGCGCAGATCGGCTGTAAAGCCGATCTTACGCCCGCCGTCCGAGCAAGATCAGGCCCAATGAAACTGTCAAATAAGTCAAATAAACTGTGTATCATCTGTTACACCCACAGTTTCAACTGCTCATTGTGAAAAGTGTGTTATAATATTAATTTTCAATTACAGTGACGCATATAATTACAGTGAGTATCCTACTGACATAAATACATGTTAGAGAAAATACTACTGATCACCATACAATAAGGACCACTTACGATAATAACCACTTTATCCTATTAACCGCCATACAATACAGACTATATCCTAGCTATTGCAATACACACTGCACCTTAAATCACCAATACCAATGCAACACACATTGCATCCTAGTTATCACAATATAATACACATTACATCCTAGTTATCACTGTACATTACACATTGCATTCTATTATCACCATAAAATACACATTAGGCCATATCCAGAGCTACGGCCGCACAGGGAATTATGGCTGGCTAGGCCGTAATTTCCCGGTTTTGAAGGTTGTGCGCATGCAAGGGTCGGCTTTCCCTCCCTTTACGCATGCTGTATCTCTGCCGTAAAGGCGGAGATAGGCATGCAATATAGGTCACCGAGTGGGGAAAGCTCTGTTACGATCAGCTATGCGGCTAAGTAAGCAACATAATAAATGCAAATAGACGTTGAGACTTTAAAGACTTGCTGGGTGTAGTAGTGCAAACACTTCAGAGTAAAATACAGCGCAACAGGAATGCAGATAGATGCAATATCACACAAGGAGTTACTGGATATAAAGAATCACCTGGCATCAATGCACAGCAGGATATACAGTTCAATGTAGTGAGGCTGTCTGGGTGCAGTAGTGCACCAGAGAACAAAGTTTAATTTAGCTCCGTGTAGCGGAGCAGGCTGGGTGCAGTGGTGCACCAGAGAGCAAGGTTCAATGAACTCCGTGCAGCGGGGCAGGCTGGGTGCAGTAGTGCACTAGAGAATAAAGTTCGTTAACACAGTCACTGTAGCACAGAGTGAATCAGCGATGATAGGCTGGAGATAGTAGTACTCACATGCAGGTTGGCTCACAGGAGCAGATGGTAGCTGAAGACTATGGCAGCTTTACACCGCACAGCCCAGGATAGTAGGCCGGAGTCAAAGGAAGCAATGTGAGTGGAGTAGTAATTTCGAAGTAGCTCACCAGCGAGGATGGTTTCTGCAGACACACTTTAGCCAGAGGGAACCGTGGTGGCACAGCAGGAACACTAGGATCCAGGAACCAGGCAGGATACACGAGGAGAGCGAGGATGGTTTCTGCAGACACGAGTTAGCTGTGGAAGGCAGCAGAGATGCAGGTAAAGCAGAGTGGCATCCCAGAGGATGGAGAGGCTGAGGAGAGTGGTTCTTGCTTGGAAGGCTCACAGGTGTAGAAGGACACTGCAGGCACGAGTAGCGGCTCAGGAAGCGGATGGCATAGGTACAGTGTAATGGTGTCGCAGCAGACTGTTTAGGCTGAGCGTAGTAGTATTCACACGATGACTCACTGGAGCAGTTGGTAGCTGAAGACTCTATGGCAGCTTTACGCCGCACAGCCCAGGATAGTAGGCCGGAGTCACAGGAAGCAATGTGAGTGGAGTAGTAATTTCGGAGTAGCTCACCAGCAAGGATGGTTTCTGCAGACACACTTTAGCCAGAGGGAACCGTGGTGGCACAGCAGGAACACTAGGATCCAGGAACCAGGCAGCATACACGAGGAGAGACTAGGAAGGACACAGGTGAGTATCCAGGAGTAGTCACTAGGAAGGACACAAGTGAGTATCCAGGAGTAGTCACTAGGAAGGACATAGGTGAGTATCCACACGCAATGGAGGAGCAATTGTGTACTAGAAGCACTGAGACCAGATACAATGGCAATGGCAATTGTTGCACTGGCCAGGGCTGGGCCATTGCAGCAGCCTTAAATAATCAGAGAGTCCAATAGTAGGGAGAAACAGAACCAGACAAACTCAGGTGGGGAGTAATGAAGTTAGGCTGCTGTTTGTTAACCGTGTGATGGCTGGTTTGAAGCAGGTGAACTTCAGGCGAGTGTGAAAGGGTTTGACAGGCAGAGAGCAGGGTTTGAAAAAGGTATCTAAATCTACACATATTAAATATACCTCCATCCAGCCTTTTTTCCCTCTTGTGCGTCTCTAAAGCCTTCCAATTTCCCCCTTCATGGGTGTCTATAGAGCCATCCAATCTCTCCTTTCCTTGTGTGTAAGCCTCCACATTCAGCCTTTCTGCCCATTTCTTGTCAGACCAGCCAGCCTTTGTGCCCTTGTTTTTGTGTTCAATAAGCCTTATTACCCCTTCCTGTGTGCAGCCAGCCTTATTTCCCCCCTCCTTCTGTGTATCCAACCAGCCTTATTGCCCCTTTTTCTGTTTGTCCAACCTTCTGTGTCCAGCCAGCCTTATTTCCCCCTCCTTCTGTATCCAGCCAGCTTTATTTCCCCCTCTTTATTTGTGCCCAGTCAGCCTTATTTGCACCTTTTTCTGTTTATCTAACCAGCCCTATTGCCCTACTTTCTGTGTCCAGCCAGCCTTAATGCCTCCTCTTATTTTTGTTTAGTCCGCCTTATTGGCCCATTTTTCTGTTTGTCCAACCAGCCTTATACCTCCTCCTTCTGTGTAACCAACCAGCCTTACTGCCCCTTCCTTCTGTGTGTCCAACCAGTCTTATTGCCCCCTCTTTGTGTCCAGTCAGCTTTATTGCCCCTCCTTCCGTGTCCAGCCAGCCTTATTTCCCCTCTCTTTATTTGTGTCCAGTCAGCCTTGGCCCTTTTTTCTGTTTGTCCAACCAGCTTTATTGTCCCACCTTCTGTGTCCTGCCAGCATTATTGACCCCTTCTTCTTTGTTCATTCAGTGTTATTGACTCCTCCTTCTTTATCCATTCAGCCTTATTGCCCCCTCTTAATTTTTCGTCCAGTTCGCCTTATTGGCCCCTTTTTCTGTTTGTGCAACCAGCCTTATTGCCCCTATTTTTGTGTCCAGCCAGCCTTATTGCCCCCTTCTTCTGTGTCAGTTGAGCCTTATTGCCCCCTCCTATGTCCATTTAGCCTCATTGCCCCCTCTTAATTTTTGTCCAGCCAGCCTTATTTCTCCCCTCTTAATTTTTGTCCAGCCAGCCTTATTTCCTCCCTCTTAATTTTTGTCCAGCCAGCCTTATTGCCCCTTCCAACTTATAGCTGCCTCTTTAGTGTGTGCCCCCTCCATGTTATGTAAATCCATATTCCCCAACGCAAAATACCTTCCTCCAAAATAATCTTACCTTTTTGTGCCTCCAGCTCTCTCTCCTCCGCGGCACACTCTGCAGAATGACGCCAGCGTGACCTTAGGTCACACTGACGTCTTGTGAACGGAACTGCTGGTGGGTGGATCTCAGGCATCGGGACCCACTGATACCGGAGTATGTATTTGACGCCGAAATGTCCCGTTATCAGAGAGCAGCAGGTGACAAGTGGACAACGGGACAGCCTGCCAAATATCGGGATGGTTCCGTTTATAACAGGACGTATGGTCACCTTAGTCAAATTGGGCCTGATCCAGACCTATGAAATAACGCTGAGTGTATTAATGCTCAGCGTTACATTGTGGGATTCCCCTGACACTCCCCCTGCCCCCTAACTATGTAAGCATGGATAACTACGCTGGGACGGTGGCTTAAGTACAATAACGCCGCCCTCCCAACCTCATTACACTCCCTCCCTTACGACGCTTATGCCCGCCGTAGTTACTACGGCGGGAGTAGCTCTGGATCAGCCCCATTATGTGTTTTTAAACTGTAAACAAACTATCATAGGAGGTTTCTCTTAAGTATACAAATGAACTTCTGGTGGTTGTTCAAATCAATTTATAGACCAATAAACAAGTGCTAATAAACTGCCCAACCCCTATTTATAGCAAGCCCTGGTTCTTAGAGCACAAGGGCTTTTCTCATTGTCAATGTTTGTGAAATTGCAAATAAAAAAGTATATATTGTCCGTTGCACACTAAAGATGTTAGCATACCCTGATACCTTTCATAGTACGTTTTTAACTCGGTAAATCACAAGTGGCAGCATGCCCTTATGTCCAATTTCCCCTAGCTCTTGACATATTCCAAAAAGCTTTGCAAATAAATAAACTAAGAAAACGACCCAACTGTATGCAGTAATAACAAAACAGAATTCTGCATATGCAAAAGGGACAGAATGATCACTATAGCAGACCTGTGGGGACAGACTCCTTCAACTCTGCTAAAGTGATAAGACCCTTTCCTGTAAGTTCTTAGCTTGACTTCATTTACCACTTACAAATTCAGAGGATTAGAACCATCTTAGAAAAGTTATGTTCAAGACAGCCTCTTTGCAAAGGACAATATCAAAGTGATGAATACATTTTTGCTTGACATATTCCTTATTAGAGATTTGCTTTACCTTAATTTACCATCCATCTTTGCTTAGAAACTATCCATGATCTCTGAACTTCCTTGGTCACATAGGGCCTGATGCAGAACTACGCCGATGTGCTGTGCATGCTAGCGTATCGGCATGCACTCCCCCCGACACTCCCCCTGTCACACTTTTACGCCAGCTGAAGCCTACCCTAACGTCAGTCGGCATAACAGTGTGTAATTACGCTGGCCGCAGGAGCATAAGTGTCCAAATGCGCTCTCATTACCTTAACTCCCCCCGCCTTCCTTGCCTAACTGTTGCGTAATTACAGCGAGGGACGCCCCCTCAGACGTAACTATGCAACAGTTAGAGACGCCTGATCTCAAGGAACTGCCGATCTTACGCATCCGTCTGCCATAAATACGGCGGCAAGCATAGTTCAGGATCAGCCCCTAGTTGTTTTATCTAAGACTTCATAAAAATGTTCTCATGCTCTTTAATAATACATATACATTCTGAACAAATGATCAGATCTATGACACGACAGATGATACGTTACGTAACGTAACTCTGAGCATATGGGCCATTCATGTATTAGTTGCGTAAATTCGTACGTGGGGGCGTGCCAATTATACGTGAGCCAAAAGTATGCCTATATTACGCAATGTAGGCGGGGGTTTTTATTTAAATTGTACAATATGGGCGTGTTTAGCTGCGTAAGTCCGCGGACGAGAGCGGTTACGCAGCCAAAAGTTAAGATAGGGTTTGAAAATCGGTCAAAGTATGTACATTCAAGGGGTGTGCCTAGGGGAGTGTATAGAAGGAACGCACGTGAAAATACGCTACGCTAGTAAACGGATTGCAAGCGGAGTTCTGGATCGGGAATAATATGTTGCAGAAATTCTTTTATTTATTTATTTTTTTAAAATATCATTAAAAATATAGTGCTTGGTTCTCTTATTTTAAACATTTTCAACACCACAGAAAATATAACTTATCTCTAGAAATAACAAAATATCCTAAAAATTGCAAACTGAGTGGTAAGTTACTGAATAAATATTAAAAGACATTTTTATTAGAAGTAAGGTTTTAGTTGGAAAATGGTCAATTTACATGTCATCGTAAAGCTTGCCCAAGGAGTGATACTTTTAAGAGAATAAGTAAGAAAGCTAATACCTCTAAACCGAAATGGTATTTTAATGACTGAGACCTAAAGTAATGTGGAGCTGCATAAGATAAGTAGTGGACAGAAACTTGCACTAGACTATGACTTATTGCTATCAAAACAGCATATATCTAAATAAATGAATAAAAAGTATCATGTAACATAAAATAAAATTTGCCTTATTTAACCCTTTTTCCTAGGTGACAAAAATATACATATTATGTTGCATTATTTTATATTTTATACTGGATTATATACAGGGAATAATATATTTCTAGCAATCCCTCACAATTTACCATGAAATATATGTGTGGAAAAAGCATAATTTAGAGATGACAGTGTTCAGAACAATGGAAATTCATTTTTCAAGCCGTCCTTGCTGCAGTACTCTACACCATAATTATTGCTGCAGCTCATAAAATTTTTAAGGCTTGTATACTTATAGGCTGCAGAACTGGAAGGTTAGTATAGTGGGGAGGAAACTGCTGGGTCAGAATCCGGTACAAGATCCCTTTTAGCCGATACAGACCATTAAAAAATGGAACTGTACCTGCAACCAAAAAAAGTTTGGAAAATACTGTATAAAATATATATATGATTATATATTTAAGCCAAAAAACTAAACTACTAACTGACTACTAATCTGTTAATAGTAAACCTGACATTCTAACCATAAAATACAGTGTAGAGACATTAGTTATATGGTGAGCCACCTGCAACAATCAAGGCTTTCCTTTAAAGGTGGAACATAATTCACACTTACGAAGCTTCGGCTTCTTAAGCGCGAGGATTTAAGAAATGAGCTACTACGCATGCATAGTATCTCATTTACGCAATCTATGTACCATTTAGGTACGTAGATTGACTATGTGCAGTCTTTAAAGACCACACATAGAAGATTAGGCAGGAGGAGGTGTGCCAAGGCAACCTCTGGGAGGAAATGAGTGGGGGGAGGGATGTAGATTAGCCGGGGAGGGCAGTGGGAGACTGGGAGAGCCATTCTCTGTGCATAGTTTCCTTCTAAGAAGGAATCTAAACACAGTAAGATAAGGTAGCCCTATGGCTCTCTTAAGTGCCATAAGGTACCTTAAAACTTGGGTCGGGTTCGGAGCAGGACGAGTGAGTTCTGTCCGCACCTAACTCACTCTTAAGTGTGAATACGGTCCCTGTCCTTTAATTTTATTTATAAGGAAAACTATAAATAAACACATAATTCTAGTTCTCCTTACAATAAAGATACATGCTACTCAGCAGTCAATGAAGAATGCCATAATTACATTTTTGTTTCAATAAAGCCAAATGATTCTCTATTTACATGGCACTGGTGTCTATAAACACCATAAGTGTTGAAGGAGTCAGTAGTTGCCTTAATGCAGACTATTGCATAATGAAGCTGTCTGTCTTTATTTACTGGACCAGATAGAAGGCCTGGGTAACAGCTGTCACTGTGTTTTGCTTTATCTCTACATTTGTGTGCCAATGTTATAATTCACCAGCTGACACCCGTTTTTCGGTGCCAGGGTAGAACCAGTATCCTGAAGTCAGAACTGCTCAAGACTTTATTAGACATTCAGAAAGTGAATAGCAAGGTTAAAACTATATATATATATATATATATATACAATTAACAGAAACATGAAACTATTACATTGAGCAGTAATATTAATAATTATATTTTACTTTTAATAAAGTTTAGTTATTAATTATCGCACCTTAATTATACACCTTCCACAAAGAATTGTATTACTGGGCAAGGTTCTATAATTAATTCACTCAACTTATTTTGTTCCTAATCGTAATACCACTGGAGTTGTTAATGATGGTCGTTAATTTTAATTATTGTCGTATGATGGAAATGGGGATAACCCAAAATGGTAAAATCTTTTATAGTAATTTGTAAATACACTTGCTTTTGGGTAAACACATTTCTTTTTGTACTCTATAGATGTAAAATATAAAGCCAGGGCCTTAGTTTAGTAATGTTACCCCTGGATCTAAAGCACTAGAACAGACCCAGTGGTTGCACAACAGTCACTCAGTGGTCTTGTCTGTTCCAACACTGGATAAACTTCGGCGACTGTTCTTTGTAAGCATGGTAGACCTGATTCAGAGATTGAAAATAAGAGAGGCAACTTATTCCTGGGCAAAACCATGTTGATTTCAGGGGGTGTCAAGTTAATTGTATTCTTTGCATGCAGGGATATATCTTTACTTGAGAAGCGTAGGGTTAATCTTTAGCCCAAGCAAAAGTAAACTCCCTGCATGTGGTAGGTGGGTAAAGATAAGTTTGTTACTGTTAAATAAACACTTGTATCCTTCTTAGTCTTATACACACATCTCACTTCACTCCAGTCCAATCACAGACATAGAATACACACACTTACTCACACACATATCCCCAGCCAGCACTGCTACCCCCCCTACACACACACACACACACACACACACACACAGCACTATAATTCCCCCTGAAGACCCTAATTTTAAATAAAAAAGGCACATTATAATATCCCTTATTGTGCCAAGTTATTCCTAGACCTCGTAGAGCTCCACCTTCTCTCCCTCCCCTCCAGCTCGCCTCAGAGATGCAGTTATGGAGTTCATCCCGGGCACGCCACGTCATGGGGGTGCCTGGATACCTGGCCTGAGGAGGAGAAATGTTTTTTTCCCCCTTTCCTCCTCTCTGTCCACAGCATCGCCGTCTAGATATACTCAGTGGTCAGAGCGAGAGATTCTTGGTTCCACTCTCGCCCTGCCACCGCCGGCATTACCGCCCCCGCTGCCTCCTCGCGCTGTATGTGGGCGCCCCCCTTCCATCGTTGTTGGAACTGCCGGCACCTCTGAGTTTCAGAGAAGCAAGTAAGCGCTGACCAGGCTGCTTCACAATCATTAAGGGCAAGCAGCCTGGAATTTTCATCATATGGGCGGCCTGACTTTCCTATGGAGGTCAGAGCACCGCTTGGGTCTTCTGGGGGGATGAGCCAGGAAAATTACATGGAGGTTAGGCAGGAGGGTATAAGTGAAAGACCCCTTGTCACACAAGGTCACCTCCACCGTAGATTACGTTTCAGAATTACTGTGCATGCGCAGTACATCATAGCGGAAAACTCCATCCTTATATGCAATGAGGCCGGAGTTCTGAATACGGCCCACTATCATTACAGGCCACCTTCAGTTTTGTGTATACAGGAGCTTTCCAGATCGGAGAGCTGATCGCAGCATCAGAAAGCTCGTTTTACTAGTGTGCAACGTAATTCCTCATGTTGATCCTCTGGGTTGTAGAATACACTGGGGGAAAACTGATCAGGATGGCAGGGGTAATTGGGTACAGTTAGGTAGGCATTCAAACCCCAGGCTATGCCCCCATTACGCTCAGCCTTAAATTTGTGGAGGCACAGCCACAAGTCTGCCCTGTTTGGTTTGCACATCAAATGCCATACCACTGTCATGCTATCAGTTCAAAGTTGTTTTCCAGAAATTGATGGGGAGCATGGGTCTGGATCCATCCAACTACGGAACTCAGTCCTTCCACATCAGTGCAGCCTCAACGGATAGTGGCTCAAGGTCTTCCAGTCAAAGATATCAAACGGATAGGTCGATGGAAGTCCCAACATACAAATCCTACCTCTGACCGCTTGTGGATGACTGAAAGAGTGACCTATGTAGGTCGTAGGCAGAGGCCAGTCTTCAGCTATGTTCGGCAGTAAGAGTGACCTATGTGGGTCGCAGGCAGAGGCCTGAATTCAGCAAAGTTCGGCAGAAAGAGTGACCTATGTGGGTCACAGGAAGAGGCCTGACTTCAGCAACATTAGCCATTGCATTCAGTTTTGGTTAAAATTGACATTTTAGGCAGTTGTTCATTGTTCGCCTTACCATCCTCACCCCCTCCTCCCCCTTTGTTCATGCCAGGGACCGGACATGGTTCCCAGGAAAAGCCCGGTAACTGGTTCGCTACACCAGGTGCTAGGAGCGAAAGGGCTTTTTTTTACCGTTACCAGAGGCTGTAAGTAGTTCCCCATAGTCTATATAGTCTGGCCCTGGTCATCAGGAGGTTTTCACCTTTGTACGGAACCATAGGCCTTCCCCTTGTTACTGCCTTAGACAGGATATATTGGTATAACTTTTGTGTATTTGTTGTTTTTGAATTCATACTCTTCATGTTCTCCTTCTCATGTTCCTTCTTCTTCCTCACAGCGGGTGTCCTGCGGAGGCGGGTGGTATGGGTTGTTGGCCACTCTGCAGGTTTGATACAGCAGGTTTTGTAGACATTTGAAAGGGCGTTGGAGCCACAGCTACGTTGCAAGAACAGGGCCCCAATATAGTATTTTACATCTAGAGGACAATGACAATGGTCATATCTTTGCAGTTGAACTATCCTGGGCCATAAAGGAAGACCTCCAACTGGCCATAAGCTGGGGGCCCAGTATTAAGTGAATGTGGTCGGACATTATTCCATGTAGAGTTTGACATTGCTCCGGTAACAGAGTTGTTTTGGCAAAGTGCGCAGGGAAATCAATAGATTGATTAAAGTTTTTAGGTTAAAGCATGGAGGTTTGGTAGTAAGAAATGACGGTGTGCATATGTCAGACGAGGGTTGCTGCTTGTTTCTGGAGGACATTATTGAAGGTTTTAGGAGTGGTCTGAGTTAAGTTGATGGTGGCGGTGGCTGGTCAGGAGGGACCAGCTTGGCGGAAAGCAGGTTATTTATCCGGAGATTATCACAGTTTCCTTTGTTCAAACGTTGTTATAGCTCTGCCCATTGGTGGAGTTCAGTGGTTGCAAGAGGCAGCCACTTCGCTAGATTTTGTTAACGGTGGTTGTTGTTTTAGCCGGAGATTGTAGACATGTCTATATGGACGGTCTCGCGTGGCGCTTAAGTGAAGCGCTGTACCGAAGGCTGTTGTCCCCAGTAAGGGTCCGATGTGATATAAGATTTGATTTGAGTTGAAACATTGCTTTACAACATAGTGATGTTTTTTGGTCGCAATGTTAATTTATTTTTGTTTAAATATGATTTGTGAAATTGTTCACACATTATTTAAACTACCTGCTTTCTTGGCCTCCATCAATAAATTTAATGCTAGTATCATAACCAATCAAATCATTTGGTTAAAGTTAATAAATCTAAATTTAGTTCCCAAAGAAGTTGTCTGTGTCTTTCTTTAGTTAAGTGTTAAGTGGGGAGTGACGGGGAGGTCACACCCATCACGCATGGGATGTTTATTGCTTACTGCACACAGATAGTGACCAGCTTTACTATTACAGTGCTATTTAGACTTGGGCTGGGAAACACCACCTCTCAACTCTAATACTGTTTGTAACAGATGAAATTTGACTCCCCTGAAATCAACATGGTTTTACCCATGAGTAACTTTCCTCTCTTATTTTCAGTCTCTGAATCAGGTCCGGTGTCAGTACCCTTGCATAGGATGCCCTGTGTAAAATTGTTTGAATATTAAAGATATTTAGATGAATGTAATGTTGAATAGAGTATTCTTTTTTTCTTCTCAGGTCACATAACATAGCAGGAAAATATGATTTGTACATAGCTACAAATGCTGTTTCTAGACAGTATGGCTCCCAGGGTGAACAGTTAGAAAGAACACTAGTTATTGGACTGGATTTATATTCCCCTTGATTCAGTCCACAGGTGTGGGTCATAGCTTCCTGTCTCCGGCTTGTGTCAAGCTTCTGAATGTCTTAGTATCCTGCTCGTGCCTGCTGTCTGATTGTGTTTTGGTCCTGCTATCCTGCTGATCTGAATCATCTTCCTGTCATCATTACACCACTGATCCTGGCAATACCTGTATCTATCTCCTGCAATCCCGGTAACCTGAACTATCTGCATTTCATTGTTACATCCCTGATCCCAGCCATATCTTCATCTGGTCTGCTACAATCCTGCAAATGTGAAGTCTCCATATCATCGCTGCACAACTGATTCCAGCAACACCTGTATTTATATCCTGCAATCCTGGTAACCTGAACTGTATTTCTGTCATTGTTGCACCACCGATCCCAGCTATACTTCATCTGGTCTCCTGCTATCTGTATTGTCTACCTGTATTTTGTTGCACCACTGATTCCAGAAGTACCTGTTTATTTGTTCATTGCTACTCAAGCCACAGCCTTTCTGCAGTTTACCTTGCCGGACATTTGTTTATTGCCATTCATACCACTGCCTCTACACAGCTTACCTTGTTGGACATTTCCTTATTACCCATCTGTTGATATCCTGGACTCTGTTATCTGTTTCTTCAATAAACCACTTAATTTCTATTTGGACTTCTGTGTACCTTGTATCAGACAGCAGGTATTCGTAACAATATCAGTCCCTGCCCCATTGGAGTTACATTCTCTGGCAATTAAATGGTATTCTGAGCCTAATTTAAACTAAGCAAGTTTCCACACATTTGAACCAGACATAAGCACGAGTACACACAATTTCAGCCATCTTGTTTGCATCAGCTGCCATGTCTAAGGGTGGGTACACACTGGGGATTATTTGAAAGATAATCTTTCCAATCACACAATCAAAAGACCGTTTCACCAGATATCTTACCAGTGTGTACTGTCCAAAGATGCTGAAAAATCTTTCGAAGCGGTCTGTGAGCTTTGGATTTGATCTTTTGGATTTGATCTTTTGGATCAACGTTGGAAAGATATATTTTGCTTTGTGCATGTGTGTACTGTGTCTATTATTGGACAATAAACACTGGTTAACAGACTTCTGATTGTGTGATTAGAAAGATTATCTGATGAAAAGCCCAGTGTGTACCCTGCTTAAGTCTGGGATGCATCTGATGACACAGACTCTGCAGCTAAATGAGACCTCTGGGCACACGTAAAACACTGCCAACGCATCAGATGAAAGGTATGGAAATGTTGCTTATGCTTTGTGCCCTGATAAAAGGTGGAATCATGTAGCTTTTTTAAAAACTGTTATTTAAAAACATTATTAATTTAATTTCTGAAAATAAAATTCTTATTTTACTGGGACTATTCTGTACATTTGCATTATCAGTTATTAGAGAAGGCTTGCATGATGCATGATGCATAATAAACATTTTTGTTACATTTAACAGAGGAACAATTGTGTTCTTGTGTCCAGATGACTGGAATAAAAAAGTAATTGCCTTGTACAGTACTTCAGTGTTATGGGACTGTTAACAAAATTTTGCACTTACACCCTCCCAGAAGTGTGTCTCCCGCACAGTGCCAACCATCATCTCTCCAGGGAAGATGCCAGCGGCAAGAGCCTTCTTTTATGTGTGGAGCCCTAGGCAGTCGCCTATCCCTAGGGCCCCCTCTGCTCCCCTA
>WWET01000477.1:81007-97679 GCA_011038615.1 Limnodynastes dumerilii
CTCGGAGAGTGTGTATATATATATATATATATATATATATATATATATATACCCCAATGACAGTAGAACTGTCAGAACCGTCTGTATAGAGATTTTTTTGTTGCCAAGACCCCCCCACCCATGGATTAAAAGCTTACAAGACTGGACCCCCATCAGACCAGATAAGTATTTCTTTTTTTATTCTGGGCATCTTATGGGCATTTTTTGGGGATTTCATTTTTAGAGGAACACTTGTGCCGTTATTTAGTTAGCTATAAAGGAGCACTTGTGGCATATGTTTTTATTTTTAAAGGGGCACTTGTGGCATATTTTTTATTTTTAAATGGGCACTTGTGGCATGTTTTTATTTTTAAAGGGGCACTTGTGGCATACGTTTTTATTTTTAAAGGGGCACTTGTGGCATATTTCTTTATTTTTAAAGGGGCACTTGTGGGAATGATTTATTTTTTTATATTGATTTTTGGGGGGCACATGGAGGTTTTCAGATATTTTGGGGAGAAGTCACTATATTTAAAAAAAATAAAATAAATGGGCATGTGTAGGGATTTGGGGCAGGGCATGCTGGTGATAGTAGTGCTACTAGAGCAAGCATGCCTTGTCAATTATGGGCATGCTTGCTCTAGTAGCACTACTAGCGGCAGCATGCCCGGGCGGCCCGTTCTTTATTTATTTAATATACTTCGGTCGCGACGGCGGGGTAGGCGGCAGAAGGGGTTAATTATAGCTCTGACTGCTTTTAAAAAATTTTTTTTTTTTTTAAATACGGCCAATTCAGAGGTGCGTGTTTCTGAAGAAACACGTACCTCTTTTTTTTTTTTTTTAATACGGCCAATTCAGAGGTGCGTGTTTCTGAAGAAACACGTACCTCTGAATAGAACTTTTTTTGCGATTCCGTGTTGCGACCATGCGGACCTCCGAATCAGGTCCTAAGCGTTCCCTTTATTTTTTTAAGCAGTGTATATAGCAGTATTATAGACAAGTAAAATAAATTGATTATAATAAATACAAGTCCACATTCAATAAAACATTGTTCTTGATACGTTTCCAGTATAGTTTTGATAAAAACATAGGGCATACAGTATCTTGCTCTCCTGACCTTTTAAAACTTTTTAACACTTATCATAATGCTTAACCTTAATTTTGGTGTATTTACAAGTTATCCATTATAGAAGTTATCCATTATAGTCAAGTATCACTTACCATTCCCAATTTATCCTCATTAACTTCCCCTTAATTTAATGTAGCTTTTTCCACAAATATCCCTTGTTCTATGATCCTTCTATTAGCATATCAACTCCTTAGCTTTTACATCTCTGATCCATAATCCCTCCCTTTTGTACATTTACAATTATCTCACATAACACCCCCATATATATTTCTTAAATATTTTTCAATTAGTTTCAGATCCATTTATTTTCAATATGCCCTTCCATCCCCAACATACTTTATTAAAATCTGGTATCACTCATGGTTGAACCACAAATAATTCTGAATGCTGTAACTCTCTTTACACATACCACCGGTTGAAAACCCTTGCTCTGGATAATGCCAAACAATGCTACTTTTAATTGTTTCTTATTTCTACTCAAACTTCTAACCCTAAATGCCTCTTTTATGCATTGAACCCTCTGCCGAGCCATCCTGTGTTTAATTTACTAACTTACAGCAGTGACTAAAATCTTGCATTGCACTTACAATATTGACATGATTACATGGAAATTGTCGTCCTTCTCTAATCAACTACCATACTGCTCAACACCTTTCATCCACACTATGGCACCATGGGCCTGATCCAGACCTACGCCGATGCGCTGTGCTTACTAAAGCACAGCGTATCAGCATCCACTCTCCCCGACACTCCCCCTGTGCGGGCGTATTTCCCATTGCTTACGCCGGATGAAGGCACTAAAAAAAAAACCTAACCCTAACTTCAGCCGGCGTAAGCAATGGGTAATACGAGCGTACTACCGCTAAGTCCTCCCTCCCTCATTATACTACCTCCCCCCGCCCACCGGCACTAACCTTAACGTAGGGACGCTAGGGGGACGCCCCCTCCAGCGCCCCTATGCTGTTCCTACGGACGCCCGATCGTTGATCGGGCGTTGCCATAGCTATGCCGGGCAACATCTGCCCAGCGCATGCGCAGATTGGCTTTTCAGCCGATCTTACGCTTACGCCCGCCGTCCTAGCGACGGCAGGCGTAGGTCTGGATCAGGCCCCATGTCTTCATTTCAATCCACTAATGAAAAGGAAGTATCTGCTCTCCTTTCATTACTAACTGTACTCCTGTGAGTTGATGTCTATCTTCTGTGCTTATTCCAACCTTAATTACAATCTGCAGTCTCTCTTTACTGGTGATGTTGATGGAATTTACTGGTATTTATTCAAGCACACAATAATCACTAGTCTGAAATATACAAAATTTCGACTCCAATTTTCTCGCTAATTATTCATCTTTATCCCAGCTTCTATTCCAATCAAAGTTACTCAAGAGACCTGCCTGCACTCACATCAATTACTTCTTTCCCTTACACATTCTTCTGGATCCTCTTCGGACAGGCTTTTGTTCCCAACACTTCACTGAAACTGCACTGACCAAGGTGGTTAATGATATAGGGCCATATCCAGACTTAATAATGCAAGGGGACTTAGGCAAGGCACATGCTTGCGCCAGATGTTACGTATCAGATCTCATTGCGCACAGAAATCTACGTAGGCAATGAGATCTGTACATTGGGGCAGAGCATTCCCCTTTCTTTAAGTCCCGCAATTTGATTTTCAGAATAGCGGCATGGGTTGGCGTTTAGGAGTTCCGAACAGATTTGTGTGTGTATGGACACAGATCCGCATGGAAAACTTAATGTTGCACCATGGACGAATACTCATGATAGAGGTGAATCACTCTCCTCTTCCATGCGTAGTTTCAGACCTTTGTGCATACGTAAAATGCATTGAAGTCTGGATACAGCCCATAATCACTGCAAAACCTAAAGGTCACTATTCTTCTAATTCTGCTGGATCTTTCTGCTGCTTTTGACACTGTGACCACTCTGTTCTTATACAAATGTTGCTATCCCAAGGAATTCATGGCATAGCTCTTTCATGGTTCAAATCCTACTTATCTAATTGCTTTTTTGTTTGCTTTCTTGATCTTTCTCCTCTGCTCTTCCCTCATTTGTTGGAGTTCCAAAAGGCTCAGTGTTGGGTCCATTGTTCTTCTTTATCTACACCCCTTCCGTGGACAGCTAAGAAATTCATTTAGCTTACGGTATAATTTCTATGCAGAAAATATACAAAACTACCTACATAGACACAAGTGGCCCATGTAATAACATTTTTATATGCCAATTCAACTTGGATGTCCCCCTGCAATCTAAATGTTATATTTCAAAAGCAGAGCAGATAACATTAACACCAGCTGATAAATGTTACCCACCCAGTATCTCTGTTTCTGTTGATAACACTGCAATATTCTCATCAAGCATGCAATCTGTTTCAAAATCCTGTTACATCTAAGAAACACTCCCAGAACACGCAAATATCTCACACGACAAGACACCGCAAACACTCTCAATCATGCATCACTGCATGCATCTCCCCGCATTGAATACTCATCGCAATGCTCTTCTTATTAGACTCCCACAGTACAAAATTACTCCCCTATAGTCTGTATTGCATGCAGCAACTAGAATGATTTTCCTTGAAAAATGCTCATTTAGAGTTGGTCTACTCTGTAAATATCAAAACAACCACCTGGTCCGTTGTACTATGACTAATTTACCTTGTTTCAGCTCACAGATGACTTATTACTAGTCACGCCACCACCATCAAGACTATTTGGACAGCCTACAAACTGTCGCTGGAGGTTTCCAGTTCTCCTTTAGACAAAGCTAGCACAATAGACTTTATCAAAATTATCAGAATTATCACAAACTCTAAATAATCCCTTCTGTTACCATTCTGTAGCCTTTAAGAATCAAGCTGATCTGACACATGAATTCATAAGAAAACAGACATGAACTTATTAATTGATATTTAATATGAAAAGAAATCTCAATGCTTATATACAAAAATGATAATAAAATGACATACAAAATGCATGCGTTTTATTATAAAATAGAAGGGTGAAAATGCAGAAAGCAGAATTTATGCAGAGATATTTTTTATACTGGGACAAGTCAGAATCTAGACCTTTTCCTTCAGCTAAATTATTGAATTCAACTTATAATTTAACATTTAAAGGTCTTCGCTCACTCCTCAAACCCCATGTGTTTAGATTTGTGGTAATGACACACACACACACACATTTTTTTCTAACTACAAGTAAACACTTCTGCAAGAATAAACTTCATACCAGGGCAATAAAGAACAGATCCCCGATTCAGCCAAATAAAATTCAATTCATATGTTCTAATCACTGTATCACTGATCTACAAAGTCATCAACAAGACTGCTTCCGCATACATATCCTCACTCATTTCAATATATGGGGTCTATTTACTTACCTTCCTCGTTCCCTGTGAAGGAAGCTGCATCAGGCTCGCTTATCATCGCAGCAAGCCTGGCAGCTTCCTTCACATGATTTACTAATACTCACCCCTCCTCCGAGGTCCCGCGATGAGCCGCGGGTCGGTGCTGCACTTCTTCTCCCTGCGATCCCTGAATGAAGTACTGCACATGCGCAGTAGTTCTGAATTAGGACTTAGAAAAATTTCAGTGCCGACATGAGAAACACTGCACATGCCCAGTGCTTCTGTTTAGGCACTTTGAAATTTTTCTAAGTCCTGACATGAGAAACACTGCGCATATGCAGTGTATTCATGCCGGGACCGGACAGCTGCAGCCCGACGGAACGCCTGGACAGGTGAGTAATGTTTATTCCTGTTTTCTGTGGGGTTTATTCATTTATTTTTTAACTTATAAAAAAAAGTTTTTTTTATCATTATTTTTTTTTTTTTATATTTTATTTTTTAGTAATAGCAAGAGGGTCCACTGGGTAGTACACTTATGTTGTTAATGAGATTAGTTCTTAGGTTAGAGTACACTGTCATTTTAGTTATTTTGAGACAAATATTTTATTTTATTTTATCTCATTTACCTATCACCATTAAGTAAGCACCCCTATGGTAACACATATACTTTTGCATATGATTATGGTATTCAATAGGCATTTAATATACATTCTTTTTTAAGATTTAGGATAGATAATTGTTTTTAATAATTGGTTTTAGATTTTTCATAGGTTATGGTTCCGTAGCAACACATATTAACCTGTGTTGGCACGTTCATTAATTTTTTGACTATAATATAGCAGTCATCCTCTTGGGGTATTTGTCCATTTTTAATAGGTTTTTATTAGGTTCTTAATAGGTGATCTTAACCAGTTCTGATTAGGTCCATTTTATATGAATATTTTGACCACCCTCTGTTTCCAATATATATTTATTTATTTGAATACTTATCCCAGAGAAATTCAGGCTATGATGTTAGTACACCTAAGGTAGTAAGGATGAATGAGGATATATAATAGTATGGCGATTCTAGTGAGACATGAGACTAGTCCCTGTCTGATAGATGATATTTTGATTAGATTTGCGACACACGGATCCCACCTTCTATATATGCAGGAGAAAGAGATATTTTCCATCCATACTGCATTTGTATACTGTCATGCTCTATGTATTTATTCATACAAGAGGTTTCCCAATTTACACCAGAAAATTAGTTTTATTTATGCTGTATGTAAACTATAGGAGCATGGTTCCCCATACTTCTCATACCAATCACTCATTGGATTAGATACACCAGGCTTTTTTCTGTTAGAAACACATGGGCATTAGTCCTTTTCATTAAAGGTTTTCCTCATTGATTTGATGTTTATAACTGATAACTGATGACTTCATTTGATATCAGGGTTTTTTTCATTTTTAACATGTATATCAATTCCCTCTATGTCATTGCAATAAGAAACAACAAGCAATAATGTAATACTTAGATTTTATTATATGATTCAATACATTGTTTAATTTTTTATTTTATTGTTATTATGTATCGGTTTGACTTTATATTTAGTCCAAAACATGTGTAATATGTTCGAGCTGAGGTTGATATATGCACAGCCAGTATTGAAACTATTAGCTACCTCTTTAAGATGTTGTTTAGCACCTTTGTTTTGTAGCAGTTATAGGTATGTGTATGGTGTAGTCCCATTATGTGCAGGCAATATGGGGTTAATGAATGTAATTAAGAACTGATTAGTCCGCAGCTGTGCAGGCAGCATATAGGTAGGAAATGGATGTTAAGGCTCACCACTTTGAGAAAGAACCCCGGAGGGTTAGAAACGCGTCAGTGGAGCCGGCAGATTGTACACATTGGAGTCCTCACCGCAAGCCACAAGTTATCCAGAGTCACGATCGTTCCAGGCAGAAGTGGATACCCGGGCCATCGCTGCAGGAACTTTTCTCTAACACCCAATAGACTGGTCTACTGGTACGCAGGGGGGTTTTTTATGTGTGCAACTGGTCTTATTATTTTCTTACCTTTTAAAAGCAGTTTTAATTGGTATTAAACGTATTACACTATTTTTTCTTTCTCTCTTATTGCATACACCTGAGGAATTGAAGAGAAGACATCGGTGGCATAGCGTCAAACTATCCATCTAGTAATATAGCTGCCTGCACTTTAAACTGTGGGGGACTACTATACGAACTGTTGTTTTGAGGGATTGTACATATCATTGTTGGTATTAGGTACTTTTTATGGTCAGAGCGTGGGTAGGTCTTAAAATAAAGCTTGTTTATATATTGTAATTTCAAGGGGTAGGTAGAATCCCCTCATTTTAGGACCGCCCTGCAGCCCTGTTTTAGCACTGGGTCTCGCCACTTACTACTTTTAGCCAAATATATGTATTTGTTTTTTGTTTGAATCATGAATTATTAAAATACACTGCTCAAAAAAAATAGCCCTTAATAAATGGCCCTTGTAGCTTCATAGGGGTCCATTTATTAAGGTCGCTTTGCTAAAAGTGCCCATAATCTCGGGACTTCACCGGCAATTATGCAATCGCCACATTCACAAAAGGCAAAGGAGCCTTTAGCAAAAGCGACAAGTCAAACATCGCTGGCAAAAAATCGTCCAACTGTTTGCCTTGTTAAACATAGGGCTTTCGGATTCACTAAAGGCGATTTTACAAAATTGCCTTTAATTCATATAGAAAGCGTTTTTTTAAAAAGCGCCTTGTGCTTGTGGCTCTTTCATTGAAAGCACCACACACTTTAGCTGAAAAACACGTCAATATATTTGACATATGTTTTTCACGTTTAAAATAACAAGCACATCATGCTTGTAACCCTTAACATGTATGCGCTGATAGTACTACAAGGCACAGGCTTGTCTGAAGAGATGAGTTTTGAGGGAACGCTTGAAAGATTGTAGAGTAGTGGATAGTCTTAATGAGCGAGGAAGGCTATTCCAGAGAGTGGGTGCTGCCCGGGGGAAGTCTTGCAACCTTAAATCTGAGCATTTATGAGGTACAGAGGTGAGTTGTAGATCTTGTGATGATCTGAGAGAACGTGCTGGGATATATCTTGAGACAAGTGAGGAAATGTATGCGGGTGCAGTGTTGCTTATGGCTTTATAGGTTAGCAAGAGGATTTTGTATTTGATTCTGTATTTTACAGGCAGCCAATGTAGAGACTGACAGAGTGGAGTAGCTGTAGTTGAGCGTTTTGCAAGGAAGATCAGTCTCGCTGCTGCATGCAATATAGACTGTAGAGGGGCAATTTTATTTTGTGGGAGACCAATAAGAAGGGCATTGCAGTAATCAATGCGGGATATAATTAGGGCATGATTGACCGTTTTAGCTGTTTCTTGTGAAAGATATTTTCGAATTTTGGATTCTAAAGTGAGCTTGAAAGCTATGCTACCCCATAACAGCAACAAGTTACCCTCAGTACCACTAGCTCATGCTGCTGCTATGAAGGAAACACATGGGGACATCAAACTCTTGCTGGACTAAATCAGATATGAAGAGCACCAATGACATGTCTATGGTGACTTAAAAGTAATTTCTATCCTGGGACTGCAAATCGGTTACACAAAATACTGCTGTTTTCTGTGTGGATGAGACAGCAAAGACAGGGCAAACCATTATGTTCAGAAGCAGCGAAAAAGCTAACATCCCTATCCCCAAGAGTGAAGATTGTTGTACATTCCAGAAAAAGTCTAACTGCCTTTGCTCCATATAATAAAGGGTCTTGCCAAGAACTTCATGGAAGAATTGAATTGAAAAGATTGGTTTTTCCTAGTTGAGACAGAAATTCCAAAGAATCAATGAGGCAAAGTTCAAAGATTGGATCTTTGTAGTTCTTCAAATAAGAGGACTGATGTTTGATGGACACTTAGATGACCTGCTTATGCCTGTCAATAAAACTGTGTGGGAGGCCCTCAAGAGCATTTGCCATAACTTCTAAAACACTTGCTTGAATTCAGCACAAAAGGCAGACAACTACTAAGATCTGGTGGACAATCTATTAAAATCTTACAAGACCATGGAATGTAACATGTCCCTGAAAGTCCACTTTTTGGACTCACACCTGGGATCAGATTTACTAAGCTGTGGGAAAAGAAATGTGGAGATGTTGCCCATAGCAACCAATCAGATTGTAGCTCTCACTTTCCTAATACATACTAGAAAATGGCAGCTAGAATCTGGTTGCTATGAGCAACATCTCCACTTTTCCTTTCCTGCAGCTTAGTAAATCTGGCCCTTGGAGGTCTTCCCAGCCAATCTGGGAACTGGTGTAATAATATAATATGATCAAACATTTGTCATGTGTGTCCACATATAAATGACTACAGTATACTTTTTCTCATTTTTATAAGCTTCAGGGATATTTTGGCACCATAGATTTATAATGTCTACAATATATTTTTACTACAAGATCTATTTCTAAAAATATAAACAGCAGTTAGCAAAATATATTTTATACACTCACAGTTATATTATAATATGGGTTCATAAAATCTGAAACTGAGCAATTGCACAATAATGCGACCATAATGAGATGCAGAGTACGGGCACACAGCAGCAAAGCTTAAATGAGCTATGTGGCCTAACACATTGCACAACAGTAGTGTCAAATCCTAACGGAGGGTCTGAAATAGGTTGTGAAAGGTGAACTTTCTGGACTTACACATGACCTGGGGCTGGTACAAATGTCTTGACGTAAACAGACCTTTATTAAGTCTGCATTTGGCTGTGGATCAGGTGCACTTGCTTGAGCATGTACTTACTGTAAATAGACTATTTCCCTCCATCCCTTACCTCCCTCAAAACGCTCTTTAGAATACCAGCCAAAAAAGTTTAAGTAGCACTTTGTTCTGAATTGGTCATAACTGTGTGTTCTTCAGTTTTGTGCATGAGCAGTAGTAAATCAGACAGAGAAACATCATGTCAGCTGTTATCTAGCTCATTTCTACAAATATAGCAAAAGTAAAGTTTCATCTATAAGTTAAATTAAATATTGAAAATTCCAACAAACAAAAACATACAGAAATCATCATACAGGGCCAAAATTGTTAGCTAGTTTCTTCCACACATCAATCAATAGAAACATAATTTTACTGAAATTATTCGATGTTTATACTAGAACCACTTGATGCTTGAAGTTTCTGCCTTTGAAGGTACATTTTAGGAATATTAAAAACAAGGAAAGGCACAACAATAACAAATGGATTTACCAAACAAAATCAATGATTATGAAGTGCTGAGGATGAGCCTAGTACCTTTGTTTAGTATGATTGAAGGATATGTCAAGGTCAGGTGGGATTAATATCCCAAATGTCTTTTATGATCTTACACTCTAGTATAAAATATTGGTTTAGTATTCCTCCCACCTAGCTAAGTTTCAAAGAAGCCATTTGGCCAATCTCCCCAGGGAGCCCACAAACACAGATATTTGTACCAGTACAAGACTTAAGAACAAATAGACCAATATAACTGGAGTAAAAAATAATTTTTCTCAAAACTGAGGAAACCCCGAATTGCTCAGGGAGGTGACACACCCTCATGTCTATAATACTTGCAATTGAGAAGTCTGTACCACCCTAGAAAGTGACATTAGGGATTAACTAGCCTTGTACACACACCGCTCACATGTGTTGGGTACCAAACTATAGGTAATCAGATAAGTAAAATGGTTGTTATATTTTTCCAGTGACATACCTACCCAGGGGAAAATATAATGATTTATAGATTTAAGTTGCCAACATCAGAAGGGTAGTTCTCTAAGTCTGGTCCAGGCTCCTAACTGGCCACAGCCTGATGTCCAGTCACCTTCTCCTTGCCAGGGGGAGGAAAGATAATTTGTTAAGGTTGCTTTAAATATGAGCCCAGAGCTTAGTGTCTTTCTACAGGTGTCATATCTTAGCTGGTAGAAGGTCTGGATTCTATGCTATGCCTCTAGCCAGAACTTAATTTCTGAAAAAGGTGATTGGTTCTGTGTGTATGTGTTTATTTTTTGTTCTATTCATTTAACCATGTCAATGTTATCTTTTTTCTTAAATAAGCATTGTACTCCATATTTTATTAATCTGTTCATAAATACTCTAACTCATAGTCTCTGAAGAAATTTGACTGCTTTGGCTTCTGTAATCCAAAGAACAAAAAAGATAGAATTGCACAGGCTCAAAACAATGATTATGGGTGCTACCGAAGACTCAAATGGAAATGGAATATACTGCCCTTTATGGGTTGTTGGTTGACTTATATGGAAAATATTTAGTCTCAAAGTTTAATAGTTATTTTAATTATTGATTGATAAAATGATGATGTTTTAAGGAATTGTAGTTTGGTCTGATTTGGATATTGGAGTGTACCTGAAAAAGGCTTAGCTTGGTGAAACCTTCTGTCTTTACCTTTTAATTCTTGGCTACTGTGATCCATAAGGATAGTAGGAATAAGTCACGTGGTGAAAATTTCTATAAAGTTTTATATAAGTGCAGATTAAGGCTTGCATTCGTCCTATAATACAGTGTGGTGGCAGATGCTTTTAGGGTAAATATAGAGTTTTACAATAACCGAGGTGGAGAGGTGCTCAAATATTAATGTGGATTAATATCTAGGGGCCGTAAGCAGAGCTCCAGGCACATTGCATATGTGCCCGGATTTTCCTATTTGTTTTACTGCTTATGTGCAGTAATTTTGTAACGCCATCTATGTTTCTTTTTGCAACGTAGATTGTATATATAACATAAATGGCGTTACAAAATTACTGCACATGCACAGTAAAACAAATCAGAAAACTCTGGGCGCATTGTGCCCAGAGCTCTACATACAGCCCTAGGTCTCCAGTTAAAATTGTCAAGAACCAGGACTTAATGAGCTTGGGATCCAGACAGAAGAGAACACAAGAATTGGAAAGATAAACAATAGCACTATTTGTTTACTTTTTTCCAACAAAGTGTTTAGGTTAGTTTTTTGTGTGACAATCTTTTATTAAATAATTCCCTGATTAAGTTCCTTGATACTATTGGGCTGCCATTTAACAGTCCCAGAGAGTTCTGTGAGCTTACTATATTTTAGGTCTTGTACTTTGGGTCTGATCCAAGAGGAAAAAAACAGGGATTTAAGACAAATATCCATACCTTTACCCATGACTTTGATTTACTACTTTGCTACAAATAATTTCATATACATAAATCAGTAGCTCTGCTTGTCTGATTTCTTTAATTGCTACACACAGACAATAACTATTATTTTTCTTTTTCATAACTTGTTTCCTTTACAAAATATTTTACCAAAGATTAGAAATTACAATTACCAGAAAACATATCTATTATCTATCAAAACACCTTTATCCATTAAGCAAGTAGTAATGATATTTAAACTATTCAATTTCAGTAATATTTAGTGCAATAACATATAAAATACATATTATGTTTTTAATATGTGTATTTATATGTAATTGCAATAAATATTAGTGAATTTGATTCATACCAGATTATTGCACAGCTGATATTATTATTTTATAATTAGATTTTTTTAATTATTTAATTATATTTTTCGAATATTATTAAGCACCGGTATTTTGTGTATTCTTGGTACTACTGAAATTGTGCAACCTTCTAGCATTATCACAATGAGCCCTGTGGAATCATATTTTAAGTACTCTTCCACAGCCTTAGTGTACTTTTTTCCAGAGCCTCAATGATCCCTTAAAACATCATCCAGTAATTGATTGTAATTGACTTTAAGGAACTTTCAGTAAACTTGTCATTCCAACTTGTTACATGAACGTGGTTTTTGATTGTAGCTCCCAGCACTACAGGCTTCATAAAATTATGTAATGTTCTGACCTCCCCTTGCCCTTTTATGGCTCTGGTGACACCCTGGCAGGTTAATGTAACTTTGCTTGCACATTATCTCTCATCAGATTATTTTACCCTTAAAGAACCATCTCACACATTCTCTCCTTTTCTATACTATATTTCTACATAATCTCTGTAAACTCCTCATTTTAATGGAAAAGTTTGGATTCCAAAACAACAATAAACAACCAGATAAGAATAAAACAGATTTGCAAACCTCTCTAGGGTCATCAACCGACAAAGACGTCACTACAACACCAACTACATTTCTGGTAAACAGAAACAAATTAATTAAGTACAAAAAGTATACAGGCGCACAGTGTTAAGGCAGCCTACCGTGATGGTAATGAGACGTTCCACTTTGTACCTCAAACAATCGGACAGCAAAAAAAAATCTATATACATATAGACAACCACCTGGTGGGTGCACACTGATAGGGGTTTTTCAAATAAAAAAATAAAAAAAATGAAAATAATATAAAATCTAATACTGGATGTTTCAAACACCTAAAAACTATGTATAAAATAAACTTATATAAATTACCGTACTACACGTTAGACAATGGGTATTACTGTTTAAAAGGTAAGTCCTATAAAACATGTGACATAAGTAATGTGAAAAAACCTTTTGAAAAAATTTAACAATTGAAAATGAAACTGTGAGTGTATACACCTTGAATCTATAAGATGAGTACCAATAAAACTATAATAGGTGATAAATACAATTCATATTAAAAACAATAAAATCTTATTTAATATATGAACCTATATGTGTACCAAAAAATATAAATAAATGAAACACCAAAGAAAATTAATTAATAAAACTCCTACTGAAAATCGGAGACTCAGTGATCATAAATACAACGGAAAAAAGACCAAAAACAATATGAGAAGTAAATAAGATGGAACTGAGGTCCGCTCACAATTAGGCAAGTGCAAAGCAAAGAGTCCTTTGCTGGGACAGTAAAAACCAGTGTAGACCTATGTGTTAATATACAAAGAAAAAATTATTCAGTGCTAAAAAATAAATAAATAGAAAAATAATAAAGTGAGTGGATAACTCTGAACCAACTCTAATAAAGCTCCTACTAAATAGATAGAAATCAAATACCAAAAACTCAGTAATTATAAATGGAAAAACGAAAAGTCCAAAAGTAACGTTGTAAATAAATAAAGTGGGACTGAGGTCAGCTCACAGTTCACAGGTGCGAGGCAAAGTTTCCTTTACTGGTGCAGTGAAGACGGTATTCTTTAGGACCCTGGGATGACGGACTCTGAATATGCCGCAGTGTAAGTTCTGTATATAGGAGTTCTATTTTCAATTATTACAAGTTCAATGTTCTTCTATTCCATAAAACGGAGAAACCCAAATCTGATATGCCTTTCGGAAAGAAGTTATTTTCCTGGGATTTACTGGTCCATGTAATATATCTTGCGCCCACGTGGGAGCGGGGCACGGCCACTGCCGTGGATACCAGAAAAAAGGGATACAAAATGTTGAGAATAAATAATTAGCAAGTCTTTATTAAATACAATATTTTAAAAAGAATAAATATAGCAAAAGCACAACAAAACATAAACAGACATACACTCAATAGATAAGAATAAATAATCCCCCGAGGGGAGAGCTCCGTGCCGGACTACCAGAGATATGACAAAGTTGGAATCCCAGGATGTGTATACCTCTATGGATGTATTTCTGGAGCCCGCACACCTCAATGATCACACGGTGGTGTGATCATTGAGGTGTGACGCTCCAGAAATACATGAGAAAAACCCCTATCAGTGTGCGCCCACCAGGTGGTTGTCTATATAAATTTCTGGTGAAACCTATATCCTATGCTGACATATTTCGAGCTATTAATAAAATGACTGAACATTTATTCCAAGCACAAACCTCAAAATTCAATGCAAGAATCCAAGAACTAAAGGATCAGTTGATTCATACATCTACTGACGTTCATCATCTGGGATGTCCAAGCTTACCTGCATACGAATCACTACAAACTATCAACTCTCCAATATTGGGACCTTAACCTCAGAGTAATGGGATTAGATAATAATCCAATGTGACACAGTTTTGGGACTATTATGATCCTATTGAACAGCTTCCTTCCTGCAGATGTGAGAAGGATTGTGAATATACCAGACATAGCTAATTATCTGGCCACCCTCGTCTTCAGTGATACCTATATAAATTTGTAGTTAATATAAGGTTTTTTTGTAACAAAGTAAAGTTAAACTCTAGGCTTTAATCTCCATACTTTATGCCTTATAGAAATAGTCTAATACAGTAGATTTATTGGAGCACTTGTTTGTATTATTTACAATTTAATTGCAGAAAGTTATTTACTGTAACCTGTGTCCCAGGGACTCTGTTAGTCATATAATGACAATTAAGATTCTGGTGGTTTAGACTACCTGAATCTTTGTGTTAATATTGTCTGTTTGTGTGGATTAAATCCATGCAGATGTTCCAATGTGTTTTGTTAATCTTTTATTTTTCTGTATGTTATATTTCTTGTTTTACAAGACAAACAGTACAATATGGTATCAGAGCTAACTTAAAAACACGAGAGAAGTCTATGTCCTTATTAAAATATCAGTCCGTATCCAGTGATTAACGTGATAGTGCTACTTAATAGTTCACAACGGAGGTGTTTCTGCATACAGTTAGAAGCGTTGATGGTAATAGATATCGGACGTTCCAAAACTTGTTGGTATTTCTTCTATTGTGTCCAGTACATAGGTTGCTAAGGATGCTACAGTGTGCGGCTTTGTCCTGCCGCCGCCGATCCTGTCCTAGCGCGTGTATTGATGCTCTCTCCTTCCCCCGACGTTTAGCGGGCAGCAGCGTTCCAGGACTTGTTCTCAGGTCCACAGGCTGGTGCTTGGAGAAGTACTTTTATTAAGTTTTATTTAGCTTTATTCAGCTTTATGTGTATCCCTATATGTTAGATAGAAGGTCTGATTCGCATCGGAGTTTATCTATGGGAATACTACATTGTACTATACGCTTCTATACCTTTAAAAATTGTGAGTATATATCACTCTGTTTTACTACTGTCAACAAATAAATTTTGATCTGCACGATCAAGTGCTTTTGTGTCTATCTCCCATTCAATTGCATGATTGGTGATCTGTGGACGTGAGAACGAGTCCTGGAGCGCTGCTGCCCGCTAAACGACGGGGAAGGAGAGAGCATCAATACACGCGCTAGGACAGGATCATCGGCGGCTGGACAAAGCCGCACACTGTAGAATCCTTAGCATCCTATGTACTAGACACAATAGAAGAAATACCAACAAGTTTTGGAACGTCCGATATCTATTACCATCAACGCTTCTAACTGTAGGCAGAAACACCTTCGTTGTGAACTATTAAGTAGCACTATCATGTTAATCCCTGAATACAGACTGAGGGGGTGATATTTTAATAAGGACATAGACTTCTCTCGTGTTTTTAAGATAGCTCTGATACCATATTGTACTGTTTGTCCTGTATTTCTGTTTAAACTTTTACACAAAGTTTATACAATTGGTATTCAAGCTGCATATATCTGTTATACATAGCGCTGAACCCATACCTTTGGTTTTTGTGTGTTGCTTCATATTTCTTGTTTTGTTTGACTTATATAATGACAACTATCATTACTGCATACACACACACATCATTGCAGCATCTCCTAAGCACAGTCAATCATGAAGCATATAAAGCTCTGTTCATGGGATGTAGGAGGGATTTATACCCCAGTAAAACATTAACAAATATTTTCATAGTTAAAAAACCAAAAATCAGATATTAATAAGAACAAAGGGCCTGATCCAGACGTACGCTCGCATGCGAACGTACGCTGATCATAAGCGAAAAATACGGCAGAAAAAACGCACTGCGCATGTGCATAGTGACAACGGGCCTGATCTTTGCAGCCGATCTGCGCAACGCAGGGCAGATGTTGCCCGGCGTTGCTACGGCAACGCCCGATCCTGGATCGGGCGTCCGTAGCAGCGCCGTAGGGACGCTGGAGGGGATGTCCCCAGCGTCCCTACGTACAGGTGTAGGTGGGCGGGGGGAACTAGTTTAATGAGGATGGGAGGGCGGGCTAGGCGGCCATACACTCCTGTGCGAGCGTATGGGCCCTTCCTTACGCTGGTTGAAGTTAGGGTAGCCTTCAGCCGGCGTAAGGAAGGGGAGATACGCCCGCACAGGGGGAGTGTCAAGGTAAGTGAACGCCGATACGCTGTGCTTTAGTAAGCACAGAGCATCGGCGTACCTCTGGATCAGGCCCATGGTGACTACCTCA
>WWET01000477.1:135767-152614 GCA_011038615.1 Limnodynastes dumerilii
CTCTCATCTTTCCTGAGAAGACGTCTGGACTGAACGTCTTGCCTTCCTGGTCGGCTGCGCTGCGTGAATACTGTCTTGTTGTACCTTGCTGTTACCCTGATTCTGTTGAGTAAACTCTGTTGCGTAAGTTTGAACTAACCTTCGCCTCTGTGCTATTTTTTGCAGTTTAGCGGGTAATTACATACTGATCTACGGGGGTACTTTTTGGGGTACTCTGTATCCACAACAACTCTGAATAGAAAAGTAATTATTATTATTAATTCTTATTTTTATAGCACTACAAATTTTCAGCAGTGCTTTACATAGAATAAGTAAATTCACATTCACATTGGTCCCTACGTGCTGGGATATATCTAAATGAGTGAGGATATGTATGCGGGTGCAGTCTTATTGAAGTCTTGAAGTAAGATAGCAAAAATACAGACAACCAATGTGGAGAGGAACAGAGTGAACCAGCTGTAGAAAAGCATTTTCTTAGGAAAACCAGTCTTGCTGCAGCATGCAATATAGACAGATATTTTGACAGATTAGTTTGCGGCAATGAGGCACTAACTGTCATCCATTTTCAGCAGCCTGCCCTCAGAAAGGATGGCTCCCCGAAAAATATTGCAGCGACAAGTAATTTTTCTTAGAGATTACTCATCGATATCCAAGATGATATGGCAGAGATATTCAATTACATGGTCCAGCACGGTTGGTGAGAGATCAGGAGTGGACTGGTAGATTTGTGTATCATCTACTTAGAGATGATACTGAAATCCAAATAGCTTTATTAGTTGTCTAGATAGAAAAAGAAGAGCAATGGACTGAACACTAAATCATTACTCCAACAGATAGCTGAAGAGCAGGTGAGATAGACTGAAAGAGCTATTTGATAAGTATTATCTAAACCAGGAATGGGCTTTATTTAGTCAAAAACCTCTTTTTCTTTTTGTTTAAAAATTAAACTAAATTGAACAAAAAAAATGAAAAACATTGCAATTGAAAGGAAATTCATAAATATTTTTTATTATATTAACATGTGAAAGAAAATCTGACAGTATGAACAAATTACAATATTAAAATTTTAAGTTAAAAGACAAATAACGGAAGTGGTTTTCTTACAACGTGTAGCTCTAAAGGATAAACAACTTGGCATTAATTATTAAAACTGTATCACAATATTATCACAAGTGTATTTGTGCATTATATTGAAAACTAATAATGGTAAATTAGTTTTACATTGGAGTTTTATAGGGTTATTGACCTTCCAAAAACATAAATGGTTTTGGCCTCTCTGGTTTTCTAGTTTGGAAGATCAATAACCCTGTTTTACCCTTGATGAACAAGTGGATTGTTCATCAGGTGTTAGGCAGCCCTAGAACACACAGATAAAGGACCTGGGAGAGTGCGCAACAGAACCCATATATATTCTATTATAGTTTTGTCGATCACTTTAGTCACATGACTGCATAAAAGTCCCAAATAACTTTGTTAGCGCCAGGACATGGGGTGCCAGAGATGACGCTCACACTGGACCTGATTCACACTTAAAAAGCTCCTGCTTCTTAAGTGCGAAATCTACTGTTGGTATTTGGTGTTTGGTAGTTGGTATTTGTAAATCATGAATTTTAGCTTATGGAACTTTAACACATTTTTCATTTCAAAGTCCAATGTTGATACTACATACAAATGTATTGACTGCATTTCATTATTGATGTCTTTATTTATTTTATGTATTCAACTTAAACAATAGATGAACAGTTCAAACTTAAGTGTATGCAACAGATGTGAATTTCTGTGATCAAGGGTGAAACTGAGCCTTTCATGGTTCACTATTTCACGCTATCTATGTAGCATTACATTACATAGATTGTGTACATGCAGTCTTTAAAGACCGCATGTACGCAATATACCTAACGAAACGCTACGTAGATAGCTTAAAATAGTTACTATGCATGCGTAGTAGCTAGAATCGCAAAATTAGGCGCGTATGTAAAAAATTACAGCGTTGTGAATCCGGCCCAGCATCTCTAAACTCTAATATTATTTGCATCAGGTGAAATTTCACTCCTGAAATCATAGTTTCTCCCAGGTGCAACTTTCCTTTATTATTCTCAAACTCTGAATCATAGCCCTTGTCTCAGTTACAGCATCTTCAACAAATGTATGCTAGCTGTCTAGACAATTTTTATACAATTGTTTGTGAAACAATCCTTTGAAAAGGGAACTAAGAATGACAGATCAGGGGATTACTAAAACCATTACAGTAATGTTGGCATAATGTCACTGGGATTGCAAAAGACTTGTTGGTGTAATGTGTGCACATTTTCAGATTTCCTCTATATTCCATTTTCCATGAAAAGAAATTATACAGAGGTCAAGTTGATAGTGATCCATATCTTTGTAAGACTATTTTACCAACTATATATTTTGGTTTACTTCCTGGGATAGATCTTTTTTCCATGTGACACAAGCCTTCACAGATATAAAAAGCAACTTGTCAGTAAACGGTCATCTGAAGTCATATGTTACATCTCCTACTTCAGCTTTTCCTGCCCAGACCAATGTCATTTGCTTCAAATTATACTGAGGCTGGATTGACACAGTGGTGTCACGTTAATGTCAATAAACAAGATAATGACTTAGGAACAACATTTAAAATCAAGGATTGTGTGAGATTGTTGGTTAAAATGCAGTCTGAACAGGTGTTTGAAATTCCAGGTAACAAGCTGCAATCAAATGAGTCAGGTCCATAAATATTGGGACATCGACACAATTCTCATATTTTGGGCTCTATACAGCACTACAATGGATTTGAAATTAAACAAACAAGATGAGCTTTAACTGCAGACTTTCAGCTTTAATTTCAGGGTATTTACATCCAAATCAGGTGAACGGTGTAGGAATTACAACGGTTTCTATATGTGCCTCCCACTTTTTAGGGGACCAAAAGTAATGGGACAAACTAAACAATCCTAAATCAAACTTTCACTTTTTAATACTTTGTTGCAAATCATTTGCAGTCAATTACAGCCTGAAGTCTGGAATGCATAGACATCACCAGACGCTGGGTTTCATCCCAAGTGATGCTCTGCCAGACCTCTACTGCAAATGTCTTCAGTTCCTGCTTGTTCTTGAGGCATTTTCCCTTCAGTTTTGTCTTCATCAAGTGAAATGCATGCTTAATCGGATTCAGGTCAGGTGATTGACTTGGCAATTGCATAACATTCCACTTTTTAGCCTTAAAAAACTCTTTTGAAATATGCTTCGGGTCATTGTCAATTTGCACTGTGAAGCGCTGTCCAATGAGTTCTGAAGCATTTGACTGAATATGAGAGCAGATAATATTGCAAGAAACACTTCAGAATTCATCCTGCTGCTTTTGTCAGCAGTCACATCATCAATAAATACAAGGGAACATGTTCCGTTGGCAGCCATACATACCCACGTCATGACACTACCACCACCATGCTTCACTGATGAGGTGGTATGTTTTGGATCATGAGCAGTTCCTTTCCTTCTCCATACTCTTCTCTTCCCATCAGTCTGGTACAAGTTGATCTTTGTCTCATCTGTTCATAGGATGTTGTCCCAGAACTGTAATGATTTTTTTAGATGTTGTTTGGCAAACTCTAATCTGGTCTTCCTGTTTTTGTGGCTCACCAATGGTTTACATCTTGTGGTGAACCCTCTATATTTACTCTTGTAAAGTCTTCTCTTAATTGTTGACTTTGACACATATACACCTACCTCCTGGAGAGTGTTCTTGATTTGGCCAACTGTTGTGAAGGAGTTTTTCTTCACCAAGGAAAAAATTCTTCTGTCATCCACCACAGTTGTTTTCCGTGGTCTTCCTGGTCTTTTGGGGTTGCTGAGCTCTCTGGTGCGTTCTTTCTTTTTAAGAATGTTCCAAACAGTTGATTTGGTCACACCTAATGTTTTTGCTATCTCTCTGATGGGTTTCTTTTTATTTTTTTCAGCCTAATGATGGCTTGCTTCACTTATAGTGACAGCTCTTTGGATCTCACATTGAGAGTCGACAGCAACAGATTCCAAAAGAAAATGTCACATCCAGAATCAACTCCAGACCTTTTACCTGCTAATTGATGATGAAATAATGAAGGAATAGCCCACACCGGTCCATGAAATAGCTTTTGAGTCGATTGTCCCATTACTTCTGGTCCCTTAAAAAGTGGGAAGCACATATAGAAACCGTTGTAATTCCTACACCGTTCACCTGATTTGGATGTAAATACCTCAAATTAAAGCTGAAAGTCTGCAGTTAAAGCACATCTTGTTTGTTTCATTTCAAATCCATTGTGGTGGTGTATAGAGCCCAAAATAGAATTGTGTTGCTGTCCCAATATTTATGGACCTGACTGTAGATAGAGGCCAGAACAGCAGCCCCTATGGTGGAATCCAGAACTGCAAAGAAGCTGGAGAGGGTACACAGGAGGCTTCTAGTGGAGGAGACAGGTCATAACAGGGATTGATTGTAACACATTGAGAGTAGACATTGGGTACTGCAACATGCTGCTGGCCTGCAGCCAAATCCATCTCCACCCACAGTGGCTCTGGTGAAAACCTGTCCGTTAATTAGGCTCCATGCACTGGTTCCTCATTCTCTAAACAGTAATGTTGCCAGAATTGCCACAACAGGGTGGAAATTGTGCATTCACTAAATCATGAGTCTAATAATAGAGCAATTTAATTTCCTCAAAATGTGCACATGTAATGATGAGAAATATTGAGGATGATGCTGTTGCTTTAATAAATGAGGTTACACATATGTAAATTGGTTACATATCACAGGGTCAATGGTGGAAATTTAGGCTGTACCAGTGATGATAATACGATGAAATTAAATTTTTTTGCTTCTGAACAAAGCCATGAGGATGATATTATTGATTTTATCCAAGAAAGGCACATGCTGAGACAAATGGCATTGCCATGCCTGGGCATAGACACCAAAACCACCTCTTATGTGAGGAATGTTGTTCTCCCATTCCTGAGAACGTCTGTGCCATCTGTCACACCAAAATTAGTCAGGGTAGGGATTTTAAGTGTCACCAATTCCAAATGTGTAATCACTAAAATTGGGTAGGGGTAGAGGTATTAAGCGTTTAGGCACCTCTTCCCTGTTATATCATTTGCTGCAAAATACTGCAAGTTGTTTACTCAAAGTAGGCAAATCATAGAGTGCAAAATACAGTCCAGATATTACGAAAGGCAGAATAAAAACATATCTAAGGACCTGAACCAGACCCTCATGTGTTTTCCGTACATGCAGGGGTCTTAAATTCCGCATGAAAGAGGGGAGTAAGCTTCCCGTCTCTCCTCCCCTCTTGTGCCATAAGGCTGCCTTAACTCAGATGTACGGATCAGTGGTCATACAGAAGTGTGTGCAAATGGCTATACTGTATAATTAATATCTCCCACCCCCGCCCATCTTTCAAGGGTGGAGGGGAAGAACCACCCCTTTGGACAGATCTCTTATCATGCGTAACTAAGTTCCATATGTTAGAAGATACATGCGTAAAACATGCGCAACATCTGTCGGGCGCATGTGCCTTACCCTCCAGACACCCCACTAACATAATTAGTATGTCTGAATCCGGTCCTAAATCAGTGTTTTGTTTTTTTTTACAAATATCTACATTCTTATCTTTATTCTCGCTCGGGAGCAGTGCTACTGTATGCAATTCATTTCCCCAATGTAATCCATACTATCCTAGAGGAATGAGGATAATGATGTGGAGAAAACAATGTTAGCCAGAAATCCATGAAGTGTTACTCTTCTGCAGTCCATCTAGTACCAAGCAAAAAAGTTTACTTTGTGGAGGCATAAGCAAACCAAGAAAAAAGCACAAAAAATACAAAATGTCACAAAAATTTGGTTGCTCTTGTCACTGTCACATTTTTTGTGGGAGATAATCTTTTTTCTAAGGGTCTTGAGTACTTTCTTTTTTAGATTTATATTTTGTGTGCATATAACATACTTTGAAGGAATGAGTTATTTTGTTCTCACATTGGGGTAGAGCCAGACCTAAGTTCTTTCGCTCGTTGGCGTAGCATATTTACGCTATTGTAAGTACTATGGACTCCTCTAGGCACTCCCCTCGCTCAAACGTGATTTATTTGATTTATGTTTGCCAAACCCTACCTTAACTTTTCCAAGCGTAAGTACTGACGTACGTAATGAATTGACATACGTAATGGCCTAACCTGGCCCATACTGTGCAATTTAAATTCCTCCCTCTGCCTAAAAAGTGTATTTCCGAGTGTCGTACGGATGACCCGCCCCTTCGTTCGTATTTACACTGAAGTTACGTACGATCAGATTTACGTTGCTTAACATCTGCCGCGTGCATGTGCAATACATACATATTGACGATTTTACGACAGCGGCTAACGTAACTACGCTAACGTATGTAGCTCAGGATCTGGCACATTGGGCTGGATCCAGACCTTGTTAAGTGCATGAACTTAGTTACACCTGGGCTAAACCATGTTGATTTCAGGGGGAGTCAAGGTAATTATATTCTTTGCATGCAGGGATATATTTTTGAATTGCTTACTGCACACAGATACTGACCAGCTTTACTATCACACTGTTATTTAGACTTGGGATAGGAAACATCACCTCTCAGCTCTAATACTGTTTGCAGCAGATGAAATATGACTCCCCTGCAAACAACATGGTTTAGCCCAGGTGTAACTAAGTTCATACACTTAACAAGGTCTGGATCCACCCCATTGTTTTTAAGTTTTTTAATGCAGGGTTATCAAAAACATTTTGTTTCAATTATGTACATATTTCATTAAAAAACTTCTAGTATATTGTTATTGTTATAAACATAATCTAATAAGTTTAAATCCAAGCATAAAATAGATATATTTTTTATGCCTTATAGGTCCCCTTGCCATATTTTGAGCTTGTAGGTGTAACATATCTGTAAAGAACTATTCTTTTAAAAATTATTTCTAATTTCTTTTGCAATATTTGAAATCAAAAACTTAATTTGCACTTGTATGTTAGAAATCATTTTCACAATCTGTATCTTGGGTCTAAATTAGATAATTGGCTGTTATGAGTTTACAATCGGCGGCAATAAGGGTTATGTCCAAGAAATCAGTGATTTTTGGGATAGATACAGGTTTCTTATTTTGATTCTGGGCTGCACTAACCAGACATTTGTGAATTTTAAACAATTTCACTTGCACTGACAGACTTCTAAGGATCAGGGTCTGCCTCAAGTTTTCCAGCTCAAGCACATGGAAGTTCCCAGAAGTACAAAAAAGTCTTGTAATGTAAATTGAGTAAAGAGTAAACATAAACTATCAAACTCAATTCAGCTTCTGTTGGAAGGGTCCAGAGGCAGATTGGAATCCTTAAGTGTCCTTTGGAAAAATTCTTGAAGTGGCCTCATGTGGGCATAATCAACAAATTGGTAGGTGACGCCAACAGAAAATTGAGCAGTGTTCGAACACCATTATCACCAGTCAAATTAGTGGTAGGTAAGGCTAATACAACACACAATACTGCAACTCAAAACAGATAGCATACCAGTAACTGTAACTCAGTACAGGCAGATAACTAGTGACCCAAATACAATAAGACAGTGGTCTAGATTCAGACCTCCGTTTGCTGGATGCACAGAGGTCTGGTAGTGCTCATAGAAGAGGGGAATGGTCTCAGTGACACAAAATGCCAAAAATTGTTACAAACAGATACACAGTCTACTATTTTTTATTTACTCAACTTTCTCTTTTTACTGACACTTAAAATGAAAATAAACTTACATAACTGATCATTTCAATTTAATGGATGTTCATGAATTTCAAATATAGGCCTACCATATGTATCTTTTTGCCTACTATATATAACTAAATATTGGCAGAATTATTAGTGCCTCTTGCTTCAAATAAAGTTTTAAGTAATTCCCTACCAGTTGATTTATGCATATTAAACCTGCTTACATGCTGTACACTACTAATGACACCCTAATAACAGCAGCCACTGAACATCATAAAACAGAACACAGAAATGTGTTCTACAAAATATGAGTACATACACTTTTCTATACTCAAACATTTGGCTTGCACGTTTCAGTGGCTGGTCCAGACAGTGCCTATTTTTTATTTTAGTTTTTTTATAGGCCAAATAAGGTCCCCGGAGGCTGACCGTTCTGTGCCTGTTTGTTTTTCTTATAATGTTTTTTACAGGTTGCCCACTTAGTGTCTGTTATTTTTTTTCTCACAGGCAGAAAGAGGCCATTCAGATGTTGCCTGCAACCTACTGGAAAAGTTTATAGTAAGATCTATGAAAAATATTCCCCCTAAAATGGTCATTATTCTTTCATCTCATTGGGTTAGAATTTGTAACGACTGTTTACAATAACCATTCACAGATATTATTTTAAGGTGACTACCCTATGCCATATTTATTATACTAATGAATTGAATTGACAAAAGAAATGTACTAACTACCGGTATATAGATATAAAAAAAATGTACTATTAAATTAAATTGAATTAATCTAATTACATACACATTTTTAGAAAAGCAATATGCTTCCCCATATTTTGGTACCCTGCAGCACAGAGATTCACAATTCTTCCATATCTTTTGTGAAGCAATCATAAAGTTTAATATTACTCCAATGATCCCATATACGGTAATTTGCAAAGTCTTGACTGTTACGACCATCATCCTGGACTTATATATGCATAAAGCTTGTGCAAACGATCCGGCAGAACAATTTGTGTACTTCTACTTAACTTGTTTCCTAATTTCACTAACAAACGTTACCACCATAATTACAAATATTGTAAAAGTAAATTGTGCATGTCCTAGTACAGCTGACCTAATTATATACATTTTAGAAAAGGATGTGTTTATTATATGGTTACATTTTCATTCGGCTATGAAGGCTACAGCCAAGGATATTTAGCTTAACTGCTGATCTTTTTTCATTGACTTTGCCTCTGGAGAGCTTAATGTTCTGGTTTTAATTATGTAGCTCTTTCAAAGTCAAATTTAGTGTTTGAAACAATGCTTGTGAAAGAAAAACATGCTTTCTAGAGACTGACATTTGTCTTCACTGTGGAGATTTGGAGGCTCCTATATGAAGAATATTGTGAATGCTAAATAAAATATGACATTGACCCATTTTAAGCATGGTTTACCGTTACAGCACTTACACGATATATTGATGTTTAGCAATATTGACTGTAATGAAACAAATTATAGCAGCAACAAGGTATTAGTGGTTTAACTCGCTTAATTTTTCCTAGTCAGTGAATGGTGTAGCAATATCATGAATAATCAAGTCAAATTTCTCCTCATTATTGTATAATATATATGTGGATAATGTATAATAAATTGTGGAACAACAGAGTGTTGCAACTATAAAGATTCCAATTACTATTTAGAATGATTTCAAGTGGGTTGGAGGGGGGGATCTTATGACATGTTGGTTAGTAGTCTAAGGGCCAGATTTGCTAAGCTGCGGGTTTGGAAAAGTGGGGATGTTGCCTATAGCAACCAATCAAATTCTAGCTCTCACTTTTCTATTACATACTAGAGAATGTTAGCTAGAATCTGATTGGTTGCTATGGGAAACATCTCCACTTTTCAAAACCCACAGCTTAGTAAATCTGGCCCTAAGTCGGGGGTTCTTAAATTGATCCTCAGGGAGTGATAGTGCTTGTTTTTCAGGTGTCCTTGCTGGTGCTCATTACTGACTAAGATATGTGAAAAGATCCACAGGTGGTAATCATTATATCAATTGTGATTATGAGGACACCTAGAAATCATGCCCTGTTAGTGGTCATTGAGGACCGGTTTGAAAACCCCTGGTCTAAGAGACTCCTTAGATTTGTTGCCCTTACCAGCTACTCTAATTCACAGCAAATGGTACTGCGAAATCCCTGGATCTGTTTAAATTTGAAGTGACCTGCCATTCATAGATGCACAGCAAAGCACTGCATATGAACTGAATATACACAATATGATATAACTGTATTGCAACACAATTATATAAACACGTGTATACCTACTGAATTTCGACATTGATAAAGCCGACAGCTTATTCGCGGCTGTATCAGTGACAAAATTGCACAGGAATAAGAATATTCCTATTGGGAACAGGCCCTATTTCGAAAAATAGATTACGGGGACGGATCTGGGTAAGGTTAGGATTAGGCTCAAAGAGAGAGGTGGCGGCCTGGGCAAGGTTAATGTTAGGCTGCTAGAAAGGGAAAGAACAGAAAGTTAAGGTTAGGCAAATAGAAGGGGAAGATTAAGGTTTGGATGCAGGACATGGAGGGTTTGTTAGGGACAGCCGTTGCCTCGCTCCCACCGCCCGCATCCAGCGCGTGCCTGTTAGATGCCTCTCCTCAGTCTCCGGTTCCACTTACCTTCAGGAACCCTTTCTTCACTTCTCCTTACCTTGTTCTGGCGGCCCGCTGCCCGCATCGCACTCTCCTTACCTCCGATCTTCCGGTCCTCCCTGCTTCTGCTCTCACGCGCGCTGCACTTCCTCTTCCAGCCGACGGCTCCCCTAGCAACAGCTTCATGGTTACCAACCACGTGGGTGCCGTCTCTTCCTCCTGGCGCACGCTCTGACTCCTTACTGAACTAGAGGCATTCCCAGCCTTCTGGGAGACGCCTTCTGGTTCATAGCTGTTCTGTTTTTGCACCAATCACATTCTGGCCCTGTCTATATAAAGTTCACTCTGTCACTTCCTCCCTGCCGGTTATAGACTCTGTTTCCCAGTATCTGTGCCTGCCTGTTCTGTCTGCTCTTTTGCTCTTTGCTTCTTTATTGATTATTGAGTGCCCCCCGTTGTCCTTGCCCTGAACCTTGCCTGTGTCCCTAGTGTTTACATTTCCTCCTCTCCACCTCAGTGTTATACTCCATTTGTATTTATCCTCTCCTTCCCTGAGTGCCTGTTTCTGTGCCCTCTGGAGCAGTTGCGTGAGTGCCCGTGTGTCTGTGTGTGAGTAAGTCCCAGTGAGTCAGTTTGTCCTGTTCGTCTTTGTCTCTCCCTTAAGTCTGTGTCTTGGTTTAGTGTTCTCCGTTGTTAGTCACGGTCCAGTCCCTTCTGGTTCCACTTTTGCTTCCTCCCTCTTTTACCTTCTCCATTCCCTACTACCCCGTTTCACCCTTCCGGGCCTACTCTATAGGGTGTAACCTGACGGATACCTACCAGCTCCAGTCTATCCCCACCACTAGGGGCCCTAGCGAACACTCGGGCCGACTTCAGGCTCTACTAACTGGTGAGTACCCGGCTTCCTTGTTCTTCTCGACGGCCACCCCGGTACTAGTCCAGGTAATCCCGGTGGTGCCGTAACATTATAACCGGCCCATACAGGTTACCGTTTCTTATCCATATCCCGCTACCCCGTTTCACTCTTCCGGGCCTACTCTATAGGGTGTAACCTGACGGATACCTACCTGCTCCAGACTATCCCCACCTTCAGGGGCCCTAGCGAACACTCGGGCCGACTTCAGGCTCTACTAACTGTTGAGTACCCGGCTTCCTTGGTCCTCTCGACGGCCACCTCGGTACTTGTCCAGGTAATCCCGGTGGTGCCGTAACAGGGTTAAGATTAGGCTGATAAACAGGGGAAGTTTAGGGTTAGGCTGTGGGACAAAGAGGCTTAAGGTTATGTTGATAGAATGGGAGGATTAGGGGAAAATACTCACTGTCGCCATTGATCCTGATTATTCGCGGTGCCCATGCTGTCTTCTCTTGAATCAGTTGAAAAATGACTGACGCCACTGCTGCAGTAACAGAATGCGATGTGTTGAAGGTCAACAATTCATACCAGCAAAACATAGCTGCAAAAACACCTACATAAACAGTACTGTGTGAGAAAATAAATTGGGACATCTCCAGAACTATGTTTTATTATGCTATTAAGTAAGTGGCATAAGGTTATTGTAAACAAATATCTAGCTAGTATGAGAATCAGCTTCTCTGTATTTTCAAGGCACCATATACTTCTGGCCTATCTTTATGCACATTGCTAAATATTTAGTAAACTAACTGGCATAATTAAAAAGGATTAACCACAACTGTAGCAGCATACCAGTAATATATTCAACTGGAGTCATCATTGTGTGGTATACCACAATGCAAATGTCTCAACATGTCTAACCTGTTCCACAATAAAAACATACATTTTTATATACAATCTATAATAATTGCCACTTTTATATTCTTTGACATAAAAAGCAGTAAAAAAAACAAACCCTAAATTTTCCGTTTATTCAATGGTTATTGTTTGTCCTCCTTCCACAGTGGTTTATGGCAAGGACATTGTGTAGGAACAGTGCTGGTGGGAGATTGTAATATTTTAAGACATAAAATCATTAATTTTGCAAAAGTCAGAAGCTAAAGGGATATAATCAGCGGAGAATGTGTATAGCTGTGTCTTTCTAACAAATAAATAAATAAATAAAAATTCACCAACAGAAAAACTACCGGGCATTTTCTCTTCCACCCTGTCAGTTCAGCTGTTCATCAACTGCCTCAACTATAAGGAGCTAAGCTTTTAAATAGAAAGTAAAGCATAGGACTTTCTACAATATCTAGTAACAATAAGTGTATAGAAAAACATAAAATATAATACAGGCATAGTAGAGTATATAGTCAAATTACATTTATCATATGAATAATAACACATGCATGTAGCATATGTTTTATTTAATGAGATGTTTGGCAGTAAAAAATAAACAAATCTATATTATGAGCACATTGCAAGTTAAAGTATTTAACTTTTATTTGGAATCATATATAAATCATTAGCTTATAGTTGCCGACTCTCCCGGAATTTTCGGGAGACTCCCGAAATTCGGGAAGTTCTCCTGGTATCCCGGGAGAGCCGGCAAATCTCCCGCAAGGGACTTGAGGCTCGTGGTTTCCATTAAACCACGGCCTCAAGTCCTGCCCCCCTGCCTGGCAACACTAGTTTATTAGTGTTGCTAGGGACTGGAAGGGACTTGATGACGCAAATTGCGTCAACAAGCCCCACCCCCATCCCTATGAAACCCTGAAAGGGGTAACTGATATTCAAGGGGCAGGGCTTAATGACACAATTTGCATAAATCGCGCTGTTAAGCCCCGCCCTCTGCATGCATCTACAGCTTCTATCCGGAATTTCTCGGAGGGAAGCTTTTAAAAGTTGGCAACCCTGCATTAGCTGTATTTGACAAACAGGGACATAGGATCCAGACCCCTGCATGCTTTTTGTATGTGCGGGGGTCTGTAAATCCGTACGAGCGAGGGGAGTGGACTCCTCCTATCATGCCCCTCTCTCTTGCCGAACTTTGTTTGATTAACACTGCCGTGAGGCAGCCTTATGTCACACAAGCGGATCAGTGGTTCATCTCACTGATGATCTGCGTACCCCTACTGTACAATTTAAATGCTTCCCCCACCCACCTTGGCCCCTTTTATCATAATACCTATTGTACGGAACGAAGCACCCTCTTTATTAAAGCTCTTCTTCCAATCTATTATAGTTGCATTCGAGCACTACCTCTTTCTTTGTGTCTGCATGGAATTGTGCACCGCAAGACATAATTAGATATCTCCCTAAATGTTTCTGATTCCTTAAGTATAACAGCACTTATGTTACATTGCATCATAGCGGGTCCTAACCAACCTATACAAACCTTGAGCTGACGTCCCCTAAAACTTAATTACTCTTCTTTTTGTTTTGAAAAAAATACATATATTTTTATACCTCAACCAAACACATACTGTAACAACAAAGGACCGGATCCAGAACCCCGCACGCTTTACGTACGTGTGGGGGTTTCTGTGTCCGAGAGAGAGAGAGGGGAGTGCACGCCCCCCGGTCACTCCCCTCTCTCGTGCGGGCTTAATGGCAGCTTACGCTGTCATAAGCCTACCTTCAAGCGCCGGTCCGTACAAGTGTGGGAGCCCCCTCCCACACTGTACATTTTGCATGCTTCCCCCCCACCCACTTTAGCGGGCAGAGGGAAAGCACAGCCCATTTGTACGCAAATGGGTCGTAACGGAACAATAGTTACGTATGAATGTTCTACGTTAAGGTTACTATCGCTCTACAGTCAAATCAGGTCACTTACGCACCTGGCGTGCATTATTGACCTGTCGGGCGCAGGTCTGGATCCAGCCCAAAGTGCCAGATCCAGACTTAATTAAGACAGGCAACTTATTTTCGCTAGGTGCATAAGTCTTTTTTTTTTTTTACCTTTTATTACATGTTGATAACAGTATGTAAAGATTCTTACCAGATGTTTAAAACCACTAACACGTGTAATGAGCGTTCCACACACATAGTGCAGGATCCAGACTTAAGTAAGTGCTTGAAATTTGTTACTCCTGGGCTAACCCATGTTGATTGAAGGGGGAGTCAAGTTAATTGTATTCTTTGCATGCAGGGATATATCTTTGAATTGCTTACTGCACACAGATACTGACCAGCTTTACTATCACACTGTTATTTAGACTTGGGATAGGAAACATCAACTCTCAACTCTAATACTGTTTGCAAAAATTGAAATATGACTCCCCTGCAATAAACATGGTTTAGCCCAGGAGTAACTAATTTCAAGCACTTACTTAAGTCTGGATCCAGCCCATAGGCCTTAAAGGCATCCCACAGTAGTGTCATCACATTATGGGTCAGCAAAAAAAACCAAAACCTCCCGTTGAGCTTTCAAATCACATCTTAGCTCTTCCAAAATCTCTGCCCCAGTTTTAAACTAGTATCTAATAGCAGCACCATGGGGGATTTGTCAGACATACCATTTGCTTTATATTCTGTTTGTTTGATCCATACCTCCCAACATTTGAGAGTTTGAAAGAGGGACAAAATTTTGCGGCCTAGTAGAGGGGATGTGTCTTGAACCACCCAGTGGGCGTGTCTGGGAAGGTGGGTGTGTCTTGCAGCGGGTCTAGTGCCTTCCCCTATTATCAACCATCTATATGTCTGCCTCTTAATATTAGGCCTGGCATCCATATGTCTGGCCCTTAGTATTTGTCCAGGATTCATATGTCCAGCCTCCATATTCGTCTTTTTATTTGTCCTACCTCCATGTCTGTCCCTTATTATTATTATGTACAGCCTCCATATGTCTCCCCTCTGTTTATTTGTCCAGTCTCCATGTCTGCCTTTTTATTATTTGTCCAGCCCCTATGTCTGCCCCTTATAATGTCCAGCCTCCAAGTCTGTCCCTTTTAAGGTCCAGTCTCCATGTCTGCCCCTTGTAATGTCCAGTCTCCATGTCTGCCCCTTGTAATGTCCAGTCTCCATGTCTGCCCCTTGTAATGTCCAGCCACCATGTCTGCTCCATGTAATGTCCATCCACCCAATCTGCCTCTTTTAATGTCCAGCCTCAATGTCTGCCCCCTGTTGCCAGTGCCAGCCTCCATGTCTGCCCCCTATTGTCAACGCCAGCCTCCATCTACCCCCTTATTGCCAGTGCCAGCATCCATGTCTGCCCCTATTGCCAAAGCCAGTCTCCATCTGCCCCCTTATTGCCAGTACCAGCTTCCATCTGCCCTCTTATTGCCAGTTCCAGCCTCCATCTGCCCCCATAATGCCAGTGCCAGCCTCAATTTCTGCCCCCTGTTGCCAGTGCCAGCCTCCATGTCTGCCCCCTATTGTCAATGCCAGCCTCCATCTACCCCCTTATTGCCAGTGCCAGCATCCATGTCTGCCCCCTATTGCCAATGCCAGTCTCCATCTGCCCCCTTATTGCCAGTACCAACCTCCATCTGCCCCCTTATTGCCAGTTCCAGCCTCCATCTGCCCCCATAATGCCAGTGCCTGCCTCCAATGTCTGCTCTCTAATGCCAATACCAGCCTCCATCTGCCCCCATAATGCCAGTGCCTGCCTCCAATGTCTGCCCCCATAATGTCAGTGCCTGCCTCCAATGTCTTCCCCATCTGCCCCCTAATGCCAGTTCCAGTCTCCATCTGCCCCCATAATTCCAGCACCTGCCTCCAATGTCTGCCCCATCTGCGCCCTAATGCCAGTGCCAACCTCCATCTGCCCCATAATGCCAGTGCCTACCTCCAATGTCCCCATCATGCCAGTGCCTGCCTCCAATGTCTGCACCCTAATGCCAGTGCCAGTCTCCATCTGCCCCCATAATTCCAGCACCTGCCTCCAATGTCTGCCCCATCGGCCCCCTAATGCCAGTGCCAACCTCCATCTGCCCCATAATGCCAGTGCCTGCCTCAAATGTCTGCTCTCATCTGCCCCCATTATATGCCAGTGCCTGCAGCCTCCAATGATTGCCCCCAGCCTCCTTCTGCCCCAATTATATGCCAGTGTGCCTGCCTCTCTGTCTGCCCCCAATCGTCAGCCTCCATTCTGCCCCCATATGCCATGCCAGACACTTTTTATGAACTTTCTTACATTTGAATTCTTCTTTCCTCCACGGCGCTCCCACTGCTGCTCGTCGTCGTCGCTCCAGCGGTGTCTGGTCTGCGGCTGTATTAGCCGTTCTCAGGGCCGGATTAAGGTCTGTGGGGGCCCCTGGTAAACTAAATCTATACAAAAAACAACATGTATATACAAAAAACAAATATATATACAAAAAACAACATGGCCTGGCACTCTAGCCATTACACAGTTACTAATCATGAACCTCTATCTTTAAAATAAAAGTCAGAGAATTAGTTACAAATATCTGCAGATATGTGATAAGCCGTTCGCCACTTACAAGGCTTCTCTGTTGAACGGTCCTAACTCTAATTTTAACTCTAAACTTTAGAGCCCCAACTTTGGGTCACATATCCAATATCTTTCCTTTCCAAGAGCAAGAGCCAGTTGGGGCTCTAAAGTTTAGAGTTAA
>WWET01000477.1:156980-181699 GCA_011038615.1 Limnodynastes dumerilii
CTGTGCTGGTTACATAGGACTGCTATGGGAGCCCTGTATGACCAAATCAGTCTCTGTGAATGACAGTGATGGTCACTGTCATTCATAGGAACAGATTTGGTCATATAGGGCCCCCGTAGTAGCCCTGTGTAACCAGCTCAGCTTATTTAGACACGTGACCACCGGGAGAGGGACAGACAGCATGGGAGTGCCACAGAGGAAGGAAACAGAGAGAACCAGGTAAGAAACACATTAATAAGAGGGGCAGGACTATGGAGGCTGAAGAAGAGGGGCAGAAATATGGAGTCTGAACAAGAGGGGCAGAACTAGAGAAGCTTAACAAGAGGGGTAGTATTATGGAGGCTGAACAAGAGAGGCAGAACTATGGAGGCTGAACAAGAGGGGCAGTACTATGGAGGCTGAACAAGGAGGCAGAACTATGGAGGCTGAACAAGAGGGGCAGAACTAGAGAGGCTTAACAAGAGGGGCAGTATTATGGAGGTTGAACAAGAGAGGTATAAATTTGGAGGCTGAACAAGAGGGGCAGAACTATGGAGGCTGAACAAGGGGGACAGAACTATGGAGGCTGAACAAGAGGGGCAGTACTATGGAGGCTGAAGAAGAGGGGCAGTACTAAGGAGGCTGAACAAGAGGGGCAGTACTATGGAGGCTGGATAAGAGGAGCAGTACCAAGGAGGCTGGATAATAAAACAGGGGAAGAAATATGTAGGCTGGACACAGAAACGGGCCGGAAATATGGAGATTGGACATAGAAACAGGGGCAGGCAATGGGGAGGCTGGACATAATAATAGGGGCACATATATGTAGGCTGGACATAGAAAAAGGGGCAGATATATGTAGGCTGAACAAGTAATAAGGGGCAGACAATATAGAGGCTGGACAGACAATATGGAGATTGGGCATATAATAAGGATCTGATAATATGGAGACTGAACATATAAACAGGGGCATACATACAGAGACTGGACATATAAACAGGGCCAGACATATGGATCTCGACATATAATAAGGGGCAGACACCTCTGGGCGGTGCAAGACACACCCACTTCCCAGGACACACCCACTGGGTGGTACAAGACACACACCCTCTACCATGCCGTGAAAATTTTGTCCCTCTTTCCACTTTTCAAATGTTGGGAGGTATGCAGATTTGTGTAATATGGACAGCCCTAAGTGTGGGTGGTATACACAGGAATTTGTATATAGATAGTGTTAATGCATTCAAAGTCCTACCCACAAAAATCCAGTTCTACCCACAAAAACCCAGAAATCTTACCTTATGATCCTGGCTGGGGAAAAGCAGGAGAAGGTCTCTGGTCTCTGCAGCCGGGGAGGTCACATGACACCCTGTGAGAGAAACTTGTGTGAATGAGTCATCACTAGAGCTGGAGACTTCCGTCTGTCTCTCTATAGGCAGCGATGACTCATAGGCGTGTATATAGTACGAAATTCGTATGGACGCTGGTGTTAAGGAATATAGGTGGGGGGAGACATTTAAATTGTACAGTATGGGCGTGCTAAGCGTCGTTAATATGCAATGAACGTACGGACTGCCACGGGAATGAACACAAATGTTAGGGTAGGGTTTGCCTTGTGTATGGAAGCTAAAAGAGGTACGAGCAAGGGGAGTGCCTATTGCCGTGCATCGGTGGTATGTTCGGCAATAATATGCTACACACACCAGTGTAGGTCTGGATCAGGCCCATTGTTCCCTAGAAGGGTACTTCACATACCAAGCATCTTCCAACCCATCTCTAACACCAATTGTGAAAACAGAGTGACTCCCTCAACAGTAGTAGTGGCAGCCCTCCCACTCCATCTATCTAAACCAGTATGCATAACGTTATTATATTCCCCCAGACATATCTGGTACCAAGGCCATAAATTCTCCTCAACATTTCCTAACCTCTCCATTATACGGTGGAGGGATATATATTGCCATAATAAGAATGGGCTGCATATTTATATGAGCGGACAGAAAGACATATTTACGGATCCAGCCTTTTATCATGTATTATACAGTTCAAACTCTTGTGAATTAGAACAGAGACCCCTCTGGAAGATGCAGTATATGTAAAATGAAACATTTGACCCACCCAAGTTCTCTTAGGGCTAAACAATTTAGTGCCCTCCACATGGGTCTCAAACAAGCATAATGTCAAAGTTATATGATTTATCTGGTACAGAACCAGACTCCTTTTTACTTTATTATTAAGGCCTTTAACATTCCATGTCGCCAATCCCAATGACGTTGTCATTTGTAGGCTAGATGACAATGTAGACATAATAAATACATTTGCACATTACTTGCCCTGAATAACAAATCATGAAGCACGTCCAACAAACAGACATAATTTGCAGTGAAATGAAAAACAGGCATATAATATTTGACATGGCTTTTCCTAACTGCCTTAAATAACCCCCCCCCACCCTAACAAACATGTTAAGATCCAAACTGCAAATCACAGGATATGCAATTTAGCCCCCTAAACCTCCCTGTATACCCTACCCCCAACTGAGGTATACCTTAAACATACCCGCAATATTAGAACAACCTAATAAGCTGCTCAAATTCCTGTTGTGTCCAGGTATCCCTCCCTACCCAAGTACAAGGGGATTATTTACGCACTATGAACTATTGCTCCGAGTTATTAGCAGCGACACCCTGCAGATGGCATACAAGAGGACTAGTAAAATAGGTCTTATTAAGAGCAGTTCAAACCATACATTAACAATAACTTGAGATTTAAACATTTTGCATCCATTTCAACAGTCTAGTGGGGCCCTAACCAGAGCCACCATGTCAAGTCATGCAGCTGCTTTTCTGGAGTACTCATACAAAATGTGAAGCTACCTTCACTACCACCCAAAGCCGAGCTAGGAATAACCCTGTGTAATGGTATTGTAGCTCTCTCAGGCAGTGTTTACCTTGGGTGAATTGTGCACTACTCTTTTCAACTTCCATAGAAAAGTCCAGAAAATCACATACTTTCTAACCATATTATTCCATGGGACCCTTTGTCCGGGCAAGACGTAAAATCTCATATCTGTCCCTATAATGTAGAATATTTTGCAATAAACCTGCAAAGAGGCGCACCAGGGGGCAAATTTTGCAGCAGTATATGATGATTGGCTGAAGATGAATATCAAAATAAGTTCCACTGAAAGTTAAAGATTATCTGTAGGTGTCTTCTGTAAGTAATGCTCTCCCATATAAGTAAGTGAGGCTGCACCTCAGCTCCTCTTGATATGCCTGCCCCCACAGTATAATATTAGGAGCTGCACTTTCAAGATGTTGCCCCCCGCATGTTACAGTTTGCCGTCGAAATAATAACAGTAATGTTCCACAGTCAGGGGATTCAAAAGAAGTGTGGTGCAGGCACACCAATCCACTATACAGACCATCTCCATGGCACTGAACTCCAGGAAAGGGCTCCAACCGCAGACAGCAGCCTTCACTTTAGCAGGAGCACCGGAGATTGCCGCCCCAGACCGAATCTAGCAAGCCTTTCCCGCTGGAGTCACAAGCGTCAGCATCCTGCACACTAAAGGTGGTCAGGGACTGCTTACTTCCGCCATCCACCGGGTAAATCAATGCTATCAGGATTAGTTACAGGATAGTCCCTAATGGTATGGACATTTAGAAGTGGCAGTATGGAGACATAGAAATAATATAGGGGAATAGGGATTTATAGAATCAGTGTAAAGTGGGGTGTCATTGTCCACGCTGAAAGATTTTTTCTATATACAGTTCTCGTTGGGATGTCTCAATCACAGTTCTGTTCTGTTGTTCAAAAAGTCCTTTCTCCTCCTGTATGATGTTTTTAGTCCTCTTTCCTTTCCTTGTTATGTCCTTCTTTATGTCCTTCAAATCCTCCGTCCCAGGAAGAAAGAGAGAAAAAATTCCTTGTATAATAACGCTTGGACTTGTTGAGATTTTGAAAAATAGGTACGGTTGCCTACTCACACTTTTCCACCTTGTTATTTCAGCTTATCTTTCTAATATTTCCTTTCCAGGATCCAATACTGCTGTCTCTCCAGACGTCTTCCCCTCGTTCCACGTATGACCACGGAAACAGAGAAAGAAATCTTGTGCCGCACCATGGACAGATAAGTGTCACATACAACACAGAAGCTACTCACAATAGTTGTCTCTTGCAATGAAAAACTCGAAGTAACACTTTTACTCCTTTTCTTTGTTCCAGATGCCTCTCTCGTCTCCGTCACCCCACCGTTCCACATACCATACAAAGAAAAGAAAAAAGATCCTCGTGCAATCCTATACTCAGGTAAAGTTCCAACCAAAATGGCATAAAGCTACTCACACTAATAACATGGTGGAAAAGTGTGACATAAAGAAGGACATAACAAGGAAAGGAAAGAGGACTAAAAACATCATAGAGGAGGAGAAAGGACTTTTTGAACAACAGAACAGAACTGTGAGTGAGACATCCCTACGAGAACTGTATATAGAAAAAAATCTTTCAGTGCGAACACTAACATCCCACTTTACACTGATTCTATTTTGTGTTGGTTTGTCTGGTGTCCAATTCTTTGGGCATCCAACTGACCAACTACTAGGGTGTACAGAGGTATACACCTTAGGTGGTATTGGTGACTGCTGCAGAGGGAGAGCGCGGTCTTACTAGAATAGGGATTTTTAGTTTTTTTATGAAATCAGTGGGAGAACTAACAGTATGGCATACCACTGTATACCGCCCTACTAAGAGCTCTGCCCCGGTTATAATCTAAATGTATTATATATCTTTAGAATCGGCAGTCCCCTTTCTTGTTTCCAGGCTGCCTCTCCTTCACAGATTCTGGCTGAGTTTGTGTAAACAGAGGACGCTATTGCAGAGCAGCTGACTGACTGAATGGCACAATAGTTGGAGGCCAATCTATAGGAAAAAAAAATCTACATTTCCATATTTTGCATCTGTACTATAAAGTTATTCCATTCTTGAAATTTTTCCCTTAAGCTCTTATTTAATAAACATTTTATAATTGTCTTGGATTCAGTGTATTGCCTATTTGTCTAAATACAAATCACAAATGTTTATTCCAATGAGACATATTCACAAATACCAGAAATATTAAATGTCATACACAATTTTGTGCAGATTGAAAACTACCATAAAAATATCAAGATTTATTTTGGTAAATAGAAATGTATTTCTCCATCATAATTATTTAAGGAATCTTTTCAGTTATATGCTTTTTCAGTTGTAAAGGGAATGCAAATTATAGTAATAAACACTACTTGCATTGAAATGTTGGCATTTTTCTACATTTTATATGCTTTCAGATAATGGGTCTGATCCAGCTATAATAAAGAAAGAAGATATGGTGAGTCCTCTATTAAAAAATAATGGACCAGATCTAGACCCCCTGCAAAAGGAGTGTTTTCCACTCACAAATGGTGGTCCCTTTTTGTGAGTACACAGATGCAGTGTTCTGTAATGGAAGCCTTACCTTTGGTGGGGTGGGACGGGAAGCGTCCATGAGGTCAAATGGTGGGAGGAATATAGATTGTACAGTTAGGGCTTGATTAAGCCATTATGTGTAATCCAAATTTCTGTACCATCCCCATTTTTCATGAAGACAGTGCAGTTATATTAAGGTAATGCACTGCTGTCATATTGAATTGCCAGGGGAGTGGCCTCCCTTAGAATCTGACAACATGCGCCCTCCAGATGTTACGCTAGTGTTACATACGAGCTCTGAGCTTCCACTCCACCCACTAAAGTGGGTGGGGGAATGCATGCTAATTTTACAGCGGTTGTTTGGACCGCTGATCCTTACGATTGACTTAAGGCAGGCTCATGACATTGTAAACTGCCATAAAGCCCACATGAGAGAGGAGAGTGACAGGGGGCGTGAACTCCCCTATCTCTGTCAGACGGACAGATCCCCACACGTACGGAAAGCATGCAGGAGTCTAGATTTGGTCCCTGGTCTGGATCTACTCCAGTTTATTTTGTTAAATGCCGGAATCCATCTCTCACCTGCCCCACGCTCCCTCCGGCGCCTGCACCCACTGTCCCTGTCTGCATGTCTTCACAGAGGCGTGACGACATGCAAATTAGCCATGTGCGCATAGCGCACGCTGACCGCCGGCTTCCCCGCTGTCTCCCGCTTTGTTGTTCTGGTTGCTAGGCAGCCAGAACACTTGTTTCTTCGCGCTGCGGCGCAATCATTATACATATGCACCCTCTTCTGCAGGGTGCATATGTCCAATCAGGGTGCATATGTCCAATGGTTGCTAGGCAGCCAGAACACTTGTTTCTTCGCGCTGCGGCGCAATCATTATACATATGCACCCTCTTCTGCAGGGTGTATATGTCCAATCAGTTAGGGGGGCTGCCCAAACACTAACACCTCATTGGCCAGACTCCCTGTAAATAGAGCAGGGGGGACACCTTGTGCTTGCCGGTTATAGCATCTGCTCCCCGTGCTTCCTTCTTTATCTTGCCTCTTATTTCTTCTGCCTTAGTGCCCTTGCATTCTTGAGTGTCCCATTTGATCCAGCCTAGTTTCCTGCCAGTGTACCCCTGTGTTTACATCCGCTCTCTCTCTTCCCTATTGTCCTTAGCCTTTTGTATTTGCCTTCCTTTCTCCTGGTTTGCTTGTTTTTGTATTCCTCCGGGAATTTCCCTGCCAGTGTGAGTGTGAGTGTGAGTGACCCAGTACTGTTTGGTTTTCTGTCCTGTCTTGTCTTCCCGATCTTGTCCGTTGTTTGTTCCTTGTTGTTTGTCCAGTACAGTCCCTTCTGTTACTGCTGCTCCCATTTTCCCGCTGCATCTTATTCAATTCCCACTTGGTCCCTTTTCCTGTTCCGGGTATCCTCTAAAGTTTGTATCCAGAAGAAGTCTCATCAGCTCCAGTATATCCCCACCATCAGGGGCTCTAGCGAATACTCCAGACGGGCACTGGTTCTACCTTCTGGTGAGTTTACCCAATTCATCTCTTGTTTGTCTTGTGCTGGGCTCATACTCATGTATTCCAGAAGAGCCCGTAACATTCATCACACGTCGTCACCCCTTCAGTTGTGTATTGGAGTCTGCCACTCTGAGACCATTAGGTTCTTAATTATACAGTCTTCTTCGGCTCGTCTCATTTTATGTCACCCCTGGCTACAACTGCATAATCCACGCATCGATTGGGCCCAGGGGGAAATTCTTCAGTGGAGTAAGAAGTGTGAGGTTTCCTGCATCTCCCATCCGGTACGTCTGAGTCAAGTCTCCCTGGAAAAACTTCCTCCACAGTTTGCAGACTTTGCAGTTGTGTTCTCGAAGCAAGCCTCAGAAGTCCTACCTCCACATAGGTCTTACGACTGTGCCATCGACCTAGTAGCAGGAGCACAATTGCCCAAAGGCAGATTATTTTCCTTGTCCAGATCGGAGTCCACTGCTACTGAAGAATACATCCAGGAGAATCTTAAGAAGGGGTTTATTCGACCTTCCAGATCTCCGGTGGGTGCTGGATTCTTTTTTGTGGGAAAAAAAGACGGGTCTTTAAGACCATGCATTGACTACCGTGCTTTGAACCGTATTACCATAAAGAATACGTACCCAATTCCTCTCATCACGGACTTATTCAACCAGCTCAGAGGCGCGGTTATTTACATGAAGATTGACCTCCGCGGAGCTTACAGCTTGGTCCGTATCAGGGAGGGGGATGAATGGAAGACAGCATTCAATACCCACTCTGGCCACTATGAATACCTTGTAATGCCGTTCAGCCTTTGTAATGCACCCGCGGTTTTCCAAGACTTCAAGACTTCATCAATGATGTATTGCGTGAATTTCTGAGAAAGTTCGTAGTGTTCTACTTAGATGACATTCTGATCTTCTCCCCCTCCCTAGAAGAACACCGTAGCCATGTCAGACAAGTTTTGGACAAATTCTAGAATTTCAGCTGTATGCAAAAATTGAGAAATGCGAGTTTGAAATTACTGAGGTAACTTTCCTGGGGTACATTATTTCCCCCCAAGGATTCACCATGGACCCAGATAAAGTCGAGGCCATCCTAGAATGGAAGCAACCTACTGACTTAAAAGCTATCCGGCGTAAGGAAGGGGCCATACGCTCGCACAGGAGCGTATGGCCGCTTAGCACGCCCCCCCAACTTCATTTACTTACCTTCCTCCGCCCACCAGCTGTAACGTGAGCGTAGGGACGCTGGAGGACGTCCCCTCCAGCGTCCCTACGGCGCTACTATGGACGCCCTACGATCGGGCGTTTCCATAGTGACGCCGGGCAACATCTGCCCGGCGCATGCGCATTAGGGCTACGGCCGCCGTACTAGCGACGGCGGCCGTAGCTTTGGATCAGGCCCTATGGGAGCAACTACAGCTAAATAGTGAGTAAACTAAATGTTATTGTTTTCTTTAGTCCATATTACCTTTCCCCTGTGTATGAGCTCACTACACATGCCGATTTCACAAAATGTTTGACGGTGTTGTTATGGCAAAAGGTGAATGTGGACAAATCTGCAAACACTGCTGCAGGGGATCAGCTAAACCTCAACTCTTGAATACAAAAACATCCTCAGAGAATAAGTGTGCTGGCTTGTTTGTTCTGCGGCTAAATATCTCTACGGCAGCCCCAGGCCCAGCAACTGCCTAAGCTTAACCAAAAAGAACAAAAGAGAAAGTAGTGTACAACTTACTACAGAGTAGTATTTAGATAAAAGTATAATATAATTTTTTTTATCAACATATAAAAGCATATATTTATGATTCATTATCCTGGTTATATTGGGCCTGATTTACACTTAAGAAGCTTCTGCTTCTTAAGTGTGTATCTGCCTGAAATGACCTACTGTGCATGCGTAGTAGGTCATTTACGCTATCTATGTAGCCGATCAGCACGTAGATAGCGTAGGTGCGGTCTTTAAAGACCACACGCAGGGATTTCTGTAGAAAGAGGCGGCATTATGCCTCTCCGGGGCGTTTTTAGGAAGAAGTGTGAGGGGGGAAGTATTTAGAGTAGCTGGGGAGGGTGGGGGGGAGGCAATGTCCATACAGACATTGCACGGAGACATAAGGTAGCCCTATGGCACTCGTAAGTACCATAAGGCACCTAACTTACTCTTTTCTGTGAATCAGGTCTATTGTCTCTTATATATTATATGACAGTTCAACCAACTTACACAAATATCTTTTTTCACATGCAGAAATAACAGTCCAGTTTAAGTTAAAAAGCATATACATTTCTTGCTTGTAATTAGAGAGCTGTTAAAGTTCTCTGTCTTGTTTATTTTACAGCACAAATTTAATGTGGAGAAAATGGCTCCCTTTATAGACATATTTGAGTAGTGTTTCATTTTTGATCCTATCTATAGCTGACTAAACTTGTCTAGCGGTACTATAGCACCAGCTGACCCAATCTGATTAATCCTTTAACAATGGAATTCCTAGCTTTGAAAAGAGACTTGAATTTTGGTAAAAATGGTTGCTATACTGATGATGAGCACATTAATGTTAAGTTCCAGTGTATAGTGGGTTGCTTTTATTTGCAATGTAGGCTGATTAGTTGAATTTTGAATCAGTGGTCTGTAAAAGTTCTAAAAGTTGGAATATTTGCAAAACCAGACACATGGATAAACAGAACAACTCAGGCAACTTTACTTTATACTCTATTTCTAAGGAATTTACAACTATTACCAAAAAGTCTACTCTCTGGGCCCGATCACAGTTGACATCTCGTACGACAGCTGACCTGACATTCTCTGTGTGATTTTGTACTCTGCGTGCTCAGATCTGCAGAGCACACAGTAGTCAATATTCTATAAGGATGAGCCAAGCAGATGTACCCAATTCAGAGCCAAACACAGACATAAAAAAAACAGTTTACGTCAAATCATTTGCACCACCCAAAGGTCATGTCTTAGTGACATATTTATATGTCTATAAATATCTACATTTTACATATCTATGATTGTATTTTACTATGCACTATGCTGTCCATTCCTGCCCTGTATGTCTATACTGTATTTTGATTTATTTTGTATGGCGCTGCGGACACTTTGTGGCGCCTTATAAATAAACAATAATAATAATAAAATAAAGTCGAAGGGACTTACCTTCTGTGACCTATTTCAGACTCTTGCATTAGGAAGTGACACTTTTTTTTTAAATACATTTTTTATTGGAGTAGAGAATAAACATTACAAACTTGTTCACATCTGATATACATTATCAACACATATTATTGTGTACAGTATGGATCCACCTCAAATACAAAAGATCATGTAGTGTATCAAAATGAAGTATTACAGTTATGAACAAGATATATACACTATATGTCATAGAGATTACCAAAAGAGAGTTTATACCTTTTGGGTAACTCCGGCCAGCCTCATCTGTGGTCAAAAGTATCTTCCACAAACAGACTTTTGGAATTGGTGGATCCTCAAATAATGACCTAGTCTCGTACCCACTAGTGGTGCAAAAGCATGCATGTATTTGGGTTTGGGTATTTTTTCCAGGTAGTAAAAAATGCCTTAACTGTTTTTTTCTTTGTTAGGGTAGCTTCCAACCGGTGTGTGGGGCTCCGGTCAGAACAGCCAATTTTCGAAACGGCCGTTTACAACTGGCTGGGATTTTAATTGCATATGTCTTGATGAGGCATTGCAATCGATCCATGGAGCACCGAAAGCTCCGTGCTCCGAAATGGTAAGTAAAAATAGTCCCCCCACTCCTTTCCCTAATTCTAACCCTAACCCTCCCCTCTCACTACCCTAACCCTCCTTTCCTGGCAGCCTGACCCTAACCCTCCCTACCCCACACAGATAGTTTACTCACCTGTCCCTTGTCCGGAAATAGCAGCGGCGAAGGTGCAGCGGAGGGATATCGGGCATTGCGAAAGTGAATGGGTGAAGTATGCCGAACGGCATACTCACCCATTCTTTAAAAAAAAAGTCTAAATTAGTAAGTATTAGAAAAAGGGACATCCAAAAAAGAACTTTCGGATGTCCCTTTATCGCAATTCACATTTTCTGGCCGGAGATTGCAACCACTTCCAACCATTCTATGTGAAAGAGATAAAAATTGTTTCTCTTTAAATAATGTTATGTTAGGGAATCTGTCTTGTAGCCAAGTTTGCACGTAAAGAATACATTTTTGGGATACTGCTCAAATGATTGGAAACACTTGTTTTGTCTGTTTGTTTAATTTTAGTTCTGGGTCTATATAACTCAGAATAGGCCATTCAGGGGTAAATGGCAATATGTCTACTAAATGTCTTACTGAAAAAGTCAAACCTGTTTCTAGAACATTCTGACTTGTGAAATAGGGTGGCTCTTTGTCTCCAGCATTTTGTTCATTTATGTGTCGGATAGGCCCATTACATATCTTCGTTCAGGAGAGAGATAAACTCTGTGGTAAATGTTTAATATGTATGTATGTACTTGCTTTCAGGACCATTTGAGAGTATTCCAAAGGATCAGAATCTGATCCAAAGTTATGGGAGGAAATGCAGACAGCCAATATGATAATCCGGTATGAATTTTAGTATTGTCTAATAGATCCCTAAGTACATGATAATGGAGAGATATTGTCCCTTTCTTATATGGCGGATTAGCTATCAGCCTATCTAATTTTTTAGGTCCAAATCTTTGAATTGGCGAGTAACGGTTTGGGCATGTAATGCCTGGTGAAGGACAAAAGCATGTGTGGGAGGTATATTATGTGTTTCTAGTAGATTGGGTTTGTGGAAAGGTGAGGTCCCTAGTACATTTTATCTGTCTGACCGCCCACCTGTGGAATGGGTAAGCAGCTTTAGCATGTTGAAATGCAGAATTTCATAGGAGAGGTAAGAAAAGAATTTAATGGCTACCAAGACCCTTTGGATTTCTAACCACGTGGACCACACAGTAGCGGGTTGTCTTGGATAACCTGTGTAAGGTCCAAGCGTTTACAGTGTAAAAATGAGGTAAGAGAGAAGTCAGGTACGAATGACTGCTCAAGTGGTGTGTAACACTCTACATTGGATCCTTATAAATCTAAGATTGGCATAGCTATGTATTTTTAGGTTTGGGAAGTTAATTCCATCATCGCTGTGCTATTCTTGGTCGTTTGCCCTGCCATATAAAACCCGTTTTAGCAGTCGCTCGTCTCCTGGAGGTAATAAGATGGGTAGCATCTGTATTGGGTACAGTAATTATCGGGTAGATTATCATTTTGATTAAGTTTGATTGACCTAGAATGTGACACTTCTAACGCATTACAAAGTTTTAGAAATCGCTGCTGGAGTATGGTCCTTGTGTTAAATCTTTTCTACATATAGTAAGAAAAACCGGAATTTGAATGTTTTTATTAAAAATTTTAATGTGGATTGCTATATCTAAACCTCCATTACAGTTACCATGACACTTGGCACATAGATGCCATACTGCATTAAGCTTAGCTGCTGTGTGTCCATATGCTATGTATTGCAATTGTTTGAAATACAATTGCATCGTTGTATAAACTTTCGGATTGCAGATCGAGGCGTACTGATTTGTGACTAATTCTTTCCTGCTCTTCCAATAACTATCATTTTGTTCCGAAAGTTTTGTGGATATGGCATCAATTTCTCTACTTCTATTAGTAAGGCAATGGCTGCTGCAATGTCCATACCTTCCTTCTCGCAGGTTGCGCTTCCTTTATATTATTAAAGCAAATGTCAGCAATATGACCTCCCCTTTCTCTATATTCCTGGGATCCAACTTCTAAGGGCAAGTAGCACTGGTCCCAAGTTAAATTAAATATGTATGAATCTAAAAATAGAAATGATTAAAGAAGGCATTGTGAAAGATTAGTTTCATTATCAAACTAGCTATTTCTGTGTTTGATTTATTTAGCTTCATTAATATTTTATGCAATTCATACCCTATTGTTACTGCATTTCATGTAATTATTATAACCTATAGTGCACAATTAACACCTCTGTGTGATGTTTCAATCAGCTTCCACTGACTTCAGTTACAACCTATTCAAAATGCATGAATTATTTATTATTTTGTGCAGCCTGATCTTAAAAGTTTTTTTTCCCTCAATGTCTTATATTTATTTAAATCTATATTATATTTAAATGCATTATGACTTCAGAAATGGCCTTCTGATCCCAACACTTACTTAAAAGCTTTAGTATACACCTAACATACCTTTTATTATCAATTATAGATGTGTTTCTTAGGGAAAAGTTTAAGGTTGGTGATCCTCAAACTCAAGGCTGACATGTCAGTTTTAAGTACTGAACTCTTTCTGTTTTATTGCAGGTGGAAAAAAAAAAGCTTGAAAATCATAAAGCAGGTTTAACCTTTTCATTTTTTAACAATGTTTGCTTGGGAGAATGAAACAAATAGCCAAACGTCTGACATTTTAACTTAACAGTGGAAAAAAATATGACCTAACATGAGAAATATGCTCTAGTGTCAGAAAAAAAGAAAGAGAATGCAAATTACATTTTTAGAACACAACAGATAAATACTGCAGTATTTTAATTATATTTCTATAACTAATAAATTAAATTAAGTTTACATTACAAGTAATAGATGACTTTATTTCTTTTTTATTATTTTTTTTTCTTTATATGTAAAGAATAACTAAGGGAAAACAAAAACTGGTTCCAAGGTAGAGGAGATACCCCTAAAGATCTGCCAGGAAAATTTTAATTTGTTAAAAAGACATCTATAGAATCTAACACTGCATGTGTAAACCAGTGTGGATATATTTTTCTTTTTAAATAACTCCTGGAAAAAGAGTAATGAACAATGAATGAGCAATTAACAGTATCAATTATAAATACAAAAATAATATAAATAAATATATAAAAATACATATGTAACCAATTCATTTTTGTTTTGTACTTTTTTTCTATCCTTTGTCGATTGAATCAAAGTAAGACAGAATTTTATCTTCTTCTTGGTTCAAAGTTATTCCTTTTAATCATTAGTTATGCAGCCTTTATATTGTTCGTTTAATCTCCCCTTCACAGGGCACATTCAACAAAAGTAACTTGGATCCTGGGTATAAGATATGTTTGAGGAGATATGCTTCAGGAAATATGTTTAAGTGTCTTTGTATAGTTCGCCCTCAGTCTCCATTATAAGAACCCCAACTGGGCTGTACATTTGCTTGTCCATCTATTCTATGTATAGTCCTATTTTGTGTTGTGAAGTGATAGATTGGACTGACTTTTTTTTACGTTTTGCAGTCTTTCTAATGTAGCACCAGTTATTTATCTCTACATCAGGGTTGCCTTTTTTCTATTTCTTTCCTCCAGGAGATCTTGGAGGGAATAAATGGATGCCAGCATGGGGCAGGGCTTAATGAAGTGGTTTATGCAAATCACTTCATTAAGCCCCGCCTTCTGACAATCACTACTGCAATTCATAGTGTTCCAGGGTGTAGGCGGGGCTTGATGACGAAATCCCGTCATTAAGTTCCACCCACCCCTCATAACACTAGGGATTACTATAATAAGAGGCAGGAGGGCGGGACTTGCAGGTGATTTGCCTTGCCAGATATTCCGAGAGAGTCAGCAACCCTGCTCTACTTCAATTTTTACCCCTCCGGTATTGTTTCAATAAAGATTTCATTATAATCTTATTTAAAATATTACAAGTTCACAAAATTTCAAACCTTCTCGGGTAAAATTCTTACAACTAGTATTTCTGTTTAAAGAAAAGGAGCTCAAACGAAGCCTGAACATCTCAGACTTTAATAACATCACATTTCTCTGGGCCATTTTCATGCACATAGTATATTAATGACATGGAATCTCTAATATCTTAGCTTGCAAAACTTACTGTGACAGGCAGTTCACCAAATAAGTACTCAGTTATTAGGGAAGTTAATGTACAGGGACAAGATGAAGGCTGGTGGAATAAGGGAATGCATAAAAAAAGCTGACTAAGCTAATGCAGAATGAATATTGTATTAGTTTGCAGAAACTAAGTAGTAAAATAATAATGGTGACATATTCTAACTACCTTTCAGAAGATTACATTTATTATTTTGTGCATCAGTGTGCATTACAATACCTAAAAAATCAGGTGATAGTTTAGAGTAAAAAAGGAGACAAAGGGCCAGATTTACTAAACTTCGGGTTTGGAAAAGTGGAGATGTTGCCTATAGCAACCAATCAGATTCTTGCTCTCATTTTCTTTTTACATTATAGAGAATGTCAGCTAAAATCTGATTGGTTGCACCACATCTGAGAGCGTCCTTCTGTTTCACAGGAATCAAAATAAAAGCATGTGGTGGACAGTGAGAAATGGAACTGCAATCCTAAAATAGCCCCTGAGCGTTGGGAAATTGATCAGTACAAACAGTTTCTAGGGGCGGGAGAGCCGTGCTCTCGCACAGGGTGCACCCTTAGATGGCTTAAAGGGGGGCACCCAGTAGGGCAGAACCCCTTTAGGTCCTGCAGCCCTTCCCCCTCTATGTGACCACGGCTCACACAGATGCCGACCGCATCAGATAACAGATGCAGCCGACATCATTCTGATGAATAGTACTGGCTATATTCCATTGAATAACGCTCTGAGCGATAAATACATAAACGCCCTGTATTTCCAGTACTCGTCATACAAGCACTGGCTGCGCCGCAGAGGAAAGAGTAGGAGGGAGAAGGTGAGTAACTTTAATAATAGCTTTTTAATAAAAAAATTTATTTGTTTGTATATGAGGGTGTACAAAAGGAGGCTGAAAATATATAAGGGGGGCACAAAAGGAGGCTAATACATTTAAGGGGGCACAAATGGAGGCCAAACATATATAAGGGGGCACAAAAGGAGGCTGATACATGTAAGGCGCACAAAAGGAGGCTGAACATTATAATGGGGCACAAAAGGAGGCTGTTACTTATAAGGGGGCACAAAAGGAGGCTGACACATATAAGGGGGCACAAAAGGAGCCTGAACATATATAAAGGGGGCACAAAAGGAGGCTGAACACATAAAGGGGGCACAAAAGGAGGCTGATATATGTAAGGGGGCACAAAAGGAGGCTAGGCACACATCAATTGGCAGAAGTGGATAACTGGGCGATGGAAGTAAAAGGCTGGATGCATACCTTTTTTTTATTTTTTTGGCGAGGTGGAGCTAATTTTTTCTAGAAACAGCAATGCAATAATAAAAGTTTTTATGATTCAGTGAAATAATTATTTTCTTTTAGGTTGAAATAAGTCTAAACTCAGCAATTAAACAGATTCAGTAAAAAGAAGGTAAAAATTAAATATATATTTTATTTAAAATTAACACTGGGTCAGCAAGAAAAGATCCTACCAAAGACCAGAAGGCTAACAAGTCCAGGGGTCAGATTTACTAAGCTGCAGTTTTGGAAAAAGTTTGGAAAAGTGGAGCTGTTACTCATAGCAACCAATCAGATTCTAACTCTCACTTTACTATTACATACTAGAGAATGTCAGCTAGGATCTGACTGGTTGCTATGGGCATCACTTTTTCCAAATCCGCAGCTTAGTAAATCTGACCCCAGGGATATAATCAATGAATGCCAGGGCTGATCATCTGATGGAAACTCTGAACAAAAAGAGAGACATCAGCTTGGAGAAGCTATAGCAACTATTCTCAGCCTAGCACTGCTGGTCAAGGATATGGTTTTTTAACAGCTCTGCTGTTTAAGTCATTTATCCTGGCTCCTGTGCTTCAAGACTCAGCATTGCTTCTATTGCACCCGGAAAGTATTTACAGCACTTCACTTTTTCCACATTTTGTTATGTTACAGCCTTATTCCAGAATGGAATAAATTCATTTTTTTTCCTCAAAATTCTACAAACAATACCTCATAATGACAATGTCAAAAAGTTTTTGGGAGATTTTTGCAAATTTATTAAAAATAAAAAAACCAAGAAATCACATGCACATAAGTATTCACAGCCTTTGCTCAATACTTTGTTATGCATCTTTGGCAGCAATTACAGCCTCAAGTCTTTTTGAATATAATGCCACAAGCTTGGCTCACCTATCTTGGGAAGTTTCGCCCATTCCTCTTTGCAGCACCTCTCAAGCTCCATCAGGTTGGATGGGAAGCGTTGGTGCACAGTCATTTTCAGATCTCTCCGGAGATGTTCAATCGGATTCAAGTCTGGGTTCTGGCTGGGCTACTCAAGGACATTCCCAGAGTTGTCCTGAAGCCACTCCTTTGATATCTTGGCTATGTGCTTAGGGTCATTGGGCCTGATCCAGACCTACGCTCGCAAGCAATCTTACGCGGGTCGTAAGCATAAAATCGGCAGAAAAAACACACTGCCCATGTGCAGAGTGACAACTTCCGGTCGTACCAAAGACCTTTTCGTAGCAGCGATTCAGGTGTCCGTATTCTTTGTGTATTTTCTGACGACGGGGCGTGTTTATATTACGAAGATAGTACGGCCTCTGGAATTAGGGAATGTAGACGGGGGAAGCCATTTAAATTGTACAGTATGGGCGTGCTTAGCCCGGTACGATCAGCGCGTCGCTACGAAAATTTGTACTGATGCCGGGAAAAGTTAAAGTAGGATTCAGCCGGCGTACGGAGGTAAAGGTAAGGGGAGTGTCATGGGAGTGAAAGTATTTACGCTGAAGCGGTAATACGCTCGGCTCTCATGCGTAGGTCTGGATCAGGCCCATTGTTAGGGTCGCTGTAGTGCTGAAAGATGAACCGTTAGCCCAATATAAGGTCAAGAGCGCTCTGGAACAGGTTTTCATCCAGGATGTCTCTGTGCATTGCTGCATTCATCTTTCCCTCTATCCTGACTAGTCACCCAGTTCCTGCCGCTAAAAAACATCCCCACAGCATGATGCTGCCATGCTTCAATGTAGGGATGGTATTGGCCTGGTGATGAGCTGTGCCTGGTTTCCTCCAAACATAACACTTGGCATTCACACCAAAGAGTTCAATCTTTGTCTTATCAGACCATAGAATTTTGTTTCTAATGGTCTGAGAGTCCTTCAGGTGCATTTTGACCAACTCCAGGCGGGAGTCATGTGCTTTTTACTAAGGAGTGACTTCCGTCTGGCCACTCTACCATACAGGTCTGATTGGTGGATTGCCGCAGAGATGGTTGTCCTTCTGGAAGGTTCTCCTCTCCACAGAGGAATGTTGTAGCTCTGACAGAGTGACCATTGGGTTCTTGATCACTTCCCTGACTAGGGCCCTTCTCCTCCGATTGCTCAGTTTAGATGGCCAACTCTAGGAAGAGTTCTGGTGGTTCCAAACTTCTTCCATTTATGGATGATGAAGGCCACTGTGCTCATTGGGACCTTCAAAGCAGCAGATATTTTTCTGTACTGTTCCTCTAATTTGTGCCTTGAGACAATTCTGTCTCGGAGGTCTACAGACAATTCCTTTGACTTCATGCTTGGTTTGTGCTCTGATATGCACTGTTAAGTGTGGGACCTTATATAGACAGGTGTGTGCCTTTCCAAATCATGTCCAATCAGCAGAATTTACCACAGATGGACTCCTATTAAGCTGTAGGAACATCTCAAGGATGATAAGTGGAAACAAGATGCACCTGAGCTCAATTTTGAGCTTCATGGCAAACGCTGTGAATACTTATGTACATGTGATTTCTTAGTTTTTGATTTTTAATCTCCTAAAATCTTTTTATTATGGGGTATTGTGTTTAGAATTTTGAGGGAAAAAATTTATTTATTCCATTTTGGAATAAGGCTGTAACATAACAAAATGTGGAAAAAGTGAAGCACTAGGAATACTTTCAGGATGCACTGTATATGTATGAATCTCTATATGTATGGATATAGGTATATATGTCTGTTTTTTTTTGTTTTTTTTTGCTGGCTGTTTTGTGTGTATTTTCATGTAATCCAACTTTGCTTTATATTTTTACAAAAAGTCTAAGCTTTCCAAAGTTTACCTATCTCCTGGGCACAACTTTTTCATGTCAGGCTAACCACTTCTCCTGCCTGACTTACCAATCAGAATGGTGCTGACTATTGGTTTCAGTTACTTTCAGGGATGCACAGTATTAGCTGGGGGCCTTTGAAACATCATCTCGGGAGATGAAGGTATAGCTTTATTATTACATAACTAATACCTAATTTTGTTCCCAATTCTTTACATTAGTCAGTGATTCGAACCTGCCCCTACCTTCCCTAGCCATAGAAAGGGGCCTTTGTTGTCTGACATGCCACATGGAGGGCTTTACTTCCACTAAGTTTTCCTTGTCAACAAAAGACCCATTGGCAACAAAAAGAATATAGGTTTATTTTTATTTGGGGGGGGGGGGGATTTGCCCCAAACTTGNTTGGGGATTCACCTCAACTCTGAGGCTTTGGCATCATCAGCATAGTTAGGGTGATTTGTACCTCCCTACGGTATGTCAGTCCATATTGCTTATTATTGTTTTATATTTGCTTCTCTCTGTTGTTTTTTTCAGAGCAATTCTATGTCCTAATCCCCAATCATTCCCCGATAGGCTGGGAGTTTTGGGTTATTGCGCCTCTATCACAAGGACTGTGTTAAAATTTCTATTAAAGACTTGATGGACTGCTCGGTGGAATTGGGGTTGATAATGACACACACTTTGTTGTTTGATTAGTTTTGGGGGTTGATACTAGTGGGCAGGGAAGCATTAGGGTGTCCCTCAGCTGTGGCAGGAAGGCAGTGCAGTTTAATAGGATGCATAGTGGTGATGAGTAGAGGACTTTTCTCCCTTAACATTGATGCTGGTTTGGTCACTAATGAAGGTGGTGGCACTGAGTTTCATTTTATGAGCAGGCCTGGTTCAGTGGGTTTTTGGGAGAATGTATCATCTGTCTCTGAGTTGGAAGTCTGGCACCAGTTGAAATAGGGTTGATAATAGGCTCTCATTTAGTATTTCCTAACAACGGACCGGATTCAAAGATCTGTATTTACTACGTGCGTGTTTTTATGCATGCACGTAGCAAGACAACACCCATGACACTCCCCTTGCATGGATGGGATTTCGTTGACTTACGCCTCCATAGGGCACCCTTATATCTACGTGTGTACTTACACGCGTATGTTATGTACATATATGCATGCGTATCTAACTGCGCCCTCAATTGCCCATTTAAATTCCTCCCCCGCCCACTTTCACGTAACTTCTAACGTACGGAAAACAACCACGCCCCTCCGTATGTATGTCCCTAAGTGCGATTCACAAGTCCAAGTCTAAAGTACTTATGTGCGTAAATACTACGTAAATTGCGTGGAAAAAGTTACTATGCATGCGCAGTAAATCCTCTCTAAAAATACGCATGCAATCAGACCCAAAAACGGATCTGTGAATATGGTCCATTATTATTATTATTATTATTATTATTATTATTATTGAGTTAATTTTTTACCAATGAGGTCTGAAAGTGGCAAGTGCACTCCCTATGTAAACGACTCCCCTCCCCTATTATTTTAATTTCCTGCTTACAGAGGAGTGACACGATCCCTTCTTACGGATCTCATTAGGCATGGAGTTAAACTCTGAATGGTGCATGCGAAAATCCCATAAATTGGCAAGATATACGCACGGCCTGCATATATTTAGGTACAATGTAAATCTAGTCCATGATGTTTACAAGAAGTGAGTGGGTGGACCCTGTCCCTCAATTGCTGCATATTGAGAGATGTGTACTGGGTCATTTATTTTACCACTGACCACCTAATGCCAACATGAACCAGTGTCCTAGGTTACTGCCTAGAGCTGTCTAATGGCAGCATGGTGCCTGATATATTATTACAAACAGCAATGTTTAGGTACCAGAAATTGTAATCACCCAGAGCTACCTCACAGGTGCACTGTTCCTATAGGTGCAATATCCCACACCCCTGTTGATACAAATAATATATGTGAAATCCACAGATATCAACAGTATTTCACTAAGAGATATAAAAACATTTGACCAAAAATTCCAAAAATAAAGAGATAAAAAGACAAATACTCATCCAACACCCATTGTCCGTTCTCCGATTCAATGCAATTCCCTTGGTGTCTGTACACCAGCCTGCTCTATCCTCATGGGGCTGTCCCTGCATTAAGTCTAGGTACAGGTGCTCCAATTGCAAGTATGCTATTGACTGAAGCATCGGTTATTAACCTCAGCAGCACCTGTATGATGCTCACTCGGACGAAACCTATGCACATCGGAGACTACAGCAATCAGTGGTGGTCCCCCCACCACCAACATCCCTCATTGTTTTCATCCATCCCTCGATTCTGCTCCTGCAACTAAACTCAAGACAAACGGAGGACCAGATATCAGCCAGGAGCAGGGACAGCCCCATGAGGATAGAGTAGGCTGGTGTGTAGACACTCAAACACCAAGTGGTCTATTTACATAGAATTTAATTTTCCATGAATGGAGATGCACCAGGCTCTCTTATCTTCACTGCTAGCCTGGCAGCTTCGTTCACAGAATTTACTAAGTCCTGTAAGGTCCCATGATGAACTTCAAGGTCATTGCAGGACTTTTAATTCATGCAATCCAAAGTACTGCACATGGGCAGTGACTCTCATTCGTGACTTTGAAATTTTCAAGTCCCGAAATTAGAATACCTGCACATGCGCAATGCTTCTCTTTTGGCACTTTGAAATTTAAAGTCCATAAATGAGAAATATTGCACACGTACAGTGTTTTCATATCGAGACTTTGGTATTTGCAGTTGAACGGGTCGCCTGGACAGGTGAGTTTTAATTATTCTCTTTCTTTCTTTCTTTTTTTCTTTCAAAATTTTAATTTTATAATTATTTATTTATTTATTTAAACATGTTTTTATATTCCAGGGGTCTCCCTATGCATACCCCCCTTTTCCTCCCCCTAATAGCTATTAGGGGAAGGAAAAGAGGGGTATATGAGGACATCGCTGGAATACTTACCCCTAGGTAACGCTCAGGCTAACGTTACTTTTACCCTGGAACGAAATATAAAACTTCGCTCCGAGGCTTTGTTAATATACCAAAGCACCGGCCTGCTCTGAAAAGAAAAGGCTGGTAGGGGGATGTGATATTTACTTGCGTTGCCATGAAATATCAAACATTTCATTTTTATGCGATAGTGCCAGTTTTCACTTCAAAACTGGTACTATCACATGAAAATGACGTTTGTAAATAGAACCCTAAGGGAGCTGCATTGAATCGGAGAATGGACACTGGGTGCTGGATAAGTATTTGTATTTCTATCTCTTTATTTCTGCATGTTGTTATATCTCTTAGTGTGATACTGTTGATCTCTGTGGATTTGACAAATATGTGTATGGGATGTTGGACATTTCGCACTTTATAATTTTAACAAAAGTAGCTTTTAAATGTATTATAAAAATGTGATCTTTAAATGCACTTCTGTCATTTGAACTGCAGGATTTAGTCACATCTCACACATAGAATCAGTGCACCTGTAAAGTGGCTCTGGGTGATTATGTTTGTGGTCTCTAAAAATTGCTGTTTGTGCTTATTATGCCTGTTTATTAGCTACCAGGTAGCACCCTCTACCGAGGGGTTTTCCATATGAACACGGAAAGATACAGCAGATAAGAGCCACATGGCCCATCCAGTCTGCCCAGTTGTTTATTTAAAACTATACTGACCCTGGACCCTATTTACCCTCAATTTAGTTTGAGATTTAGGATATCCTTATATTTATCCCAAGCATGTTTAAATTGTTCTACTGTTTTAGCCTCAACCAACTCAGATGGGAGGCTATTCCACTTATCTATCACCCTTTCAGTGAAGTAATTTTCCACATATTTCCTCTGAATCTACCACCCTCCAGTTTATATTCATGCCCTTTGTTATACCTCTTCCTCTGAAAAATGCCACCCTCCTCTAGCCGGTCACAACACTTTATATATTTGACAGCAGCCATCTAATATACCCCCCTCCCCTATACAGCCCTCTACCTTCTCTGCTCCAAGCTATACATGTGTAATTCCTCTAGCCTTTCTTGGTATGTTCTGTGACACATGCCCTGGACCATTTTAGTTGCTCTCCTTTAGTTTCTAATGTATTTATGTCTTTTTGGAGATAAGGCCCCCACAACTGAACACATTATTCTAGGTGAGGTCGTATCAATGATCTATGTCACATGAAATAATGACTCCTAGATCCCTTTTCCGCTTCAGTAGGTCCTAATGTAGTGCCATTAAGGATAGAGCACCGCATTTACACATACGTTTCTGCAGTGGATTGCGTGCGTATTTTTAGGAAATTAATTGCACACGTGTAGTAACTTTTTCCACGCAAATTACGTAGTATTTACGCACGTAAGTACTTTAAGCACGGACTTGTGAATCGCACTTAGGGACATACGTACGGAGGGGCGTGATTTTTATTCATACAGTAGAAGTTACGTGAAAGTGGGTGGGGGTATAGTTAATACGGTGCCCTATGGAGGTATAAGTCACCGAAAACACATCCAGGCGAGCGGAGTCTCATGAGTGTTGCCTTGCTATGTGCGTGCAGAAAAATGTGCACGTAGTAAATATGGATCTGTGAATCCAGTCCATATTGAGCTTTTGGGTTTTTGTGCCCCAAGTGCATGATTTTGCATTTTTTGGCATTAAACTGCAGTTGCCACACTCTTGACCATTCCTCCAGTCTACCTAGATCATCCCTCATTTTCTGTACCCCACCTGGCGTGGTCTTTAATGATTCCCACTGCTTTACATCTTCATAAAGGAATACTTACCACTACTTACCACTGCTGAGAAACTGACTATTATTTAGCTTGCTATCAAGTCTGCTTTTTATCAGTCAGCTGATCACCATATTGATCTTTACTATAAGTTTTAGTTTTATGGGAGTAGATCCAGAACAACGTCTGCGAATGAATTTACGCTAACTGGTAGCGTAAATTCACCAGGGCCGGCAACAGAAATCTAGGGGCCCGTCACACTCAATTTTTTTTGGGCCCCCCCCCCTCTATCACACACACACAGAGCACCCCACATACATAAACAAACACAGTGCACCCCATATACATATATACACTTAAAGTTCACTCTATATACATATAGACACACACAGTGCACCCCACATACATAAACACACACACGCAGTGCACTCTATATACATAAATACACAAACACGCACGCACAGTGTGACGCAAAATACATGAATTATATACATAAATTAAACTACAAACCTACCTTACACTGTATTTTGATGGACTCATTTCCTTCTCCTGTTGCATCTGGTCTGCAATCCTGGGACAGCGCAATTCCCTGCATTATACAATACAGAAGAGAAGCACAAACCATGACTGACACTGACACACACACCCCCACAACTACAAATAACTGTCACACACACAAATATACATAACTACTGTTACACACACACAAATACACAACTATTGTCACATACACAAATACACATAACTATTGTCTCACACACAAATACACATATCTATTCTCACACATACAAATACACATAACTATCCTCAAAATACATTCACATTCACTTGATTGTTCTATCCCTGTATCCTTGCTCTATCCCAGCACCCTCTCTCTGCATTGCCTCTAATCTCCCCCATCTCTCTAGCCCTCTAATTGTCACTGATTGACATTTCTGATTTGCCTATGAGCAGCATAGTATAGCTGTTCATAGGTGGATCATAGACACCAATCAGTGCCAATCCTGCTATTGCACGCCACAACCCCTGCAGTATAGTGCCGGCTGCCGCTACTGTTTCCATAAAGGCAGCCAGCGTTTCCACATGAAAAAAAAGTAAAAAAAAAAAAAAAAGAAAA